>JANKKI010000257.1:1200000-1800000 GCA_025175665.1 Cinchona pubescens | reverse complement strand
TCTTTTACGCAACCAAATACTATGTTTATTTGATTTATTTCATTTTCCTGTTAATTATATCATGACATGGGTTAAAGAAACCAACCTAAAGAAGTTAATGGTGATTTTTTAATGTTGTACCTTTTTTATGCAGCTATTATATAGCATTACAATATTTGGTAGTAGCACTTTGATGAATCGTTAGATTTTGATAACCGAGGTTGCTGTGGCGATTGTTGAGTCATATGTTAAATATTTGCAAATTTCTTTATGTGCTCCACTTTATATACTTCTATTCCACTTTTTACTATTGTCTAGTAATTTTGTTTTTTTCATCGAATTTTAATCTTCTGAAATTTGTTCATGTTCCTAATTTTCTGTTGGAATTCCTATAAGTATGAATTTCTATGACTCATTTAAGTTTTATATGTTCTTAGTATTTGATAGCCTTGTAGGTTCATTTAAGTTTTATTTGTTCTTAGTATTTGATAGCCATGAAGGTTTTTTTGGGAGGGTTGAGAATCATTTTTCTCGTCATTAGTAATAATATTTTGGGTTAATTATATTTTACCCTCTATACTATGATTTTTGTTTCATCTTGCCCTCTATAAAAATTTTATCATCACTTTTATCTCCTTGACTAACAATCAACAGAACAGGTTACTTTTAGAGCTAGTCAAATGAGGCTCAAAAGACCAAAATAATCTCTAATATTTAGTTGACTATTTTTACAATTTTTGTGTCAGAAGAAGTATTTATTTTTCATGTGTATTACTACCCGTCTATTGGAAGAAAAATTGACTTGTACATAGAATGTGAATTGAACAAAAAAAAACAAAGATTTGATTTGTCATACGAAATAGGGAAACTAAATAAAAGAAAATTTTCTAAATCTTATACATAAAGTTCAAATTTAAGTCCTTGGTCAGCACACTGCTTCTGCTTCAGTGCAAAATAGTAGAGGTAAAAGTTATAAGAGTATGCATCTATGCAAACCTATTTTGCCATATTTGAAGCACAAATTCATTAATACACAAAATATTTTTTTTGAAAACTTTTTTTTTTATATTTATGCTTGAAGCACATGGCTTCTGTTTTAGTGCAAACACTTTTGATATGCTTTTTTTTTTTTTTTTTCACTTCACTTTGTCAAGGAATAAAAGTTCTGTATAGCAAATATTTTTTTCTTATCTTTTTGAATTGCATGTCACAACATGTCACTTTTATCTCCAATAGAGCAGTAATAATAAATCAAGAATATTTTTTTCTCTAAAATGGTAAAATAATCTTTCAAAGAAACTAAACACTAGGGTGGTTTTAATCATTTTTGGCCATTGTCTAATGATTAAAATTACTATTCTTTTGATTGTTAGTTAAAGGGGACAAAGTGATGATTAAATTTTTTTAGGGGTCAAAGTGAGACAATGTCAATATTACTAAGGCAAAGTGCAATTAACCCTCATATTTTCATATACTATTTATTATTAAGCCAATCTTAATTTTATTGTCTTAAATTTTGAGCTTATTCTTGTGCAACTTGTTAGTTGTTCAATTCACACAAATGCATATTGATTGACAAACTCTATTAAATAGTTAACGAATAATTGGAAAGGAGTGAAAGCTCAATTAAATGCTTTAGCAGATATTATCAAATAGCATTAGATTGTATTAAGTAAACCACCAAATTACAAAATCACAGGTAACTTCCCTTTTATCATCCTGTCTTGTTTCCCAATCACAAAGGGAAACAATTCTTCCATTCTATGCTAGAACAAAGGTCTATGGCAAATTTTGCCAAACCCATGACTAACAAAGTCCCCTTCCTTCTAACAAAAGAGAAAATACAATTCATAAAATACTTGCTAAAGGTAAGAATATCCTCCAGTAGTGTGCCCAAGGGATAGTAAATCTTTTCTTGGGAGTTTAATTTGTCAATGAGAGACTTGCAATCACTCTATAAGATCACTAATTGGATCCTGCACCAATAGCTTTCTGTATAGCCATCATTATGGCACCAGCTTCTGCAAGTATCCTATACCACTTTAACTTCTCCCCTATCATCTCTTGCAACTGCTCCCAATCCAGTTCTTCCTTTTGTTGAGTCAATGGCTGCATCAGTATTTATCAAAATAAAGTCCTTTTGAGGTGGTTTCCAAGTCTTCTGGCAAATTACTGACCTGTTATTCCCTTCCTCCAGTTTAAGCAGCTCTGAACCTGCTTCCTTGAATTCTTCCCATTCATTTACAGCTTTCCTGGTGACAAGTATTTCTTCTTTTGTGATCTCTCCCTTGATCTCTATTAATCTTGCTTCCATTAGATTCCCACACCATCTCCAGAAATTCCATCTATCATGTTCTAAGCCATCCCATTGAATTGGAAAAGTCTTCCAAATATACTCCACCTTAGGACAATAAAATAACATATGCTTAATATTCTGCCTCTTCCGCATACCTGCTACAGTTCAACTCCACAATAGGAATTCTTCTATGGATACTAGCATTGGTAGGAATAATTTCATGCAAACATTTTCAAATAAAATGCTTTATCTTGTGCTTGATGTTCAAGTTTTATAGCTGTTTCCAAACTGGTGATTGGCTAGATTTCCCTTCTATTGTTCATTTTTAATACTACCTGCTTTGCTGCTCCTTAGCTTGCCAGTGACCTATTTTCAGAGTGTAATTACTATCCTTGGAGAAATACCAGAAAAACTGTCTTCGACTCCAAAGCAGCTCAAGGGAATCCTAAGGATTTTTCTGATATCTTCCTCATTGAAGAGATACTTCAGTAAACTCTCATTCCATCTACAACATTGACAATCAGCTCATTATCATATTTATAGTAGCAATTTGTAGGCTTTGTAGAACAGATTAAATCTTATTGTTTGTCATCCAACCACTTATCCTCCCAAATTCTCACCTTTTTTCCATCACCAATTCTGATCCTTGAGCCATTTTCCAGCAGGTCCATTGCACTTCTTAAATCCAGGAGTCAGTCCCCTTCTTCTCAGTTTTTAAGATAGAAAACTTAGAAAGTATCTACCTTTGGATTTTTCATAATTCTCCAAACTTGCTTAACTAGCAAGGCAGTGTTGAAGCACCGCAGATCCTTAAAGCCAAGACCTCCTTTAGCTTTTGAATTAGTGAGATCATTCCACTTCTTCCAATGTATTTTTTTCTCCCTCCTCATCATTTCCCCACGAAAATTAAGCCATAGAGCTACTAATCTCTCTACACAGCATCTTAGAAAGCCTAAAAACAGGCACAGAATGGGAAAGCATGGCAACTACAACAGCTTTTAGTAACACCTCTTTTCCTGCAAAGCTTAGAAGTTTACCTTTCCAACCTTTGATCTAGCTACTAACCTTCTCCCTAATATGAGCACAGGTGTTGTTTTTAGATCTGCCCACCACTAGAGGTAACCCCAAATACTTCGTCTGAGATTCATGTTTAACACTACCCGTAACCTCCAGCACAGCTTCCTTATTTCTCTGAGAAGTGTTCTTACTAATGAAAACATTAGACTTTTCTCAATATTGACTTTTTGCCCAGAGCTCCTCTCATAAGAATCCAGCAATCTTCTTAGTTCCCCAACTTCACCTGCATTAGCTTTGCAAAAACCAGTGAGTCATCAGCAAAGAAAAGATGAGACAGAGCTGGTCCCTGTAAAGAAACTTTTAGACCAATGATCCACTTGTTCCTCATAGCTTGCTTAAACAGACAAGACAAACCTTCAGCATAGATTTAAAAAAAAAAAAAAAAAAGGATATGGGGTAAGGGGATCCCCTTGATCCCCTGGAAGGCACAATATAAACTATCTTTCTCTCCATTAACATTAAAGGAATACGAAACAGAAGTAATGCAACCCAACATCCACATAATCCACAACGAACAAAATCCCATTTTCAACATCATATTCTCCAAAAACTTCCATTCTACTCTATTGTAAACCTTAGCCATATCATAAGCCTTATTTGTGATTTTGTTTACTTAGATTTTATGTGCATAAGAAATTCACTTAAAAAAAAAAAAAAAAGCAAAATACCTCTTCCTCTACACTCTAGTAACTCTGAATTTATGACCAATAAACTATAAAGAAAAGTTTCTTTATCACCTAAATTTCACTTATTGTCATACAAATTGATTATCACCTAAATTTCACTTTATTGTCATACAAAATCGAACTTTTGTACAGAGTTTATGTGAATTTTGATGTATTGTTGTTGAGTTCCTATATCTTCCGTATTCATGTTTGAAACTTGAAAGGTTTTGTTTGATTTTGTTTATATTTGAAATGCAGCAATCATGACCCACATCAACATAGGAAAATGCAACACCATTAACTAAAAAAAAAGAAAGCACATCAGTATCAATTAATTGTTTTGAACAAGTTCAGTACATCAGAAGAATCTGCAAGCCAACCTAAGATGCATTGTAGTGCCATATCTGATCTTGCTCTACAATAATACTATGACTTTATAGCGTCTTGGAGCAAAATATATTGTAGCATATCCTACTAAATATCTTATAGCATATTGGACCATAATATTGTCACTAAAACCATCTTAGTACTTTGACTAGCAAAATATGTGAGAATGTTTAGTTTCCTGTATAATGTATGCACATACCCGCATATTGCGTGGGCAAAACTAGCTAGTATCCTAATAAATAGATGAGAAGAAGTTGGGTATTTAAATTTGGGTTAATTACACTTTACCCTCTTGAATCTACACTCCAGTTATACTTTGTCCTTTGAACTCCAACAATGTATACTTTGCCTCCTTTAAAAGATTTCATTATATAAATAATTTTAAGAAGGTGATGTGAAAACATTTGTTTTGACATTATTACCCTCTAAACTTTTATGCACAAATGACTTTCCCTTTATTTCATTTTTAATGTTTCCATGCAATTCTTTTTTTTTTTTTTATTAATTTTGAAACAATAAGAGAATTTCTTGAAGTATCATATTTTTCTTAATCGATTTATATATTATTTTTCTTCATTCTAAAACTAAATACAAAAATGGCTAACTTTTACAGCTACTTTTTCTTTATTTTCTTTGTCGTATCTAAACATATTAATAACAAATAATTAAGTAAATATATTTTATTTATACACATTTTATACTTGATAAAAAATTTTGTGTGTTTTCATGTCATACAAAAATATAAAAATATCCTTATCTAGTTAAAAGATATTCTTTAGTTTAGTTCATGAAAAATGAAAATGAACAGAAAATAGTTGTAAGAAAAATCTCCTTTTCATATTAAAGAAAATAATATATAAGTTGATTAAAGAAATTTGACAATTTATGGAATTCGCTCATAGTCTCGATGTAAATAAAAGAATAAATAAAAGGAATATAACAATCATTAAATATTAAATAAAAGGAGAATAACTTTGCACACAAATTCTTTGGAGGGCATTTTTGTAAAACGAATATCCACATCACCTTTTTAAAATTATTTATATGATAGAATCCTTGAGAGGGGGCAAAGTGTACATTATTGGAGTTCAGAGGACAAAGTTCAACTGGAGTATAGGTTTAGGGGGTAAAGTACAATTAACCCTTTAAATTTTAGTTCGGCGGTTTGTCTTAAGGCAATTATGATATATTTTGCTTGCTCTATTAATGACTTTTTAATTAATAATTTCTCTTATGTTGCATTTGTGTTACCTAAACTTTTACTAGAATACCTTTTGGCCTTACTGTTTTTAATCTCTTCATATTCAATATCTTTTGTAACCTTTCCTTATACAGTACTACTCTCTTTACTCATATAAGAATCCTGCTTATATACGTAGATTAGCACACGTAAAAAAGAAAATAAAATTTGAACTATAAAATTGTCTTCTTTTTTTTTTAAGAAATAAAAATGGTAATGTTGTTTGAGATTTTATTATTAGTATCTCTAACAAATAGTCATTTATTTAACAAATCATTAAAAATGACGAAATATTATAGTAACTATTCATTAGTTGTCAACCATAAGTTAGGAAACTGTCCATTAATAGTTGACAAATTATAACTATTCATCCATACACAAATATTTCGTGTAATTGCAATCCATATTTGAAGTTTAATCATACCTTTTCTACTTTTGATTAATATTTTATTGTTTTTTATTTAGTTCTCTTCATGTGTGATCTTATTATCGTGAGACTGGCGTAGGTAATTCATTTTTTCATTTTGAACTTTTTGTTGTTGTATGTTGATTTTGCCTACTCTTTGAGTCTCTTTAACTATTTTTCTATTCAACTACATAATAGACCATAAAATTTTGTCACTTAAATATATAACTTACTACTATGATTTTATGCATATCAATAAGGACTAAATGTATAAAAAGTCATATAAAAGTAACAAATTTTATATGCATAAATCAACAATTGTATTAGTTGTAAATTTAAGAATGTATAATATGCACAAATTTTTAATATAAATATTTTAAACTTTTAACACTGCTTTCCAATCATATTCTGCTACAAAATTTGTTCATAGGTATCCAACCTCGAGCATTGACTGAGGCGAAAACTAGTATGATCCAATATGTTTGGGTGTTTGAGTTTTGGTTTTCTCTAATCGAATAAGATTAAACAAAATTTCGATCAAATTGAATTCAAAATCAAACTAGTTATTTTTTATAGTATCCTCATCAATTTCTAACCAATTTTATTACGCTAATAACAGTTCAGCAAATTTTACACATATGCACGGGGCAATGGCCTCTCTCCGAATAATCCTATAATCACATTAGGTGCTAAATATATTATAAATTAATGGAAAATTTTACAATTTTTTTTAAGAAATCATTCTCTTAATTTTAAAAGTTTGTTATAGTATAACCTTTTAAAACACATAGTGTTGTACTGTACAATCATTTAAAATATAAGAGAATGATTCTCTAAAAAGTACAGTTGAATTTTCCAAAATTATAACATTTTCGAAAACTATAAAAGAACATAACAAAATTTTAATTTTTTTTGGCTCACCAATAACCAAATGAACTCATCCAATATAGATAAGCGCCACCTAAAAAACCCCTTTTCCAAGGGTAAGGAAAGCAAATAGCATACTGCCATTCAAAATCAGCACTTTTCAGTCATCAGTCGCTTACCAATTCAAAATTTATTCTGTAACTAACGAAATTTCCCAAATGTGCGTTCTTCACTTTTCTATTTTGCCAAATGCAAAAAATCCTAAGCACATGCAGTTAAAAATATTTTAAGAACTAATAAACATCATATGTAAATCATCATCTTCACTTAATTAATGATGAAGAATTGATACTACTACTTAGGATCAAAATAGCATAGTGAAGTCAAATCCTTTTGTTTCCCGACCTTTCTCTAAAGAGAAAATTGTCATAATATGTAAGCAATAAACTTGCAATAAGGGATTTGCAACATAATTGATTGAATTCAAAATTTTTCTATTTAAAATTTGACAACTAGCAGTTTCAAAATAAAAGTAGACAAACTAAAGTTCAATAATAATTCAAATAATAGTAAATTTCAAGATGTCTGGATAGTTGCTTCCCCAAAACTACAAAATTAACACATGAAAAAAAAATTGAGAAAAATAGTAGTACAACTTAATACCTACTCAAAAAGCATTAAAAAAAAAAAAACCAGTACACTTAAGAAGCAAAAAAAACAAAATACTTATTACCTAATAATTTGTTTTCCCAACTCCCAGACACTCAATTCCGCTCCTAATTGCCTTAATTCAATGCAAAATTCTGCTAATCCATGCTTTATTATTAGTTGTAAAGTTCCCAAACTACAACTACCCAAGTAAAATCTCTTAAACATAGAAAAGGTGTACAGAAAAAAATAATAATTTGTACAATTTAACATAACAAAGCAAAAAAAACTGGCAAGACTTGTAATTAAATGATTTTAAGAAACAGTCACGGTCTTCAATTGGTGTCGAACTGGATAGACTATGTTAAAAAAAAAGAAGTCAGTTGTTTTGTCTGATTAGGATTAGACTTTGCAGCACCATCATATATATATCGCCATCAAGCACAATATCTATCATAACTCATCATGGAACCTTATAATGTTAATTCAAAATTCTACAAAAATTAAAAAAACAAAAAGTTGGAATTCACTACCAAATATATTGCCTCGTACCGACCTTGCATAGGTGTAGCTGAAGACATGTATGTAGACATGGCTCTGCACTATCAATTTTAACAGCATCCTGACTACATTCTGCAAACAACATATTTCCAATTAATTGATTCACATGCAAATCTTCTATATGCATGTTAACGAAAATAAGAAAACAATAGAAAACAAAAATTTTTAGTTCAAAACAATTGCTTGATCGCATAATAATGAGTTTTCAAATTCCAAACAACTGCTTAACCACATAATTAGAATTTCTAATCAAACAAACTAAGCATTCACCAAAAATTGAGAAGTAAATATGACAAAAATGTTGGGTTTTGGACATTTACATATATATTAATTGTGTAATATGTGCTATCATAATTAATTGGCCCAATATAAAGTGATTAAGATAAATGGGCTTAAGTCATCTAATTAGTATGGGTTTTTATGTATAGATATCCTAAAATCTTATTTCCTGTTTTAGATGGGCAAAACCTAAGGGGATAAGGAAAGTATATCTATATATATAGTTTATGTTCCCCAAATTCTATGTTGTTGTGTTACTTTTCTTGACATCCCATCATTAGAAAAGTGAGAACCTTATTCTCTAAAATACGTACATAGTAATCTAGAAAGATCAAAAACCACAATATTCAAGAATCAAATCAGTAGATTCAAGAATCACATCAATTCTTATGGATTCAGGTACACTTTTGCATTTAGTATTTAATTTGATATTTCTTGATGATTAAACATGAAGGATCCGGGTTATGATAACGTTGGTTGTCATGATATTAAAGTTAATTTGGTATTCCAACAAAAAAAACCCAAACAATTAAAACATAGAACCTCAAAAAATTATTTAAAGAAAATAAAAGGAAAGGAAAGAGAATAGAGAGGAAGAGAAGAGGGAGGAAGAGAAGCTGAAAGGGAGGGTGCGGGTGAGAGTGGAGAGTCTGAGGTAGCGATTGAGGAAAGAAAATGGATCTGGTGAATTGGGAAACTGGGAAAAAAGGAAGAGAGAAAGTAGTTGAATTGGGAGTAGAAAACATGTTGAAGGAAATGTGGTATAAGTATTGAACATCCACCCAACAATATAGATTAAATTTCTGAAATTGTATTTGTTTTGAAAATTATTCTTTTTCAATATTGATTTGAAACTATATATCCTTGTTGAAATACCAAATTAACTTTAATATCATAACAACCAACGTTATCATAAACCCGAATCCTTCATGTTTAATCATCAAGAATATAAATTAAATACTAAATGCGAAAGCGTACCTAAATCCATAAGAATTGATGTGATTCTTGAATATCCGTATGTGATTCTTGAGCCTACGGATTTGATTCTTGAGTATTGTGGTTATTGATCTTCCAAATTATTATGTATGTATTTTAGATAATAGGGTTCTCACTTTTTTGATGATGGGATGTCAAGAAAAGTAACACAACATAGAATTTGGGAATAAAACCTATATATATAGATATACTTTCCTTATTCCCTTAGGTTTTGCCCATCATAAAATAGGAAATAAGATTTTAGGGTATCTACACATAAAAGCCCATACTAATTAGATGACTTAGACCCATTTATCTTAAACTATAGTAGATCACTTTATATTGGTCCAATTAATTATGATAGCATATATTACACAATTAATATGTATGTGAATGTCCAAAATCCAACATTCTCCCACTTGGACTACATATATATTATTGTATAAAATCTTATGAATTCAAAACCTTTAGAGACTATGAAATAGCTATCATGACCATAGTCATTTTCAAACAATCTCGTCCATTAATCATGTCAATATAGGATCAAGACGATTTTCATTACATTAATCATAACTAAACCCAATTTTGGTCACGTACATCAACACAACCAAATGACATAGATCAAGTATGGATGTGTAGTATGAAAATTACATGCAATGTGATCTTCCACTTTGGCCTGAATTTATAGCTGGTCCAAGGCATTTTTTTATAGAGATCAACCAAATTGAAGTCGAGTGAAACATAAATGAACACTTTATTTCTAAAAATTCTTTATTTCGGAAAATATTCATAAACATAAGATGTGTCTAGAAAGATTTAAGTATATAAACTGAATACAAACTCCCACTAAAAGATCCTCAAAAGACATGTGACCATATGAGCAGTATGCTCATGAAAGTTGGACCAGGTGAATGTAGGCTTTAGTAAGTGGATCTGCAATCATGGAGTTCGTGCCAATATACTCTATTAGACACCTGACTAGAACTCTTTCTTTAACAGTAATCTTTCTCTATTAGGAACTTGATGTCTATGTGTTTAGACTTCGTTGAACTCCTATTATTGTTAGTATATAATACTACTGATTTATTGTCACAAAATAACTTAAGTGGTCTTTCAATACCATCCACAATTCGCAGCCCTGTGACAAAATTTCGCAACCATATTCCATAATTGGATGCCTCATAACATGCTATAAATTCAGCTGCCATAGTGGAAGGAGTTATGAGTGTTTGTTTAACACTTTTTCAAGAGATAGCTCCACTAGCAAGCAAATAAATATAGCCCGACTCTGATTTTGCTGGATGTCTTGACATCCAACAAAATTCGAATACCCAATGATCTCTAATTTATCTGATCTCCTATATGTGAGTATATAATGTTTTGTTCTTTGAAATATAACATTATAACTTTCTCTTGCGATCTAGATGAATATATAGACGGATTGCTTAAATACCTGCCTAACATCCCAACAATATACGCAATAGTTGGACGCGTACAAACTTGAGCATACATTAGACTTCCTACTACCAAAGCATAGGGAATAGGCTTTTGCATTTCTTTATTTTCAAAATCATTCTTAGGGCACTGAGCAAGGAAGAATTTGTCTCCCTTAGCAACAGGGCTATCTCCTAATTTGCTATCTTGCATGCAAATCTCTTAAGTACCTTCTCGATATAGTTCTTTTGCGATAATTCAAGAATATCCCGAGAGCGATTTCGATGTATTTGAATCTCTAATACGAAAGAGGCGTCCCCAAAATCTTTCAGCAAATGCGAGTTCAGTAAATGTGAGCTTTGCGAAATTTAAAATTGTAAAAAAATTAAAAAAAAAAATTCATGAACCTCACATTTAGTGAATGTGAGGTCAAAGCCATTTAAAAAAAAAAAATTCAACTAACCTTGCATTCACTGAATGCAAGGCCAAAGCAATTTTTTTTTAAACAAAAAAATTGACTAACCTCTTCCACCATGATAAAAAGTCCTAGATTTTTTTTTTTTAATTTAATTGTATGATTGAATACCTCTTCCAATTCAGGAGCTCAATTGTTAATTGTCTATAGTTGTAATTTTTGCCCCCAAATTTCTCAGTTGTTAGATAAAATATTACTCCTACCTAACAATTAAGCTTTTGTTTTCGTGTATGTGTGTGTGAAATGGCATGAATTTCAATTCCAATAATTCCTCAATCTCTTATACAATTTCATCAATTTTTACAGATGTTCGGTCACCATCATCATCACCGTCTTCTACTTCTTTGATCTCCTATAGTTTTAAATAATTTATAATACTTTATTCTATTTCTTATTGGTTTTTTTAAATAAAAACAAAAATGGCTTTGACCTTGCATTCAATGTGAATGCTAGGTCATGAATTTTTTTTTTTTTAATTTTCACAATTTTATTTTTCGCAGAGCTCGCATTTAGTAAATGCGAGCTCACTGAACTTGCATTTGCTGAATGCGAGTTCCTCCCTGGCGGATATATGGTTTCAAATCAACATTGAAAAAGAATGATTTTTAAAACAAGTACAATTTCAGAAATTTCTCATCCAGCAATCCTATCTTTGTTAAATGTCGAAATTGCCCCTAAATCATACTCAACATTGCCTAAAAGACATAACACCGTGAGTGTGTGCAACTTCCTCTTTTATTATATAGAAATACTTAATTTTATCACCTTTCATGCAAGCCCACAAATTATCTATCCTGCTCCATTTTTGTGTCCTTTTGTGGGGTATTTAAAAGTAATTAATGTTAATAGTAATCAGATCAATTGCACTTAAGTTACCAATAGAGTAATTCTTAAACTAAATGTATTGCACATTTGTATTATTAAGAATTTTATTTTTGTAGTGCATATTCTTTTTTCCTTTTTCTTTATTTTTGAATTTTGTTATTAAGAATTTCACTTTCAACTTTTTTTTAATATCCAAGTTAGTATTCTCCATTTCAATTTCATGTAAGTTAATGTTTTACAACTTTTCATTTATTAGAAAATGATAAATTACCCTAAACCCACATATGGTATGATATTCAAACCCATAGTCCCTATATGCTTTGGAAATATATCTTAAACCTCTATATGGTATGGATTGAAAAAGTTAAAGGCTATATGAATAGAAATAATTCAAACTAACGAATTTTACTAAAATTATTTGTGTACCCTCGACCCATTATTAGCTAGTCAAATTGTTGTGGACTTGGTTTGTTTTTTATTTTTAATTTAATAACAAAAATTTGTGGACCTTATTTGTGGGGCAATAAGCTAACTATTGGGCTTAATTGTAGGAGAAACTAGGAAAGCTAGTTGAGTATGGGCATAAAATCTCGGAATGGAAAATAATTAATTTTGATTACTAAAACACATAAATTACAACCTAAATTTACCATCATCTGCCCCTTCGAGCAGCTCTCCCTCTCCCTTTCTATAATTTGCCACAACCAACAGTCACCACCAGTAGCCCTTCCCCTCCATCACTTGCTCCATCCATCTATGCCCAAAAAGGTAAAACACCACTGATAAAAGTAGGCAACTACTCTACAAACCAAATCAATGATGCTTCAAATTAATTACTAATATTCTAATTCTGATTATACTTTTTAAATATTTAAAATTTAAAAATCGATAAAATAATTAATTTTAAAATTTTTTTAAAAAAACAAACAAAAGCCTAGCTTCTTGTGTGATGGGAAGAGGTGGTTGGTAGTTGATGGGGCATTGAGGGTGATGGGGAAGAGGATGAATAGGCTATCGGAATAAGGAGAGAGGGAAAATGGAGACTTGGATAGAGGCTCCGGGGTGGAAGAGGTGGTTAGTTCGCAGGCTTAATGGGAATGGAATAGATGCAGGGTAAGGGAGATTTGGAACTGGAGGGGATTTATTGAGAAGAAAAGAAAGATGGAGTGGTTGTTGGTGTTGGGAAATAGGAAGAAGGATGGCAAGTTGCTGGTGTCGAGGAAGGGAAAGGGAGAGGGAAAGGTTCTACAAAACTTTTGGAGCTTTTAAATATACAATCATTGTTTTAGGAAAGTGCTCCAAGAAGAATTTTCTGTAGGCAGTGAACTATTTGTCTGGGCCTTCAACCTGCACAAAGTTCCAAGGAAAATTTTGGTGAAACTGCATATTGTTTTGTCCTAGAGGGGTCTTTAATAGACCAGTTCTTGAAAGGTGGTGGTGCTGGTAGATGGTGGTGCTAGCGGATAGTGGTAGTGTAAAGAAATTTGTTGGTCAAAGAAGGGCATTTTGGTAAAAGAAATTTATGCTTTTTAGTAAAAATTGTATTTAGAGCATATGGTCTATAAACATATTTAATTTTGGATGGTTTTCATCCGTTTTACTCTCTAGTTCAGACTATATGGGGGTTTAAGGTATATTTCTAAAATATATGGGACTATGAGGGTTTACAGTAATTTACCCTTAAAAAAATGATTTGTGTGAATAGTATTAATTTAACTCTCTTATTTATGACAAGGATTTAACATGTCAATTTTGTTTAATCAATGATTAACTATTCAATTTGTTATAGTTGTCAATATGTACAATTCTATATTTTAATAATGTGGAACTACATCAAACAAATCCAAAACATTTGATGTAAGTAGATAGATAGATTTCATTATACAATTGTTTCAATTTATATAATATTAGTGGAATTTATATGACATTTGTTGGAGTATATAGTTACTAAATCTAACTTGACCATCAACCTGGCGAGAGAAATAGATTAATGGGTTATCAATTTAATTAGGAGTTACTGGTTGAACTGGTGTGTTCAAAATAATAATAAAATTATACATTTAAACATAAAATTTTGTCTCAATAAATATGAGAAGTAGTATTTAATTTTTCTTGTTAATCACGAGTCAAAAAATAAGCAAAGTATAATTAATTATCACTAAATATTATGAAACAAACTTAACAAAATTCATGCAATATTTAAGGTTTAAAAAGTCAATTTAAAGTAAGTTTCTGAAATCCACTGGGTTTCAACAAAGCCATCTAGTCTCTAGCTTCAATCTTCGGGTTTCACCTTATACCACCAAATTCCTTCTTTGTCTGATCATTGTAATAGACCAGTCTAGTTCCATGGTTAGTTTACCAGTTCTTCAACCATCGAGTCGAACCCAATTTAATATTATGATAAAATATGATGTTAATATTGAATATTTATTTTCCTAACTAGTTTTTTTTTTTCCAATAGCATATTCTTGCCTCAGAAGGGTGCCTTGGTGCAATATTAAAAGTTGCCGATGTATGATATGGACGTTACAAGTTTAAATTATGAAAACAAACTCTTACAAAAAAAAAAAAAAATTTGTGGAATAATATTGTATACTATATACTCACTAAGTGATTCGATCCTTCCTGAACTTTGTGCAAAATCCAAACGTTATTTGTTAAGTATAAAATATCACACATCAGTTACTCGAGAGATTCTGAAATAATTAATAAAATTTATATGGTACTCTACTCATTGTCATTTGGTTTGAGATGGAAGCCCATGTTTTTTAATATGATATCAGAGTTAAAATCAAGTGTTCACCCATCCACACATGACTTGGACTATTCTACACAAGGGGTTTGGCTTCATGGATTTCTGTCAAGTCAATGCTATGGGTTTTTTTAGTTATGGTATTGACCTTGATTTTATGTGTATCGGCCATGTCAATACTTATATTTGCTAGTATGAGTTTGGCCTCCAATTTCCTTGTTTCAACCCAAGTTATGTGTGGGAGGGTGTTAGGTATAAAAAATCACACATCGGTTAACCAAGAACTCCTAAACTAATTAATAAGATTCATGATCTACTCCACTTATCACCAATTAATTTTGAAATAAAGTGACATCACCTGATGAATAGTTATACAACAGTGGTCCTTATGAACTAATTGTTGTAAAATTATTACTTGGTGCTAGCTACTTTAACTTAGTATGATAACATAAGCTCTAAAGCAAAGTATTTCAAATAGCAGTCTTAACATCAAACTAAGGAAGAAAGAAGACGATTTCAAAGCAAAGCACTAACTAATACCTTACTGGTCTGAAGGAAAATTAATTGGCAATAAGTAAAGTGATCATAAATCTTATTAATTATTTTAAGATATCTTCACTAACTGATGTGGGCTTATTTTATACTTAATACCCCGACCCCTCTCACACCTGACTCGGGTTGAAACAAGAAAACTAGAGGTCAATCCCAAACTAATGAACACATTGACTAACCAAAACCCATGAAATCAAATTCAATACCATAACCTAAAGAAGCATTGGCTTGACAGAAACCCATGAAACTAAATCCAATGCGCAGAAGAGTCTAAGTCATGTATGGATGGATGAACACATGAGTCTAACTTTGATACAATACTAAAGAAATTGATTTTCATCTCAAAACTAATTGGCGATGAATGGAATGACTCATAAATCGTATTAATTAATTTAAAATCTTTTGACTAACTAATGTAGGATATTTATACTTTTAACATTATAAATCATGCTACCAATTTTATATTCTCTCTACATCCATCCATGACATTGAGGCATAGAACTGTAGAAAAGTATTGTTAGAAAATTCTCTGTGTGGTTAAGCACATTAACTAAATCCATGAAAGAATATAGTTTTTGTTTAAAACAAACATATTTATGTAATATTTCTTCCGTCTCTTTTTATTTAACATGATCAAACTTGCATATAGTTTAAGAAAAATTGGTATTTGACTCACAAGATACTTTTTTCATAATTGTCCTTCAATCAAGATACAAAATTTGTTAGTTGATTTTAGAATTTCAAGTTTGAAATGTCTTGTGTGTGTAATTAATGCAATTTAATGCTATCTTTAGGACTTGCATGAAGGGTAAAATAAATAAAATGAACTTTACAAATTTACCATTTTAAGGAGTGACAAATAATTTGAAACAAATCAAAATAAAAAGAGAAACATATAAAATAGATGTGTATAAGGAGTACTCTTTAAACATCGTGCATTCATATGGGCAGTGATGTAGGCAGGAATTTTAGGTAGCGTGGGTGAAATTTTTTTCCTCAGAGGAAGTTATATTAAGTGTAGTGTTAATTTAGTACACCAATTTTACTTATTTTTATGTGTTATATGTCATACACACAAGCCCAATTTTGGCCCTTCAAGATACAATTATCTTTCTCCAAAAAAATTATGCATGAAATAAATATCAACTTATTTATATTGAATGTGTACATTTTTTTTTTTAATAAAATTTACTCTCTGTTGATGCTAATTTTTGCATTGTCAAAAATCCTAGTGTAGTCTCGTCCAATGATAAAGTTTGACACTATGCATAGTACTCACGATCCGGATTACCTAAAAATACAGAGCGGGCCTTTGTCCTCTGAATAGGCTTCAACACTAAGTCAATTATTTTAGACAAGAAAAAAAATCAAAGAGCATATAGACCTCGTAAAAATGAGAATAAGAATGTATATCTCACCTGCCATTTTATTATTTATACGTGAGGTCTCCAAGTTCAAAAATAGTTACTTGACCCATTTGGACATAAAAGGACTGTGACATAAATTGACAAAATGCCCGTCATGGACTCACTCGGACTCGGAGCCACGTGTATCTTTTAGCCTAGGCATATATTTCAGCATTATCATTTGTCTCTCACTCTCCAAGTCGAATATTCTTAAAATGAGAGTAATAATTTTTTGATTCAATATCCACATTTCGAGAGAAACCATAACACTGATTAGAGCCAATTTTAAACTTTGAAATTTACTTTCCCAGAGAAAAATATTTTGACCTTTGAAGGAGGTTATATAACAAATTCTATCCATCAGAATGGTGAGATTTAAAATTTAATTTCCCAAATTTATAGGTTGAGTTGAGGAATGAAATTCTCCTTGAGATAGAGAATTACTTAAATTATCTGTTGCACCGCTACTTCAGTAAGTCTCCTTATTATTTAAAACCAAACTTGGTGGGTCTGTATTAACTCATGGCACCCGACCAAAATTTGACATTAATCATGATAAATGACTATTACACAATAAGAACAAAACAGTAAAAGTAACTCATGAAATCTTTCATACAATTGCAGGCTATTCTATCTTTACATTCATAATATCCATGGAAGCCATAGTCAATTATATTGAAAATATAAAGCACCTCACATCTATGCAATGATCCTTGAGGGCGATAGTAAATCATAACATCGGAAGTTGTTAGCAGTGCACAACCCTTAAGGGTGCGAGTAGGTGATCTACTCTGAATGATGTGATTAAGGAACGACTCCAGAGGGTGCAAACAAAGCATGACCCAGAGGACGCAAGAAAGGCATGATCACAGAGGATAGTGCTCAACTTTGAAATGTGTGAGTAGTTGTTCTATCCCTAAGCACATGACTCCAGAGGGTGTCAACAAGACTTTCCTCGGAGGATATGAGCATGTGTTTTGCCCTGGAGGGTTTGAGTAAAAAGCACCTTCGAAGGTGCGAGTAAGACGTGACCCTAAAGGGCGGAAGCAATGTTGAGAAACTATTTCTTTGCCTTTGTCGATGTTGCTTCTTGAGTGTTACATGTGTTAAGTGTCATGAGCATGATGATTTTTAGTTCAATTTTCCATAGATGGTGTCAAATGTCTCTAGGGTAGGCTCTAACACTCAGATCAATTACTTTATACAAGAAGGAAAATATAGAGATGATGTAGAACCTGTAAAAATGAGAATGATAATGTGAATTTAACTTGTCATTTTATTATTTATACCTAAGGTCGATGGGTCAGATCGATCCATGGGTCAGAAAGTAGTTACTTGACCCATTTGGACTTAAAAAGATTATGCGGTAAAATGACCAAAATGCCTATAATGGATTCGAACTCGAAGCGACGTATATCATTTTGCTTGGGCATATATTTCAGCATAAGCACTCTTTATTTCATTAATATTGTCATAGTTCATTTTTTATTAGTCGATTAAATTTTGAAAAAAAAAATACTTATATGTTTTTGACTTGTTGGTCTCGAAATCTCGAGTTTCTAGTAATTTGAGGTAAAATTTTCAATATATTTCAAATATGTTTTCAGAAAGCAAAATATATCAAAGTTGATTGTTATTTATACCAAAAAAGTGTTTTAAAGAAAAGTTTATATGACTACCAAAAAAAAAAAAAAAAACAATGATGATTTTATTTTCTCATAAGATTGGTAGAATTACCAATCATATCATGTCTTTATATTAACATTCAAATTATAATGGTTTTATCTCTTCTTCAATAAAACTAAAACATGATAAAACTATATTTATTCTCAAATGAAAATGCTTCCTTTTAATAATATAATAAGTCTATTAATATTTTTGTGGTCTCTTATGATTGAAAAATATGCAATATTTGATTAAAGCAATCAATTAGAGATTTTTTTAATATATGTATAAGAGATTTAATTTGAAAAAAATTAGATTTAAGAAATCTATATTATATAATTAACTAAAAACATTGCCTTTCATTATATACAAGAAAGTCCATATTTTGTTTAATCAATCTTTAAAATAAATAAAAAAAAAGTTTAGAGCAAAAGTTTAAGGGGCAATATTTAGAATTAATAAAATTTAGGGGCAAGATTGAGATTTATGCAAGAATAATTAGAAATTTATCTGGCTAATTTCAAGTTTTCAAAAAGTTAGGGGTGACCGCTACCTTCCGCCCTTCTTAATCTTTCCGCCCCTACATGTGTTTAGTACTCCACATATGAAAAAACTTAGATAGGTTTAGTCTTGTAAATTACAAGACAAAAAAATGGATTCTATATGGGGACTCACAAGACAATCCACCTCTTTGTGCGTTGTAAGGTTATAAAATCAAATCTATCTAAATTTTGACCTTACTAGACTACTAGTATCATGGGCAGACACTCCTTTCCCAAGAGTTTGAAAATTATGTTTTGTACCTTTGAACTTTTATATAATTTTTATTACACTCTTATAAAAATTAGATTTAGCACCTCCCTTCCCTAAAATTTATAAAAACTATAAAACAATCCTTTTAATGTATGTTTATATAGTCATGTCCTACAAAAGATTCGAAATTATATTATTTTCTTTAAAAATATTTTAAAAAATCACTTACACCTCATAGAATTTAGATTTTGTCCCTTAATATTTTAGCAGAACTATAAAACGATTGCTCAAAAAATATATCAATATAATCTTACCCATCTAGATAATTCAAACTTTGCCATTGACTAGTATAATAGGCATATGTAACGTCTAGGGAATAAATAAGTTGTTACAATCCACGTGTGTCGCTTGCCATTTCATATAGAGTTTCTCATCATGCTTATTGGATGCTTTCACAATAATTATCACTATAAAAATCTTGTTTTAAATTATTTATTATTTTAAAAAATCAAAGAAATATTAAATATTTTTTTCTATTTTTTATTAATATCAAATTAATAGAAGAAGAATTATATAATTGAGATATTAAAGTAAAAAGATAATTTAGTGATTTTAAACTATTTTTTAATAACTTATAATTAATTTATGTATACCAATCAAGCTCGACAATTATTTTAAAATAGAGCGAATATTTATTAATGCTACACTGGAAATTTGTCCATCATTACAAAGAAAAAAAAAAACAAGATTTTAGGCTTTAACGTGTAGCAACGATCCCAAATGTACGCAATAAATTACTCAAATGAAACGCCCCAACTGTACGCAGTAAATTACTCCATTAATCACTGATAAAATATACTAGTCAGATGGTACCATC
Source organism: Cinchona pubescens (assembly GCA_025175665.1). NCBI lineage: Eukaryota > Viridiplantae > Streptophyta > Magnoliopsida > Gentianales > Rubiaceae > Cinchona > Cinchona pubescens. Next base: position 1,779,878 of record JANKKI010000257.1, on the reverse strand, counting down.
TGTAGGCAAGGGTGTCTACCTTGGCAAAAAAACAAAAAAGTAGGTAACGGTAAATTACTCAATAAATCACTGATAAAATATACTCTTCCCGGCCTAATATATTTATCACCTTATAAATTTACACAAAATTTTAGATGAATTATAATATTTTTATCAAATGATTTTAAATACCCTTATTGTGTATAAGATTGACGTCATACAAATATTTGAGAGGACAGAGGAGAGAGAAGAGAGGAGGGAGTGATGATAAATTAATTATTCAGTCCATTAATTATTGAAATTGAGAATATTTTAAATTTTTAGAAAGGTAAATTTAAAATTTAAATAATACAAATTATCTATTTTAAGTAAAATGATATTTTATTAAAATATCGAAGTGTAATAAAATAAATGAGACGGAGGAAGTAAATCAAATTGTACCGTCCGTAGGTAAGAGTGTCTATCTTGGCCCAAAAATACAAAAAAGTAGGTAACGGTGTCTAATCGTCCATGTATACAAATCTTATACTAAAAACTTTTGACATAAATATATGGGTTAATAACACTATGCCAATCATAATCAGTTGAGTAATTATACTTTCTTCATAAATTAAAATAATATAGACTTTACATCCTATTGATACTATTCATCTATTAATAATTTAAAAATCATCAAGATAGTTTAGTTAAATAACTAAAATACTCTTGATATTATATTTTGATTTTTTATGTATTTAAATTTTAAGAGCAATGTAATAATTATTTAAAAATAATAAAAAATATATAATATTTCAATATAATCCAAACCAATATATTTCTTGGTCAAATTTTTAAATTATAAGGATTTCATTTTATAATATTTTGAATTTGAATATTTAACTATAGTGATAGAATAATTCCTAAATGAGCTTATTTTATATTGAAAATTTTTCTTTAAAGGTATTGTGTGATAATATGTTTTCCATAAAACTTTTTGATTTGTTTTTTATTTCTTTTAATATATACACTTTTAATATTTGGCTTAACGTATGCAAATTGTAATGTCAGATATAGTATAATTCATACACATCTACATTTGTTCCTAAAGTCAAAAATATCAATTTATTATTATGTTTTATTTTTTTTCTAATTCTTTAATAACGATCAAAATCAAAATTAAATACATGAAAATTAGAAATATAATACTAAGTGTATTTCATTTATTTAACTAGATTTTCTTGATATTTTAAAATTTTCAAATGATGAATAATGTGAAAGGAGGGCAAAGTGCATATTTTTTTAGTTGGGGGGCAAAATGTAATTCACACCTAGTTTAAGGAGCAAAGTGTTATTAACCCTAAATATATTCTCAAAATCTCAATTTGAAAGCCGTTTCTCAACCCAAGATGAAATATTATACTCGTTCTGTTTTATTTTATCCGTCGTTTTAAACAATTTCTATTGTGTCAAATTATCTATTATTTTAGAAATTCGAGAGACTAATAGATGAGTTCTTTTTCAATTTTACCTAGTGTCATAATAATGAAGAGAAAATTATATAGTTGAGGAATATTATTGTAGAAGAGTAATTTAGTTACTTTGAATTATATTTGTGTAAAATTTATACAATTTAATAGTTTTTTAATTTATGCGTATCAATCCAAAACTATAATTAAAATGAAACGGAGGAAGTTACAAAGTCTTAGTACTTTCTTTTAAAGAAATTAAATTCCATTGTCCACTCACCATCTAACCCGTTGAAGCTCTATATATAGCACAAAAGATATGACTTCTTGGAATCAAAACTAAAATAACACTAGGCCATGAGATATGGAAGCAAATGGTGAGATGTTTGCAGTTCCATTTTTGGACAAAGCCACTTTTTTCCATGCATGGAGCTTTGTAGACTATTTTGCTCCATGCAGTACAATACAATCCTAATAATATCTTCGGATGTCATCTCTTCTGTTCCAATTTCTCTTCTCAACTATCAACTTTTCAGTGTTGCTGAATTCACACGCCCCATTACCCCCACCTCCATCAAAAGGATTCACACCTAGACCCGGACCAAATCCATTGCAGCTACATTTCCAACGAATGGGACAATATATTGAGTCCATACTTGAATCCAGATCCGATAACCCGAATTCAACCCGACCCGTATTCGCAGTCGTCGACAGCTTGATGTGTTGGAGCAAAGAAGTTTTCATGAAATTTGGCGTACCAGTTGTGGCCCTTTTCACTTTTGGCGCAGTTGGTTTGGCCATGGAGCATGCAACATGGAAAGCTGATGTTGAAAATTTAAAGCCCGGTGAGACCCGGTTGCTACCGGGTTTACCGAATTATGTGGCATTTAGTTATTCGGATCTTAGATGCACCCGCAAAGGTGTCGGATTGGATCAATCGGTTCAACCAGCTCCGATTGAACCACGACTTAAGAAAAAGTCTTTTCCAACTGAGCCAGGTGATGAGTCTAATTGAATAGATGACACAAAAGGGGTAGTTGCTTTTCTTATCAATAAGACCTGTAATGAACTTGAACAAACTTTTATCAAGTATATTTCTAGTGAAATTGGAGTACCAACTTGGGGTATCGGTCCATTATTGCCCCTAGAATATAGGGATTATAATAGTACAATTTCTTTAAGCGAAAGTGAAATTAGACCAAACCGGCCATCAAATTACTCAGAAGAACAAGTAATCCAATGGCTAGATACTAACCCACACCGGTCCGTGATCTACATATGTTTTGGTACTCAACTTTTGCCAAAATTGGAAGAGAGGGAATAGCAAATGCATTGGAAGAAATGAACCGGCCCTTTATAAGGGTTCTTCAAACCAATTCGGATGTGGTTATGGAATATTACTACCCAAATGGGTTGGATAGCAAAGTTGGTAACCGAGGTCTAATAATACAAGGTTGGGCCCCACAATTGCTTATATTAAATCACCCTTCAATTGGAGGATTTCTAACACACTGTGGTTGGAGCTCTACTATGGAAGCAATTGGACGTGGCATACCAATTGGTTTAGCCTATAAGGGGTGATCAATTTTTCAACGCCAAGTCAATTGAGCATCATCTTAAGGTTGGTTACATGATATCAAAGAAAGATGATGCCTCTGAAATTATTAGAAAAGATGCTATAATTGAAGGAATTGAGAAACTAATGAGTGATAAAGAGGTGCATGAAAGAGCAGAAGCACTATGCTGCAAAGTGTTTAAACATGGTTTCCCAGCTAGTTCTCTGGCTTCTTTAAAAGCTTTCAAGGGTTTCATTAGCCAAATTGCAGATTAAACAAATTGTTAGTTTTGTTTAAAATCCAAAATGTTTTTCTGGTGGAAAAATACAAAAAAAAAAAAAAAGTTATTATGACCAATAAGATGCAAGTTGACTATTTTAATGAGCTTGTTTGACAAATATTATAGTGTTCAAACTTGTTTAATTATTTTAACGAATTTGAAATTTTGTTCAAATTTGGTTATTTATCTTTCAAGGCAAATTTAAACGATTTTTTATCAAGTCGAACTCGAATCGACGTTCAAACAACTTAGAATTTTACATGTAAATTTAAAATTTTTAACTTATCGAATCGAATTCAACCTAAATATAAAAAATTATTGATTTGTTGAAATTTAGCATAATTATTGATGAATCAAATTCAAAAAAGCTCTTACCAAGTTCAATTCAAATATCGAGTAATTTAATTTTATTTATACATCTAACTATACAAGTTGCATATTCTTGAATAAGTTTTGGTGTTCTAAATATGGAGAGTGAATCAAAGGAGAAAATAATTTCAATCCCGAGGTTAAGCTGTTGGTGGATGAAAACTGTGCTACATAAGCCTTTGGATTTTAGCGGCCTATCTTGTTGGTGAGGACCAGAATCCTCATCTTCTCGTCCCCCAGCCAGTTGGGGTGGTGCTAAGGTGTTCTTTTCTTACCTTTATTCATATTGCTATGGTTGGTGTTTCTAGTACGTATTAACTATCATCGTCCGTTTGGATAATTTTTATTCAAATTCTCACAAACGAAACCAAATGGTAATGTTGACAAAATTAAAAATAGGTAGGTCTCGAATTACTAAGTAATAAGAGTTGACTAGATGTAATACCAAAGTCCCAGATCTCTTGGATAGGAGAAATTTTTGGATAAATTAAAATGTATGTATCTTGTTATTAGAAATTAGTCACATAGTCTAAATAAGAATATTGAATTAAAATATTTAAAAAATAAATTATGTGAATAAATTAAAACTATAAAGTACATAATAAAATTATACGTGTTAATCTATTAAAGAATTTATCCTTGGATGGGGACACCCTAGGTACCTAAAAGAAAGTGTGGAACATAGATCCTCAGAGAAGTTTGTGATGCCTTAAGTTAGTATTCGGACTCGAGAATAACGTGTATTAAAGAAAAAAAGAGAGCAGGTGTTCATGTGGCACCTTAACTACTGTTTAAAAATAACTGTAGTATTTAGTTGATACACACGAATTAAGAAAATTAATCATTAAATTGTGTCAATTTTATTAAAAAGAAATAGTTCAAATTACAAAATTAACCTTTTACATTAATATTTTAACTGTTTAATCCTCTTTCCATTAATATGACACAAATGGTAAAAACTGAAAAAAATATCATATAATACTATTTTGGTTTTCTAAAATGATAAATGATTTGAAATAAAACAATTGATTTAAAGTAAAATATTTTAGTAGAGGATAAAAGGATATCATGCGTAGCGGGATTTTGGTGAGCTGTTTGGACTAGGCCAAATGAGAAATATTTTGCGCTGTAGCTCCCGATGTATGAATTTTTGTTTGGAAAATATTTAGGTAGACTCAATCTTTGACCTTACTTGCAGATTTTGTTGTCAAGATTAAAATTTAAAAATTTTATTTACACTAATTGATGTCATAAATTCTCTCAACTTTAATCCCCACCACATAATTTATAAATAGGACAAAAAATTAGGTCAACTTAAGTATTTGCCTTTTGTTTACCTTGAACATGTGTCACCGCCCAATTATAACGCAATTTCAGATCTTGGCATTATCACTCCCTTTAAATTTAAAGCTGTAATAGTACTTCCGTGAGTCCATTATCATAGCAAATTTTGCAGAATCGGAATTTTAAATAGGATCGTTTTGAAAGTTACAAAATTGACGTGGATACTATCAAAAATATAAAAATAAAATTTTTATTTATTTTTAACACTAATATTCAATAAAAAAAATTTACACAAATAAGCACAAAATTTTAATATTCATCACAAAATAAGTTTTTTTAAACTTAAATTTATAATATTTAACATTATATACTCATAATATAAAAAATTTGTATCATCATAAATTTAATACTGTTTTTTTATTAAAACTTTAAAAGAAAAATATGAATAGTCTAAACGCATAAAATATAACATTTGAATGAAAAATTATCAAAATACTAATTCAAATTAGTTAATATAGACATTAATTTTAAGATTCTAATAGTCTAACTAGCATTTATTTATAATAGCAATCATATCTTTAAAATTAGAATCGAAATTATACATAATTTAGATGGTAAAGTAGAACCGAAATTATAAGAACTATGATCCATAGACTTGTTATTGTTATCAACGACCAAGCAAGAAAAGGCCTCATCTTTCTCTAGAAAGCCAAAACAATAATAACAACAATAATAACTAAAACGACAAACAGTCCCACAACCCCATTTTGGTGCATTTTTAGTGTATTCTTTTTCCTATAAATATGTAGGAATTAAAATATTAATCCATTAGATGTGAATTGTGATAATTATTATTGATTAGAAGTTTAGAACTAGAATTGATACACTCTTATAATCTTACAATTTTAAGATCAAAATTTGTAAAATCGACCACAGAGTATAAGTAACATGCTTGTTGGACCAGTAAAATATTGTGATAATTTTTATGGGTAAAATGCTATTTAGATCACTAGAATATTACAGTTTATATCTAAATTTTTAAAATTACATTTGTGAATTGTTTTGATAAATCTTATTTCAAATCTTATATTCATCTGTTTATGCTTGTATTTATATTAATATTTTAATTTTAATTCTCGATTCAAAATAGAACTGCATTTACGATGATTATGAACTTTTATATTATTAGAATATAAATTAATTACACTTTATCATCTTAAATTATAGCATCAATAACACTTTAGTTTTAACGTTATATTTTGAATACTAAAGTTCTTAGACTAACAGTCAACTATAACAACGTCTAAAAATGTGACAAAATGGACAGATTTATCAATGGGTTAATTACACTGATATCTTTAAATTTTAGAATTACTAACACCTTAGTCCCGAACATTTTTTTTTTTTAACACCTAAACTTTTTTCTTATGCCATTCCAATATTTTGACCATTATATCCTTATTTTATTCTATTATTTTTCTTTTACCTCCATGGAACTTCATTCCTCCACTAGTCAAAAATATTTCTTATATAGACCCGACCCATAATCTTACTGTTGGCCCCAAAGCAATCTAAGAGGGGGGTGAATTAGGTTGTCTCAAAAAACAAACCTTTTGAAGTGCTTAATGAAAATGCAAACTTTGTGCAACAAATGAATACTTAAGCACAAATGATCAAAGATATATATTTAACAATCAAAGTTTGAAGAACAAATAAAAGATTGAGATAAAGAATATCAAACCAAACTCCCAACCTTCTCAAGTTTGGAGTACATCCACTAGTAGTGCCTCTTCAAAGAAGGTGAGGCAATAACTTTCTTGTATACAAAGTAGGCTCACCCTTGCACCAACTAAATTCCTCTAATTGAGCCAAAGGGTTTTACACTACAGCCTCACTTTTGTACACTTGTTATCCCTCCACTCTTACACTTGAAGATCACTCACTAGTCTACTCTTGCTCACACTAATTTCCACTAGTTGAGTCAAGAGAACTATACTACTCAAACCAATACAACCCACAATATTTTAGCCTATTTCTTCCCAAATAGCTCTTACAAGTGTTTGTATTGAATATTGTAGTTCTCCCTATCATTTGGAAGTCCTTGGGCTATTTATGAAGATGAAAGATGTGCTGAAATTTGAGCTCTAACGGGCAAAAAATTAGCTGTTAAAAACTAGTCGTTAGAGGTTGGGACGGTGGGTTCGGACGTCCGTTCATGCGTCCTACAACTTGATGAACAGTGTCTCGGACGGTCATATGCGTCCTACAGCTCTGACAGAAAAATTACTTAATTTCGCTCCTTTTTTCGGACGCTCTTCATCGTCCGAAAGGTGTTGTTCAACTTTTGGTTATTTTTCTTGATTGTGTTTGGATGATCATTTTCATCCGATCCTTCCTATTTTTCTGCACACTTGTTTGCAAATCATTAGTATGATTTGGTCAATTTCAAAACATGATTATCATAAATGGAGTTCAACACTTACATGTGGACATTGTAATTAAAATAAGTCATATATTCACTTACATTAACATTCATCCTTTAGTACAACTCCACAACTAGGGCAGAAGACCGCGTTCATTTAAAAATCTCCACCACTAACCACTTATACCACCATTTAAAAATGATAAATAAATTTTCTATTCTAATTGACATAAATCACTTTAAAGAATAATAATTATTTCAAAATTCTAGATTATATCTTCCATTTAGGCAAAATTTCATGCTAAAAAATTTATTTTAGTCAAGAAACTCGATAGTTATGATTGATCGTTAATTGAAGGACTTTAATGACAAAATATAATGTTAGTCATTTTCTTTCATCTTTTCCAACTAATTCTAACGAAAAAGGCTAGCAAAATGGTCGAATTTAACTTCTACACATCTTTTCAAAATATAGTTTGTAAACCCCCGTATTTTTTTTCCAAAAAATAAAAAAATAATATTAGTATTTGACAATATCTAATATACTACGAATTTTATTTAAATTTGAACTACTTGTCATTGTTGGACAAAAATTTGTTATCTGATATGTTGACATGAGAAAACTTAATTCTTATTAACATGGGACTTCCTATTCATCTTTTGTTATTTGAACTGGACCAATTTTGTGTCTAAAAACATTTCTCACTTCTTATCTACTAAGTACAAATCTTTTGCTGATTATTTGTTAATTTTTGTAATTAATTTTAGGCTAAATTTTTAGCCAACTTAAGTAACTTATAGGAGTTAAAGTTTGGAAACTTTTAAGAGTTAATATATACATAAATAGAGATCTTCATAGGGTTACATACACATTTATTTGCCCGACATTTTAGAAGCTTTCAAGAGAGGCTTTTGTGCGCATTAGGAGCTCGTCATATATTGAACATGGTATAACTTTACAACGTAAATTTTTCAATAATTTTGTTTCATTATTTATGTTATTCATATATGGAATATCATGCCTAAGTTACATTTTTTTTCCGTTAGTACTATTGATTTTTCAAATTATTTTGGGTAAATTTTAATTTTTTTTAAATTTGAAATTTGTCTCAAAGTTTAAAAAATTATTTCACATGGCTTAAGGTTGTAATTTTCTGAAATTTTTTTTTAAAAAAAAAAAAGAGAATTTTGAAAATTAAAAAAAAAAAAAAAGGAAAAGTAATTTGTCAAAAGAATCAAATATGTATAGGAATTATTGATGTCGTTAGATTCTATTTTTGAGTTAGTTTGGGTATTTATATAATTAGTCCTTTAGTTAATTATAATATGACTTTGGACTAAATATTTTTATACTCCTGATATAAGTAATATAGAAAATTAAAAGCTATTTTTGTAGTAATCAAATAAAATACTCTTGGAGTATTAAAAGTTAAGAAGGATACTTTTGAATATAGTTTAAGAAAGTTATTCCTATACTTTTACTTTTGAAAAATTATTTTAGTACCGCTTTCATGACTACATATTTTTGGAATAAATAAGTATAGTACTATTGTAGTAATATTTTGTAAAATAAATATGATAAATAGTTATATGCTGTAACAAGTGATTGGATTTTATATTATTTTGAAAATAATATTTTTGGCAATAAATGAAATTAAAGATAATACTTTCGAATAAAATATTTGGGTCTTGAGTAATTTGTAGATGACATGATGGTCTATATACGGGAGCATGGTTGCTTTTCATTTGGACATAAATAATATGTTATGAACTTTTGTATAGGAAATTAAATGGATTTTGCTACGGTTATGTTTGCTACATTGAGGTAAGTGGTTATTACCCCTTTGTAGTTTCGAAAATATTTTATCTAAATATTATTTTTGACAACATATTACTTTAGTTATTAAACTTGGACCTTACATGGATGCTTGAATTATTTTAAATTATGAAATTTATATAAGTGGCATTATTTTAAACTCATATGATTGCTTTGCATGTATATTTGAATTATTTGTTCGGTAATTAATAATGGACCAAAACTTCTAAAATAATCATAAATAGCTGGTAGGGACTATAGTTCTGAATTTTTGTCCGAATAACCTAAAACCTGGTATTTTGTTTGGATGACCTCAGACTCAATATTCTGTTTCTGAGTCAAGGTAAGTTTTGGCCAAACCCCTTGACAACCTTTTCTAGTGGGGTCTCTTAGCACTAGGCTGAGTTCAGTAAGTCGATGATAGCGTGTTTGTTTATGAGATTATAATGAACCATGATATGAATTTTGAATTCCGATCATGGATTTTACTTCTAATATTCTAATTCTGAATTTTCAAACTCTGATCATGAATTCTAATTCTTGTATCCTGATTCTGATTTTGAACTTTTAATATCTATAAAATCTGTATTGTAAATATTTGATATAATTTTACTTGTTATAAAAGTATCTAGGTTTTATTTTTGAAAAGAAACCTTTGTAGTTATGTGAAATAAAAATTTTCTTTGATGTCGAATAAAAACTTTTTGAAAAAAATTTTTATGACTGTGTGTTAAAACTTTATAAATTATGTATATATGTAACTTGTCGCTCACCCCATTACCACTTTTTGCAGAGTTAGACCTTTATGAGGACAATCAAGTATTTGGGAAATTGGAGCAGGCCGATAATTAGATTTTGACTTCCAAAGAAAGTTAGTATTATTAGCTAATTAAGAATTGAGATATATTAAGATTATTTTCGATTAACTGGTTTTGTGTTGCTTTAGGATCACTGAATGGTTTAGTTTACTTTTGTTTAGCCGCATATTCAAATCATTATTGATATGATTTGTTTAGTAATTTAATGAAGTTATTTTAATTAGGTTTGATTTTGGTTCCTTGTGGCCTTGAGGGGTAACTTTTGAGGGTACGACAAGTGTCACATGCCAACATATGCAGGCGCAGGGCATGATAGTTAAAGTGATATCAGAGCTATGACTTAAAATCTGAGGCAATTGTTAAGGATTAGAATTGAGGTTAAGTATCACTTTGATGATTTTGAATATTTTAAAATTGATATTAATAAGTCAAGTGAATTGAAGTACGTGTATCAAATTTAGGTTGATAAAAGTAAGTAGATGAAGGTATTACGGATAAGGGAAACTCATTAGAAATATGTGGAATTTAAGGACAAATGTGATGAAGGTTAGATAACCTTCAAGGAATAGATGTCTGTTATTATAGCCTAATTTATAATTGACTTTTCTTTAGTTATCAAATATCTAAAATGGGGATTTCGAAGTATCTGGTGGCAAGAAAATAAATAATTGAAATTAAAATGAACATGCAAGTGAAATATCAAGGTAATAGCCCTTCTTAGGATAAAGGAATAATAAGGTTAATATTTTAAGGAGCCTTTGGAAAACGATCGAGAACAAAGAGATTAAAAAAATAATAATATTTGTTAATGTTTGAGTTTTTAGTAGCCATTTTGATAGAAATTTGGATTGATTTTGATTTATTTTGGTATTTCATTATTGCTAAGGATATGTTCTAGAAAACATTATGTGTTGTTTTAATGACAGTGTGATTTATTTCTTACAAGTTGTTTTCAAAAGGATTTTTTTCTATTTTTGCATCATATTTTGTAAAATTGGAATTTTTTTTAAATGTTATTTAAATTTGTTACCATTCAATTGTTTTTAAAAAAATAAAGAAATTTTTTTGTACCTATATTACATTTGTAAACTATAATTATTTTTCCATAAATTGATACTTGACCTATTTGAAAATACTGCCAATTACGAGATACATGAAGTTGAAACTTTGAGACAAGTACCAAACATGTTAAAAATGGATTACTCGATTAAGTTTGGTGCATTCAAGAAATTTGTTCTTATTGAGGTGACTTATATTTAAAATATATATATATATATATATATATGAAATTTACTAAGGGTTACATAATAGGATTCCATACAATTGTGGAATGTCGGAGTGAAGGAGTTTGAAAATTTGTTAGAACATTTTTTATACAACCTGAGTTGTTAGAAAAATCTTATGTGTACATATTTCAGACAACTGGATTTTTCAAGTCTTATTTGAGGTTAGCAATTGTGATTATGAAATATTAAGAAAAGAATCTAGACCCGAATTGGTCCAATCAATATGAGTGATTTTGATGTTATCTTATGAATTGACTAGTTAACTAAACATGGTGTTATGGTGGACAGTAAATATAAGTGTGTGATCTTTTCTAGATGGATAGAATTAATTTATCAAGGCCTGTCTAATATAGATAAAAGGAAAACAACTCAAAGAATATTGCTTAGTGCAGTACAAAACAAGTAAGACATTAATTAAGGAAATGTTGTGAAGCATAATTAGTTTGCATGGTACATACCTAATGGAATGAGTAAAACTCAATGATTGTGTAGTTAAAAAATGTTTGGAAGTATTTACAAAAGAATTACATAGAATAACTTCGAATGTGAAAAATTAAAATTCAGATAAATTTGATAAATGGGACTATGCTAATATCTAAGCATCATATAAGATGGTTCCATTGCGTTAAAGGAACTAAATAAACAATTACAAGAATGATTGGATAAGAAACTTACTAAGCCAAGTGTTTTACCATGGGAAATACCTGTATCGTTCGTAAAGAAGAAAGATAGGATTTTCAGATTGAGTATTGGTTATATAAAGCTGAAAAATATTACTATTAAGAATAAATACATCTCCCTAAGAATTGATGATTTAATTGATTTATTTAAGAGTGTGAAGGTATTGCAATATCACTGATTAAAGATTAAGGAAATTGATATACCTAAGATTGATTTTTGGGATGCATTATGGACATTACAAAAATTTTGGTGATAGCATTGGGTTCGACCAGTGCTCGTACAAGATTCATGGATTAGTTCTAGGTCTCAACTGGGCAGATTTGTAGTAGTGTTTATTGATAATATTTTGAGTTATTTTCTAAGGAAACTCATGAGAAACATTTAAGAGAAATATTCGGTAATTTTTATGAGACACGAAATATTATATAAGGAGTTTTATAGATCCTGAAAATTGAGGATAAAGTGGATTGGCTAAGGTCTACAAGCATTACGGAGGTAAGAAACTTTTAGATTAGTTGGTTATTGTCACAAGTTAATAAAAGGGTTTTCAACTATTGTAACACCATGAGGAAGGTTGGCATAAAAGAAGGTATAATTGATGTGATTTTTGAAATGAGGAAAGAACTCTTAACATTCAAAAGAGAAGTTTATAACGTTATCTATTTTGACCGCTATCATTTGGAACTTAAGAGGTTGTAATTCTAAAGATGAGTCTAAGAATGGATTAGATGGTTTGTGTTGAAACAAGCGATGTGCAAATTGTTTAACTACAAAGGAAACTAGAATTTTGTGAGAAGAATTAACTTGTGCATGGTTTAAAATTAACGGCTATAGTGTTCAATTTAAAGATTTGGAGACATGTACCGACATAATGCACTTAATTATTTGTTCATTTAGAGAATAGATAGGGAACTTGTAAATATTCAAGGAATTGAGAGAAGGCACGATACTCGATTTTAATGTAAGGTGTAAAGATATGTTATGAATACTTGGAAAACTATGTGTACCTAACAATGAGAATTTAATAAATGAGATTATGAAGGGGTAAAGATGTATTGAGACCTTAAGACAATCTTTGGTGTAAACGGAATGAAGAAGCCAATTACCGAGTGTAAGTGGCGAAGTATTTCAATACTACCAAGTCAAAACCAAATATCAATGACCAATAAGTCAATTGCTAAACCTTTGGAAATTTCACAATGGGAGTAGGAATATATATTATGATGGATTTTTTAAAGTAAAAATTGGTAACGATAATGTATGGGTAGTGGTAGATTATTGGACTAAATCAGCACATTTCATATTCATATGTAATGGGACAACCATGGGAAAGTTAATGGAGTTATATGTAGGGCCAATTGTGAAATTGCATGGAGTTACCTATGAGTATAGTGTTGGACTGAGACTGTCATTTTACTTCTTGTTATGTGTTTGGTACTAAATGGTTATGAGAACGAAATCGAAACGTAATACTATTTATCCTCAAAAGTTCAATTAATTTGGAAAGACCATCAGGAAATTAGAAAATATGTTACAACTTGTGCATTGTATTTTGGAGGATATTGGGATCGACTATTAAAATTAGAGGAACTATTAAGTAGTATTGGAATGACTTTGTTCGAAACATTATATGGACATAGGAGTAGATCCTCACTATATTAGAATTGAATTGATGATAATGAACAAAAATGATTTCTGAATTCGGTTTACTAACAAAGAAATTGAAGGAAGTAAAGGTTATTTGGGTTAATCTCTTGATGAGTAAGACCATTCGTAATATCGGAGTGCATTGGAAAACAAGTGTATTTCCAAGTTTTGACACCTAAGTTGTCAAAGTGTATAATGTATTTCAAATAGCGTCACATCATCATTTTCTTATATTATTAGACATCATGTATAAGCATTATGTGCATCCTATTTGAATAGCAAGGCACACAAGTGAAGTCAAATGCCGGATCTATGTAAGAATTTTTTACTAACCACTAATACCATCATATCATCAAAATAATGCACTATCTATCTTTTCTTTATTCTTTTTAAAAATATAACTTTTTTTCTAATGAGCACAAATTAATTTCAAGAATAACAATTATTTCAAAATTGTATACTCATGGTATATCAATCCATTTAGTCAAAGTACCAAGCTAAAAAGCCACATTAGTCGAGAAACGTGATGTTCTTTTAATTACAGACCATCAATATAGGGGTTTATGTCATATTTTCAACTAATTCAGACAAAAAATCTAGTAAATACACTGAATTAAACGTCTAGACATTTGTTCATTTTTAATTCTACATTAATTCAAATTTTCTCTTGAGGAAATATATATTTATAAAACCAAAATATACTAAAAAAGAGATTAAATTAAATAGGATTACAATTGTCAAGTATGTAATAAGTGTAACAGAAGGACTTTATTCTCAAAAATAACGTTATGGACTAAAGTGTTAGTCTTTTTAAACTTTAAAGGGTAAAGTATAATCAAACAAAAAAATAAATAAAATGGAATAGGGGTAAAATGGTCAAAATTAAATTCTAATAATGAAAGGGGTAAAGTGTTCAAAAGATAACGTTAGGGACTATAGTGTTGTGACACTAAAGTTTAAGGGAGTAAAGTATAATTAACCCTAGTTATAATATGACTTTGGACTAAATATTTTTATACTCTTGACATAAGTAATTATAGAAAATTAAAGAAAATATAGTTATTTTTGTAGTAATCAAATAAAATACTCTTGGAGTATTAAAATTTAAGAAGGATATTTTTGAATATATTTTAAGAAAGTTATTCCTATACTTTTACTTTTGGAAAATTATTTTAGTACCGCTATCGTAACTACATATTTTTGGAATTAATAAGTATAGTGCTATTGTAGTAATATTTTGTAAAATAAATATGATAAATATTTATATGGTGTAATAAATGATTGGATTTTATATTATTTTGAAAATAATATTTTTGGCAATAAAAGAAATTAAAGATAATACTTTCGAATAAAATATTTGGGTCTTGAGTAATTTGTAAATGACATGATGGTTTACATATGAGCAGGGTTACTTTTATTTAGACATAAATAAAATGTTATGAACTTTCGTATAGGAAATTAATTGAATTTTGCTACAGTTATGTTTGCTACATTGAGGTAAGTGGTTACTACCCTTTGTAATTTCGATAACATTTTGACAATATATTATTTTAGTTTAGTCTATTTAACTTAGACCTTACAAGGATATTTAAATTGTTTTAAATTATGAAAATTTTATAACTGACATTATTTTAAGCTTCATACGATTGCTTCGCATTTGTATGTTTGAATTATTTTTCGATAATTAATAATGGACCAAGACTCCTAAAATAATCATGAATAGTCGTAGGGACTATAGTTCTGTCTTTCTGTCCGGGTGACCTAAGACCTGGTATTCTGTTTAGGTGAGCTAAGACCTAATATTTCATTCCCGAGTCAAGGTAAGTTTCAGCGAACCCCTTGACAACCTTTTGTAGTGGAGTCTCTTAGCACTAGGCTGAGTTCAGTAAGTCGATGATAGTGTTTTTGTTTTATGAGATTATAATGAACCGTGATATGAACTTTGAACTCCGATTATGGATTTTGATTCTGATATTCTGATTCTGAATTTTTGAATTATGATTCTTATATCCTGATTCCGATTTTGAACTTTTGATATCTATGAAATCTGTTTTGCAAATCTTTGATATAATCCTTCTGTCACTTCCTATAAAAATATGTACGTTTTGTTTTTGAAAAGACCTTTTGTAGAGAAACCTTTGCGATTATGTGAAACAGGATTTTACTTTGATGTCGAACAAAAACTTCTTGAAAAAATTTGTATGATATGTGTTAAAACTTTGCAAAATATGTATATATGTAACTTGTTTAGTCTAGCAAATGCGTTGTTAGCTGCTTGCTGAGCGACTTGTTGCTCACCCCATATTACATTTTTGCAGAGTTAGACCTTTATGAGGACAATCAAGTGTTTAGGAAATTGGAGCATGCCGACAATTAGATTTTGACTTCCAAGAAAAGTTAGTATTATTAGCTAATTAAGAATTGAGATATATTAATATTATTTTTGATTTCATTTTGTTTTTCTTTAGGATGGTTTAGTTTTCGTTTGTTTAGTCGTAGACTCAACTCATTATTGATATCAATTGTTTAATAATTTAATGAAGTTATTTTAATTATGTTTCATTTTGGTGCCTTGTTCCCGCCTTGAGGGGTAACTCTTGAGGGTATGGCGACTGTCATGTGCCAACGTATATAGGCTCGGTGCGTGACATAGTCTACTAAATCAAATATTATCTTTATGAAGAATATTTTAATAAGTTCAAAATAAACCTAAAAAAAAAAAGAAAATGAATTACTCAAAATGCTAAGCAAGCATAATGGAAGGATTTCAATGCTAAAGAAAATAATGTTAGTGGCAAAAGCGTTAGTGACATTAAAGTTTAGGGGGTAAAATGTAATTAAATAAAAAGAGTAAATAAAATAAAAGTAGAATGGTCAAATTGTTGAGTTGACATAAGAAGGATTTAAGAGGTCAAAAATTAACATTGGGGATAGAAGTATTAGTGATGTTGAAGTTTAAGATGGTAAAGTGTAATAATATTATGTCAAATACTATAAATTTTATTAGCTGAAGAAATTATTGTTTATTTATTATTATTTTTGACTAAATATTAGTTTCAAACAGATAAAAATTATATTTTTATTGTTCAGTAAAATCTCACAATCCAATTATTTCATATGATATTAAAAACTTGGGTTAATAACACTTTACCCCTGAACTAGGAGGGTAATTACATTTTGCTACTCTGAACTTAAAAAATAGCCACTTTGCCCCCATATCAACTAGGCAACTATAATTTTTTCAATTTTTTTCAAAATAACATATTTATGGACAAAAGTACCCCTTAGAATTAATAACACTTTGCCCCCTAAGTAGGGGTAATTCCACTTTGCCTGTTAAACTAAAACAAATACATTTACCCTCTTTAAAAAAGTTAGACTTAAATGCATCAATTCAATAAACATAATCTAGATTAATGTTTGAATTGCCAATAATAAACTGACATGGGAGCAAAAATATTTTATATATGTATTTTTTTTTACTAATAATGCACTTTTGTTTTACTTTGACGAAACATATAAAAAAATATAAAATATCCAGGGACATCTAAAAATTATAGAAGTTATATGAAAAGTTTTTTACGCAAAAAACTTACAAAAAAATTACCATTACCACACAAAGAAATCAACCAAAGGTGCTACTTTGGGAAATGTTTGACCAATGCATAACAATGTTAGATTTTGACAATAATATCAAAAAAAAAAAAAAAAATTAACATATTTATGAAAAAAATTTAGTGATATTAAAGAAATTTATCTAAAATTTACACTAAAAAATGGGAAATCCACTTTGAAAAAACGTGCAAATTGTATAAAAAATTTTCAAAATTCAAATATATACTAATCAGATTTTGAAGATTGTAAAAATTTAAAACAAGTTTAATAATATAAAAAACAAATTAAAAATATTTAGGCACTAAAAAGACTTTTATATTTTACAGAAATACCATTAACTTCATGGAATGAATTTCAGAATCTAAAATTCTGCCATATTTTTATTTTATCTAGTTGTTTATATAAGGTCTATCATTTTAAGACTCCTAGTCTTTTGAAACAAAAAATAAATAAATAAATTTGAAAATTATAATTATAAAAGAAGAAATATTAGGCATTTATATTTGTACATGTTTCATAATACAGAATTTTAGATTCCACGAATGTATATAAAATATAGCAGAATTTTAGATTCCATGAATTTATATAAATGTATTTGTTTTAATTTTAAGGGGTAAAGTGAAATTACCCCTACTTAGGGGCAAAGTGTTATTAACTTTAAAGGTTACTTTTGTTAGGGGTGTTCATGGGTTGGGTTTTTGGATTGGCGAGTTTTCGGGTTCGGATTTTCAGATTTTTTTATTAAAAAAATAAAACCCAACCAACTAATATAACAACCCAAGTAAACCCAACCCAAAGATTAGTTGGGCGGGCTAGTCGAGTTTTCAGGTTATTTAGGTTAAAAATATAAATTAATAAAAAAAATTAAAAATCTAAGATTATAATATTATCCATAAAAAATATATGTTTAATTAAAAATAAAATGATTAGGTCAATAATTAAAAGGAAAAAATATACAATATGATAAATTAGATGATATTTCAAGAATGAAAAAGCAAAAAATATATATAAATTAGATTAAATAATTAGTTAGGACAAAAATAAAAAAATAAAAAATATAATTAAACTTTATTGGGTTATCGAATTATTGGTTTTGGTTAAATTTTAAAATATAAAACCCAACCTGACCCAACCAAACTCAAGTAAGCCAACCTAAATGATCAAAATCCGATAACCCAACCTATTTAGCTCCAAATTCATTTGGGTTGGGTTGAGTTGGGTTTGAATACCTTTAATTTTTATCCATAAATATGTTATTTTGACAAAGTTGAAAAGGTAATAGTTGACTAACTAATATGAGAGGTAAAGTGACTAATTTTTAAGTTTAAGGTGATAAAATGTAATTATCCCCTAATTCAGGAGAATAAAGTGTTATTAACCCTAAAAACTTTCAGAAGCATGGTACCTGAACCAACAAACCTTGGATATGACTATAACGTTCGAAGTTTCCGTTTCGAGGGTAAGGATCTCCTATCTCACTTCTTGTCATACTATCTATTATCCTGGCACATGTCCCATACTTAATCTACTACTAAGGATTAACAGTAACGCTAACCCCATTAACGTCGTTACTGGTAAAAGATAAAAATCCCGTCTCCGTCAACCGATCCATCTCCAAATCAAAATTTCCGTCAAATAATGCACCTCAAAATTCTCTAATTAAACTTGTAAATGTATATTGAATTAAGAAAGGAGATGAATTCTGAATATATGATTTTGTTGTTGGCATTGTGGATTATTCTATTTTGTGTAAATCAATGTTCTTTTCGTGCCTAAGATGGGGGCTAATTCTAGTCAAAATTTGAAGCTTTGATTTTTTTTTTCCTGGCCTTTTTGATGTCGTCATCAAGTCCTGAACTTGTGTACTCTGAATCTCAAGTGTGCTTTTCTTTAGTGCAACCTCCCATGTATGCTATTAAAATTTATACGTTATTTTTTCTCACTGCAATTTTCAGAATATGTCTGTTTTAGTTATTTTAGTTTGTTGATTGATTGTTGAGATGTATGTCAATTTAAACTCATTGAAATTCTTGGTTTTTGTGACAGTGGTTTTTTCCAAAATTCAAATATGATATTTGGTATATCAGATATTTGTAGTGCTTGTGAATAGATTTTGTTGCAAGGGATAAGGTAATTGAGTGCATAGTAGTTGTACAGTTAAATATAATACGCAATTAAATGTTTTTCTGATTACAATTCATGTGTTCTATTTATTTTCTCTGGTCAAGTTTGGTTTAAGTGATTAAGTCTGTGTCGATCATTTTCCTGTTAAACTTCTATAGTATTTTCTTTTTTTATGGCTTTGAACAATCTAATGGAAGAAGATAGTTTTGATAATTTGAGAGCATCAAGATTTTGGCTATAACCATCTTCTTATTCTACTCGTCAAATGATTGCCTATCCAGATTCTGCAAAATCACATTATAGTGCTATGGCTCAAATTAGTGCTACATAATTAGTTTAATAGTTTTCTGATATTGTGGTAAAATTTTACACGGCTTTATCTTCTTCTTGTAGGTCTTTACATTTGCAATGTTAAGGAGTGCTAACTACATCAGTCACATCAAGAGTGAAAAATCTGAACACTCTTCATAGTCTTGAGTTGTTTATTCCTTTGTCATTTCAATAGTTCTTAATGTAGTCTAGCTTTCCAAATACTAGATGTACTACATGGCTGCCAAAGTAGTACATGTTCTATTCTACTTGACATTGGCATGTAATTATAATGATTTGATGTATTTGCTTATTGATTCAGTTATCCTGTGGTTGCTTTTCAGATCATGGTCTTAAATATCTTGTCTCAGCTAGGCAATATTAACAAGCAATTTATCTAATCAATTATATTCGTAGTGGCCAAGAAGGAGGCTGTTCATAAAATCATTCCCAGCATCCTTATATAATGACACAAATTTGCCTAAAACAGCACTGGTGTGTTATCAAAAATGCATGACAACATCATCTCTACTATCACTTAACAGGAAGTATAATGTATAATATCTTGTAAACAAGAGAGCAGAGTCACAAATGAAAAAACAGCATAAATCTTTCAAGCAATCATTGAGAATTTGTTCCTAACTAAACAAAAATTCCATTTCTAGTGCTTGTGTCGATGGAAAGATCCATTTCATGCTTTTCCAAAGATAGTTGTAGTGGCAAAAGAAAGAAAACAAATGATGAAAATAAAGAATGTTCACTCCTCGTAAGTACAGAAGCACAACAAAAAAGAGCTCGATAAGCCATTCTCAGACAGTAAATCATGTTCATCATAGAATATAAGAGAATCCATATGCAACCTTTATTCATCATGGAATATAAGAGAATCCGTATGCAACCTTTAAACCTTGATGTTTAAACATAGAATTCTTCCCAATCAAACAACCAGAGTATAATAAATCTACTTAAAGCATAAAGCTATAATTTCAGAAAAATTCCATCAGCAAGCATAACTAATGAACGACAACATGTCATCCATTAATTTCTTGAAAAGCATCTACTTCATGTTCTAACTTTCATCTTTTTGCATTTGGTTGGTCAAGGTCCATCTATAAGTTACTTTGCAAAGTTTGTGCATGCAAAAAGAGTTGAATACAGTTAGAAAATGTATTAAATATAGTTTATTACCTCTTAAATCATCCCATCTCATGTATAATTCATAAATGAATGAAGTTTTTATCTTACATGGATCATGCTAGGACCTGGTTGTTGATATGTCGTAAAACTTGACAATATCACATTAGGACCATGAGATGTGTTAAGGTCCAAAATCTATAATTAAAATTAGACATGTCAATATACAATCTTCAAAAGAAAAAAAAAATAGAGAAATACAATATAATTCAAAATCAACTATTCACATAAAATAAACTGCAAAAGTTATTATTATTTGATTACTTGCAATAACTGTGTCATGTTTTCAATACTTTGCATATTTTTAGTTTCATCATGTATTGAAATTCGTAACTACTGAAGCATTTAAAGAGGGATGATTATAGCAATTAAAAATAAATAAAAGTTACTAGTGGGTTCTGATTTTTTTTATTTGGAATTGATAAATCATTGTATGACAAATACATTGACAATGAATTGCAGACGTTGACATCATTTCCTTGTGGTTGAAGTTCCTAAACAAAAGGTAATTAGTCTTAAATTTAGAGTAAAGAACATATTTGTTTATCAAAATGGTAAATTCTTCAATCAAAAGAACAACAACAATACACATGTAGTGGTAGTGGTTGGTAAACTAAGCTTTGAATAATTGAAGAATCTACACTTGGCTGTGGAACATTAACTCTAAAATCCTGCAAAATTTTTGTTGTGAGAGTTCTATTTTTAATAATATCATCATGTTCATTATTCAGAGTACATTTAAGAGCTAATATAATATAATATATAAATAAATACTTCAATTCTCCATATCAAATGCATAAATTAGTCTAACCCAGTGTTTTGAAAGCCGGACCGGTCGGACAGCGAATCGGAAGAATCACCAGTCCGGTCCAATTACATATCCGGTCTGTCCAAAAAATCAGACAGAACCGGTAAAAAACCGGATTTTTAATAATTTCAAAATAAAAAATGATTTAAATAAAGTGAAAAATTAAAAAATCGTGAAAATAAAATCCAAAATAGCAAAACATTGAACACACCAAAGCCTAAACTATTAAGTTATTATTTTTTTTCATCTTTTTTATACTTATTTTTGTATAAATTTCACTTTTTTTTATTAGAAATTTGATTAGTATTTTTGGGTATTAGGATTATAATTATCCAAAAAATAGTGTTTCACTTATATTTTAGATTTTATATAAATATATTTTAGGTCATTTTAAATTAAATCACACTTTGGTATAAAAAAAAAAAAAAACCTAAATTAGTGAACCGGCCGGTTCAACCGGTCCGATGGTTGAACCGCGAACCGAACAAGCCACTGGTTCAATGGCCGGTCCGGTTTATCAAAACATTGGTCTAACCTGCATATTTTTCGTTGGAGGATTCTCCTTTGTTTTGTACTTTCGCTTCTTAGTAGCCTTTTCTATAGCACTTTTTGGTCTCTTGCTAGACTAATAAGTAACTCGTTAGCTTTCACTTTGACACCTTTTACCTTGCTAGAATCAAAATCACTTGGATTAGCATCAACATCTTGAGAAACACTTTTGTTGTCTTTAGGACGAGCTTCTTTCATTTTCTTTCCTTCTTGGCAACAAGCATCCATTTGCTTTGACATTTTCCAAAATCCATCTTTAGCAATTTGATAAGTCTCCTCACTTTCAGAAGCTTTTGTCACCAGTTGCATAGATAAATGACACAACTCTTTGTAACGAAAACTTATTCTTGCCTTTGACTCTATTTCGTTACTACTTTCGTTAGAAACTTTTACATTTTCTGTTTTAGCTGTCTTTGCCCACCTTTTCAATATGTATGTTGCAGGTATCCTCGCAATATTTAGAGTGGTCAAAATTTTCAATGCATGAGAATACAAATAACTAGCAAACTCAAATTTCTTACAGCTACATGAAATTGAGTCTTTGGACGAGTCATAAGTGACAAAATGATGGAACTTCTTACCATATGGTGTAATTTTGGAATTTGAGATTTGTAGATCACTTGGTTTCCTGATTCGCTATCAATCTCAAATTTGCAATCAATCCCTCTGCAAAACTCATCCTTAAACTTCTCAAAAGCTTCAAATGTATATATGCTTGCTACATGCTGTTGAATTTGAACATGAAATGTCATTATTGGTGTACTTTGACTGCCTCTGAAATCTGCTATAGATTCTTCGTAACGACGATCATCTAACAATCTCTGAAAGTGTTCAAAATATTCAAGTAAATCATATTTGTAATTGATATATTTCTTGACAACACTGTTCATGGTCTCACTTCGTTGGGTTTTAGTCATATCAGCACAAAAAGTTTCTCTACCATACACTAAAGCCCATTTCTCCCATAAATCAAACATTTTTTCCAACCACTTATTATGTTGTAAATTATATTTCACCAACATTTCATTCCATCCCTCAAAAAAATCATCTTCATCTTCATAGTCATATATGCAACAACTAAAATCAGTAGCAAAATATTTAAATTCTGCACAAATGAGTTCAAATGATTGTTTTGGAGGAATTCCACAACTTCTGGCCATATCTACTTCAACTTTATGGGCAACTATCATCTGTCGATGGAATCTAAATAAATGAGTTTTGCTCGGAGTAGAAAATTCATGGTTGTGTCAGCAACAAATTGCACCACACGGTATTTTCTAGAGAAATTTCTCTCTATGTGTCATTTGTAGAAATCATTCTGCAACGGTGATGATTTTGTAGGAGGTTACTGCTCAAGTGCAGTTTGCATTTCAAGAATGCAAATTGGCATTAACTCGCATTTTTCGTAAGAAAATTGAATTCATTTAAAAAATTGCTTAGCTCATATTCCAAGATTACGAACCACAGAATAGTTCATATTTCTTGAATACAAAATAAGCATGACTTTAATAAATTTTGAATTTAATTTTATTTTAAAAAATTTCTTAGTTCGTATTTGGGAAATACGACTTTAGCTTAGTTCGTATTTCTCAAATACAAACTAAGCCTGAGTTTTAGACTAGGCTAAAACCCTTCTTCCTCCCCCACCAGTCAATCGCCTTCAACGTTAAAAAACAAAAATACCCAAAGTTTCTGATACGGGTTGATGCCCAGGGTATGTAGAACTTGGTCACAAACGTAGGGTTTATATGCACAAGCGAAATGTAGTTGTCTCTTATACACATCTATAGATGTGTACAAGAGAAGCTTTTAATGAGCAAGGAATTGATCCAAAGCCTAATTGCGTAAAATCAATACGGTACACATTATAACCTCAAGTGCTCAATCTCGACAGCCCCAACTAGATTCCTAGTCTAGACAAGACTAAAGAGAATGTAAAATTCTAATTCACTCGTATGAGAGAAAAAAAGAAAAAACTGAAATCTTATTGCCAAAATTCATTCTTCAATTGTGTACAACACTGCTATTTCCGAGTTTATTTAGTTGAAAGAAGACTAGGACTAAATTTGAATGTGAGATTTAGTTTTAATAGTTGGGTGGATCCTGACCCATTAGCTTTTAAACCCAATTCTTGCACACTTAACTAATGGCGAAATACATGGCCCAAAAACAAATAATTACGTCTTGAAACCAGCCCAATTAAACACACTAACACTTAAAATAATTGGGCTCAAAATAAAAGACTAGACAACTAAATAAAAAGAATATTCCATGGCCGAAATAATGAGGCTAAATTTCGGCCCTTCAGCTTCTCATCCTAGGCTTGATCTTCAATGACTTGGACGTCCATTACTAAGAACATCTTAGACTCTTTAGTGGACTTCATCTCCAAAAGGTTTGTGAGCTCTTCTTGATCTTCAACAACTTCAACTAAGCCCAACATAGCTTCATTGAGGTTCTTAGCTCTTGATCTCGTAATTGGACCTTGTGGAACTTGAAGTGCGGATTCCGTGAGCCTATATCGAGCCTTTGTGGACAATTGATCACCATCAAGTCCTTGGGATGTATCATCTCCCTCCCCCGTAGGATTCGTCCACGAATCGTCACCTATATCAGGGATTCAGGGAGAAGGAGGAGGGGACACGCAAATTGGCTTTCTCAAACCAAATAAGTCTAGCTTCCATGCGTTGTCGTTAATGCGAGCCATGACTTGGAACGGTCCATCACCACATGAATCTAGCTTAGATTTTCTCTTGTTGGGAAATCTCTCCTTGCGCCAATGAACCCATACCCAATCTCCGGGTTCAAAGACGACCTTCTTGCGACCCTTGTTTCGCACCTCAGCTATCTGTCTCTTATACACATCAGATGTGTACTAAAAGTACTTCTCGTGCAACTTCTTGACCGAGTCATCCTTGGACTGTCCATTTCCATGGACAGCAGAAAGCTAGTAGATTGGGTATGGGTCCAAGTCACTAATTTAGGTTTTTTTTTTTTTTTATACCAAAGTGTGATTTAATTTATACACATCTAGATGTGTATAAGAGACACATATAAGATGTGTTTAAGAGACTATCGTACACTAGGCACCTTATTGCCAAAGACGCAATAAGGTGCCTAGTGTGCACCAATAACTGACAGTTTCATGTTCAAATTCTACATGGTAAGCAGAAAATAACAATTTAGAATACCCAATTTATTCCACAATACACGCCAAAAGTGTGACAAGAATTTAATATCCCTATCAGAAATAATGGTGTATGGAATGCCATGCAAACGCACAATCTCCCTAAAGAACACAGATGCTATATGAGATGCATCATCAGATTTTGTGCAGGGGATAAAATGTGCCATCTTGCTAAACCTATCTTCAACCACAAAAATGCTATCCTTTCAATTCTACAGCATTATTTCAAGCATATATACAGATTATACACATCTAGATGTGTATAAGAGACAGTATTCTACACCAAATGCCATGTCCAAGGTAAATTTGGACTTGGCACGTTGGCAGACAATGCATTTATTACACAGATTCACAACATCAGACTTCATGTGGGGCCAATGAAAATGCTCTTGAAGTGTGTGCAGTGTCTTTTCGATGCCAAAATGTCCCATCAACCCTCCCCCATGTGATTCTATTAACTAACAAGAGACTTCACGTAAAGAACAGGCAGGAATACACAGCTTAGTCTCATAAAAAAGGTAACCTTCGTGAAGATAGAACTTTCCAAATTTCTAAAAAAGAAATATAAAATGACCTATGCGGATGCATCACATTCAATCTCAAAAGGAGTATCAAAATCGGCAAAAGTAAAAGAGGCAGAGAGTTAACTTAACTTTGAGAGTGACGAACGCCTTTTGTTGAGCTCTCCCGGCTTTAGATGAGATGTGTATAAGAGACAGCGGTTATACTGTTCATCGTGTACTGTTCACTTCACGAACCTCCGGTAGAAACTCGCAAGCCCATGGAAGCTACGCACTTGAAACACTCTTGGGATCGGCCATCCTTGATAGCAGCAACCTTGGACTCGTCCACTTGGATACCCCTAGAGGAAACAACAAACCCAAGAAACACAACACTTTTCAAACAAAAGTGGCATTTCTTAAAGTTAGCATACAACTTTTCTTGTCTTAAAACAAGCAAAACAACACGAATATGTTCAATATGCTCATTAAAGCTTTTACTGTAAATCAAAATATCATCAAAATAGACAACGACAAATTTACCAATGAAAGCTTTTTCTCTCATACGAGTGGGCCTAGAATTTTAGATTCTCATTAGTCTTGTCTAGACTAGGCATCTAGTTGGGGCTCGAGATTGAGCACTTGAGGTTATAACCAACACCGGTATTGATTTTCTGCCAATTAGGCCTACACATCTAGAACTGTATCTTATACACAGCTAGAGTGTCATCTAAGTCACAGAGAAATGTTCATCCTTATACACAAGCAAGACCATAGACAAATTACACTTCTGTACGTCTTTAACTTGCAGGGTTAATTTTCCATCTTCTTTCACTTTAGACTTAGCAAACTTCCTTTCATTAGTCTTCTTTAACCTAAATTCGGCCAAAGCCTTGTTATGCTCATCAACATTCTTTTTAATTTGATTTTTCTCTTGAAGGACTTGTTGGGGAGGTAGAGGATGCAACACAATGGTTTTACCACCCTCTTCAAATCTAATACAATTAGTATGACCATCATGAAGAGGGTAGGGTGTTTAAACGTTGGCAAATTTAGCTTATCTACCATGTATTGTGAAGCTATGTTCACGCAACTCCCATTATCAACAATTAAACCACAAGTCTTACCTTGGACATGGCATTTGGTGTAGAATATGTTCTCACGTTGTAACTTAGTAGGGTCGTCAGTGGCTTGAGCCTGCAAGTTTCTTAGTACGACAAGTACTTGTCCATCCATGCCAGTCTCATGGTATTCATTGTCTTCACTTTCACTCGTCCAATTGCCATTAGGGTTAGTGTATAAGACTTTCTTATTCGGGCATTGGGATGAAATGTGTCCTCTCCCACTACATCTGAAACACTGAATGTCCCTTGAGCGGTTAGGGGCCTAGGTATTACCTTGGCTGTGTATGGGCCTTTGCATATATATATATGTCCAAATTGAAGCCGCATGGTCTTTATATGCCACTGCCCTCGGAGAGCCTTTTCTACCTTGTTTGCCCTTTGTATGACTCTTTATAGTCCAAGTACTCGTGAAGATCAACCACGTCGGAATCTTATACACATCTAGATGTGTATAAGAGACATTGTATAGTGTTCATCTTCATACAAGTGAGCTAAGCTATTGCCATCGACAACTCTCGAGCACACTCCTCCACAGTCAAATTCACTTGTCTTAGAGATTGGAGCTTCCTTAGCTGTTCCCTGTGATAATGAGCAGGTACAAACCTCTTTCGAAGAAGGGTTTGAGGTTAGTCCAACGAGTTATAGGGTAATCACCTATTCTACGTCTCACATCGGCTTTAGATCTGTCTCTTATACACATCTAGATGTGCCAATTTGCGTGTCCCCTCCTCCTGGTGGTGAATCCCTCCTTGGTTCTCGTCGAGGTTATGCCTTGGAACTTGCTCTCTTCTTTGGATTTGTCGTGGACCACGCCTCCTATCAAAAGACAAATTGGTTAATTCATCATAATCTAAATCATAATCGACTCTCCTTTGTCTTCTTGAGTATTGGTTTGGCGTGTGGTCATGTCACGCTCAAAGTTGAAGTAGATCTCTGCATAGGTTTAGCCTGTCTCTTATACACATCTAGATGTGTATAAGAGACAGGTCTTATAATGGTCATCCATCTTATTTAAGATCATAGGCCATTACACTTTGCATAGCGATTTCTTGCATCTCCTTGTTCCTCTGTTGCACGTCCTTTTCACTAATCTCCATTCTTTGTAAAAGACTGAATGAGCATATTGAACACAAAAAAAAAGTTTTGCTGATGTCTCAATAAGAGAGGTTTCACTTGTTGTTTCCTCTACAGGACTCAAGTCCTCACTTCCATTTTTATCACTGCTAAAATGATCTCACCTTATCTTTGAAAGCCTCACTGGCCTGCGTGGCTTCACCCGGCCCACCCCGCAGTTTCTACCCGGAGGTTCGTGAAGGACTTTAGCCTGTCTGATCCTCAAAGCAACCAATCGTATTGATTGGAAATAATGTCCAAAAGGATCTCGGATCAATATATTTTGAAAAATTTATTTAACCTTTCGGATATGAGTCAAGACAAAAATTTTTCAAAAGGACACAAAGAAAAGCACAAAATGAACAATAAGATCACAAAATTTAGTAAAGAGAGTTTACTAAATTAAAGAAGATAATTTCAAAATAAAAAAAAAAAAAGTAAATTTTTTTTTAATGAACAGTATTATGCCGGGATTTTTAATTGAAAAAAAAAAAACCGGGGCTGTTCTTATTGTTCATTGTACTGTTCACCGCTACTGTTTAGCGATTGTTCATTGAAAAAAAAACCGGTTCTGTATAGTATATGATAAGATGTGTATAAGAGACAGGCATCAACCTGGAGATTGGGTATCAGTTCTTTGGCGCAAAGAGAGGTTTCCCAACAAGTTATACATCTGTCTAGATACGTAGGGTTTATATGCACAAGCGAAATGTAGTTGTTAATAGACCTCCTTGATTAGCCACAAGGCAATCTTTTAACTATGAGCAAGGAATTGATCCAAATCCTAATTGACAGAAAATCAATACCGGTGTTGGTTATAACCTCAAGTGCTCAATCTTGAAGCCCCAACTAGATTCCTAGTCTAGACAAGACTAAAGAGAATCTAAAATTCTAATTCACTCGTATGAGAGAAAAAAAGAAAAAACTGAAATCTTATTGCCAAAATTCATTCTTCAATTGTAGATGTACAAGACCCCTCTATTTATAGTTGAGGGTGGAGGATTCTAGGACTAAATTATTCAATGTGGGATAGCTAGTTTTAATAGTTGGGCTGGATCATATTCTATTAGCTTTTAAACCCAATTCTTGCACACTTAACTAATGGCCGAAATACATGGCCCAAAAACAAATAATTACGTCTTGAAACTAGCCCAATTAAACACACTAACACTTAAAATAATTGGGCTCAAAATAAAAGACTAGACAACTAAATAAAAAGAATATTCCATGGCCGAAATAATGAGGCTAAATTTCGGCCCTTCAGCTTCTCATCCTAGGCTTGATCTTCAATGACTTGGACGTCCATTACTAAGAACATCTTAGACTCTTTAGTGGACTTCATCTCCAAAAGGTTTGTGAGCTCTTCTTGATCTTCAACAACTTCAACTAAGCCCAACATAGCTTCATTGAGGTTCTTAGCTCTTGATCTCGTAATTGGACCTTGTGGAACTTGAAGTGCGGATTCCGAAGCTATGTTGGGCTTAGTTGAAATGAGCCTATATCGAGCCTTTGTGGACAATTAATCACCATCAAGTCCTTGGGATGTATCAGTTTCCCTCCCAAATCCCTCCAATATGCCATAAAATCCTCCACCACCAATAACAAACCTCATTCATTTGCACCACCATTATCTCCACCTTCCACAACACAAGTCCCACCACCATTATCTCCGCCTTTCACAAGCACCATTGTCCACCATTTTCAGTTATTTTTTTTCAATTTTAGTTTTTCCTATTTTGTTAAATTGTACTTAACATGTCAATTTCTAATTTTAAACCTCTTTTTCAGTTTTTTTTTTTTTTTTTGTTATTTTTTTCATTGTGATTTTTGGTTTAATTTATGTAAACCATTAATTATTTTTGTGTCTCCAGGTAAACTTTTATTTCCAAAAAAACAATAGATGCCAATTTGAAAATGTAATTTTTTTTGATGGCTTATTTATTATTAAAATTTAACAAAGACAAAATCAAAGATGACTATATTTAAAAAGCTAAAAGAAGTCATCTTTTTATAGTTTTCATAAGACAGAACTTTCTAAAATGGTATCCAATTCCTTAGGTATTTTTAGTTCTTTTCTTATGGTTGCATATGGATCATGTGTAAAGTTTTGCAATAGTAGGAAACATTTGTGTATTTACTTGGCCCTTTTCTTTAAAGACTTTGGTAAAGTAGTTTGCTTCATTAGGTTTGTTTAAACTTGAAGATTAGGAAAATGAACATTAATTCTTCAATGTAATTTTCTTTAACCTCCCAATTTTTTTTTTAAAGTTGTGAAATACTCAATCATGTGGTCTAAATATGTGCATGTATATAGGTACATGACGTTTGATAGACCCCGTCATATTGCCCTCTTTTGGGGAGGGAAAATAGTTGTGAAGGTGGGACTATTTGTTATTGTTCGGCGAAGAACAATAAGATATTTTGAATCCGTCATAGGATTGGATTTAATGAGCTGGTTGACAATATCTACGAGTTCATGGAGCTTGATAAAGGCCGGTGCAAGTTGAATATCGTGTTGATTCAAACTTCCATGTGGTTGTTTTACTACTCCATTGGAGAATGATGAAAGCATGGAGAATATTTTTGATATGTTTGAAAGAGATCCTAAGTATATTGAGGAGGTGTACATCGAGAAGGAAGAAATTGCCTAATTCCCTGAACCCAACAATAACCTAAAGATGTATGCGATAGGGTCAATGACATCTTTGATGCAATCGTATATGGACAATATGCAATGCAATCGTACATACAGAGTCTTTCCAGTTTTCAAAGGGCGCTTGATTATTACAACCTTACAGTTTCTTTTGCAATGTCAAACTCAATGTCTTTTCATCATACTGTTGGCGCGGCAAGTGGTGAAGGGGCTTGCATAGATGAAGGACCAAGTACCTTCCATACAGAAGGAGCCGAGAAGGATACGGGGTATGTGCATGGGCTCGATTCTATTTCAGATTTAGTTCATAATATGCCAGATGTTTTGGATGGTGATTTTGATGATGATAGTGACTCATCATGGCATCAAGCGGAATGAAGATTATGAGTCTGAGTCTGAGGATATATCGAAACCTGACTCTGATGATGATTTTCAACACAATTTCGATGGTTGCCAGATGCAAGATGATGTTCCTACATATTAACCTACAGGACTGGCATTCTTCAATGATGTTGGAAACATGGATCAATATAACCCTATGGATCGTAGTGATGATAAATGGATGTTTTACTGGAATGAGAAAAATAATGCTATTTGGTTGAATATGTGCTTTATTAGAAAAGAGCAACTGAGTAAAGCTAACAGGCTGTGGTCCATCGCATAAAATAGGAAATTTAAAGTGATGGAAAGCAGGAAAAGAACACGGTATGCCAAATGTAAGTCTTGGTCGTCCAACAATTTAATGTCCTCAGGTTGTGACTGGTGCATTCGAGCTCTTCAGGACAAAACACTTGATGTTTGGAAGGCCACAAAGTGGGTGGATGATCACTTGTGCCTTGGGGGTATCACCGGAAACAACGCCCAAAGTGTGACATCAGCGGTAATTAAAGCTTGTCATATTTTGCATTTAGTTGAAAATGATCTTGGCCACAAGGTAAAACAAATCTAAGTGCATATCAAAGACAAGTTGAAGGATGATGTTACATATAAGAAGACTTGGTGTGCACGGAGAAAAGCAATTCAACTTGTTTATGGAAGCTGGGAGACTAATTTTCCACAATTATCACAATTTGTTGAACCACTAATTTGATCTAATCCACAGACTGTGGTACAGTGGTTGCATCATCCCTAGGGTAGCGATAATGTGAAAATATTCAAATATATATTCTGGGCATATAGGCCTGCAGTTGATGCATTTCATTGGTGTAGACCCGTTGTATCCGTTGACGGCACATATCAAAGAAAGGAATACCAAGGGAAATTACTTGTTACTATTACTAGAGATGCAAACAATAGTATAATATCGGTTGCATATACACTTGTTGATGAAGAAACAATTGAAAGTTAGGTTTGGTTCATGGAACAGTTCAGACATCACGTTGTAGGTGATATGCAATCTGGAGATTATTTCTGTTATATCTGACAGGCATCGTGTCATAATTTATGCAATGACCGAGTCCTCTTTGTGGCGTGAACCTTGGGCCTATCATAGTTTCTGCCTTCGCCATGTTCAAAGCAATGTGATGACTAGGTTCAAGAAGGTGCATGTGAAGAAATTATATTGGTCTCTTGGTGTTAATATACAAATGCACAAGTAGAATAAGCACAAAGAAAAATTGCAGCGTGAGTGCTTAAAGGCATAGGCATACCTTAATGACATTGGCCTTGAATAGTGGTGTCTTGCACATGATGTGCCATAGGTGGAGAATGGCAACTACAAATATATATGAGAGTTGGAATAATGTCTTGCGAGGGGCTGAACAACTACCGATCAAGGCTTTAATTAATTTTACATTCCATCGAATAGTGAAATTATTTGTTGACAACATTGCAAAATTTGAACATTGCCCCACACCTCTTATGCCAAAACATTGGATAAGGTTGAATGAACTAGATTTTGACCAAAAAGGCCGAGAACATAAGGTAATGACCTTTGATCATTCTACATGCATCTATAAAATCAAGACATACAACCGTGTAACTGAACTTAGTGGTAATATACAAATTCTCAAGTATTTAGACAAAACATCCTCTTGTGGTAAATGGCAAATGTATAGATTTTTTTACTCGCATGGGATAGCAGTTTGTAGGTTTAGGGGTGATGAACCTATACACATTGTTAACGATCACTATACTACTGTCAGATATCATCAATAGTTCCCGATTAGTAAGTTTGATCTAATACAGGACCTAGCTAAGTGGCCAAATACAAATTGGGAGTTACGGGGAGAAAATAGTTTGTTCATCACCCGACATGCAAGCCAAGTGCGTGCAAGTCACATTCAGAATGAGATGGATGTCAGGGACCTCGGTGAGCCAAGAAAATGTAGCATATGTCATCAGCCAGGGCACAACTGCAGAAATTATCCCTCCCGTTATTAGTTTTACTCCATTTTTAGCGGAATTGGCCTTTTTATTGTATTTTTGAACTATTTCTTGTATAATTTGACCCTGGTTGGGCATATGTTTGGTAATATAGATTTGATGTATTTGTAATATCTTGACATTACATGAATTAATACATTTGTTTTCTTCGTCACTGTAATTTCACATAATTTTAGAATATTTGCTCGCTTATTCTCTGTATATATCAGTTGTTAGTGATAGATGATCAGCCATGTCACATGTTCATCCCGGATCATATATTCATGAAATTATACCCCCTACATCGCAACATAGAGCACGAGTTATATTTGATAGTCATATTAACTCTGACATATCACTAGGTGTGAGACATTATGATGGGTATTTTGGCATTATAGACATATTTCTGAACGTGTTATGGATTATAGTACTAGTTTTGTGGAGCTGTGACGACTCTAGACTTATATCTTTCACTTGCCGGTAGGAGAGGTAACGATCACACTACAAGATATTGAGATCTTGTGGGGTCTGTGCATTGATGGACTCTCATCAAATGCTGCACCAGTTTCAGAGAGGGACATTTCTCATGCACACCATGAATAGACAGGCTTGTGCCAAGAGTTGTTGGGTATTACGCTTAGTGGAACAAACATAAAAGAAGGCTGCGTAAAGGTTTCCTGTTTATCGCTGCATTATATCAATACTTCCTTATTGTTTTAACTTATTCTATCTCACTTTTATGTAGATGGATCACATGTGTTAAATGTACCACATGACCCTAAACTTGATTAGGGATGACGATGATCGAGTCAGAACTATTGGTACACATTTCAGAAATTTTGCATCTCAGTCTCTATATGAAGTATGAGAGGCGGGACGTCTTCACCTTACTCATATAGTTGTCCCCATTTATCATCCAGAACCAGTTTCACATCCACAGAGGGTATGGCACACCCTCGATCTGGACGACTACATGGTGGTGGTTGTCATCCATACAGAGTTAGGTCACCTGAGTCTGAGCCTGACCCTGATGTAGGATTGCATGATATGTATGAAGATGATGAGAGAAAATCCACATTTACCTACACCATCCCACTCTCTGGCAGGTCCTCGTGCATCTATACCATTTTCTAGTGACCAGTTTATTTGACAAGACACCATTCTATTTGAGTCATCATCATCAATACCTTTCCGTGGCCTAAATGGCATGTCACAGGGAACTGGTTCTGAAAATTCATCACAGCCTGGTTCTGAGGGCCTCAGCATCATTTTTACTCAAGAACAGTTTACTAGAGTACGTGGCACATCACAATTTTATGTTCGCCGATCAAAAAAGATACACAGACTGGAGGATTGTGGCACTGGTGGGAGATTTGGGGGGACATAGGCATTGATTATTGTAGTATAACTATAGGATGACTTGTGTTATTGATTATTGTACTACTAGTTGTGCTATTTATTATTGAACTACTAGGGTTTAATTTGTCTTCTTTTGTCTATACGTGTTACCCTTGTTGGGCTTTTTATATATATTGATAACCATTGTTGGGTATGGTTGTTGGCAGGGAGAATCTCAAACAAATAAGGTTATAGTGGAAACTCTATCAAAATTTATTTAAAAAAAAGTAATGATTAGATGAAAGATTATATTACTACTACAAGATTTTCTTTCAATTTAAACTTTTTTTTCTAAATTAATTTCATAAGTATTGACTATATAATATTATTAACTTATAACACTTTTGTAATAACAGTTCATCGTCAAAAGCAACATTAAAAAAATCTCTAAATATGTACATATTTTATGTTGCGATTATTTTGCACTTCTATGTTATTGTTTTTCAACACTTTAAGGTTTTTGGGTCAGTTTAAAGTATGAGATTAAGAAATTTGGGTAGTATTTTTTAAAAATAAGGCGAGCATAGTTCGTATTCAATGAATACGAACTAAGCAATTTTTAAAAATAAAAAAATTATTATGCAAAATTTGGACCTAACTCCATTTAGAAAATGCGAGTTAGGCTTATAGTTCGTATTCAATGAATACGAACTAAGTAATTTAAAAAAAAAAAATTATGCAAAATTTGAACCTAGTTAGGCTTACTTCGATATTCCACGAATACGAACATCACCTGACAGAATTTCCCTACAAAACACTTTAAAGAAATGGCACTTTCTTAAAAATTTCTCGTATTTTCCAGTTTGTCGGCAGCTAATTTTCATCATTGCAGCACAATCATATCTTGTTTCAGGACGCGGACACTTTACATTCATATTACGCTTATCTTTAGGCCATTTTCCTTCGCGATAGCAACAAAAAATCCGATCTAGCATTATCTTATTGTTTTTATCTTTGTGTCCTTCGCTCAATCTAGTTCCAAAACCAATTGCTTTGGCATAAGCTTCCGTAATATATTTTAGCTGCCACTTTAGTGTTGAACTCCATGCCTAATTTTGGGATCAAATCATTTGGAATACTCAAAAGAGGAACAATTAGATTTGTTTGATTACCTTCAATAAAAGGTTGTGCTGTATCACTCTGCTTGTCTCAAGCAAGTCCCCAGTTTCGAAATTCAATATACAACATGGTTGGAATTCAACAATTGACAAATCATCATTATCCATAACCTTCAAATCACAAAGTCACAAAACAAAATTAAAAAGTTACAGATCATTAAATGTACATAACCAAATTTGTTGAAAATGTTATAATAGCTGATAAGTAAATAATTGACTTAGAAAAAAAAAACATGGCAACCGAAAATTATTTAAGAGTAGTGTCTCTTTTCTGTCTCCTAATTATTCTAATTCCACCCCTTCTCTAGTATAGCCTCGTCAAGACCAAAGCCATCATCATATTATTCCTCTTTAGCACACTTGAAAAGCTACAGGAAAAGTTGTTCTCTTCATAAGCAATTTTTGAACTTTCTTGATGACTCTTGCAAAAGCATGAGCCATACGTTTCAAATTAAAGTTCATTTAATAACTTCTGGTCTTTTTCAACACCATCATTTTTAGGCAAATTTATGAAAGTTTGTTCAGGTTTATGTGAAGAGTCAAGACTAGAGGGGGAAAAAAACAATGCCTTTATTGAAGTTAGTCGATCGTCAAATGTGACTGAAATTTGTTTAATAAATTCTGGAAAATATTTTCACAATTAGTACTGAGTTCAGGGCAAAGGAGTTTTTTAAAATGTTTTGCTTGTGAACTAATAATTGTTTTGTGTTAGCCAATTGGTGTTGGCATTAAGTTAGTTTAAAATAGATATAACTTACAAAATTTGTAATTATCAAATTAAGGACCAGTAATATTATGAATATTTAGTAATTAAGGGGTCAATCTACCACAAATATGTTCCATCAAGTGCTATTAAATAGGAGGGGTGTTCATTTTGACCCGTCGACTCGAAAAAACCGCTAATCCGATCCGATTCGAACCCAAAAAAGAGTATACCAGAACTGCATTTTGAAAACCAGTCGGGTAGAGGATCGAGTCACTTAGATTGAGGGTCGGGTAGAGGGTCACATTTTGTGACCCGCCGGGTACCTAACCCGATCCATCTCAGGGGTAATTTTGTAAATTTGATTAATAAGGTTTCATTATAAGTTAATACCTACTAGGGTTATTGGCAGTCTCTCAGTTCCTTGTCATTCTCTTTTTATTTCTCCTTGTTTGTTTGTTGATATTGAGATGTAATATTGGGATGTATTTTGTGACTTATGTTTAATTGTTGTTTGACTTAATTGTTAAATTAACTTACCTAATTATCATTATTTAAATTTTTATATTTTATTACTAGTGAGGGTCGGATACCCGGTCGATCCGACCCTCTTTTGCGGGTGGAGGCTGCACCGCTTTGTATGGATCGAGTAGAGGTCAAAATTTTCTTAACCCCGTCGGTGAGGGTCGAGTATTTTTTACCTCATAAATCGGATACCCGATCTATGAACACCCCTATTAAATAGCATGCTCAACAAGTGTTACTGAATGGTAGATGATGTTAACGGTATCACATACATAGCATGTTGTTAATGCCAATCAATACAACAACATGCTGATTCATTGCACAAAACAATTACAAAATCACATTCATAAATTAAGATATAGAAAGACATGGCTAACGTACTTGAATAAGATCAATCGAACAAGCTACGACACAATGATTTGAATATTTATCAACTCTCAAATCCAAATTAAGATGATAAATTCCGCAACTAATATATATTATATTAGTGGCTTGGTAGAGGCCTGGAGATAATGCAAAGAAGAATTGAGAATTTCGATTTCAAAGTTTGGAGTATTACGGTTTGAGGTAGGAGACTTTAAATTAGTCAATTGAGGAGAGGCGTAGCATTGCTAGGAGACAGGATGTTTATCTTTTACCAATAACGACGTTAACCGGGTTAGCTATAGTGTTAACCTTAGCAGCAGATTAAGTGTGAAACACGTGACAAAATAATAGATAATGTGATAGGAAGTGATATAAAATATAAGATACAAAATCTGAATAGCTTCGAGGGTAAACTCTTCGAAAATGTGAACTAATCATAGACTCAAAAAAAGATCAATTTGTAAAGCATAACCCCCCATGGTGCAATTAAACAACAGAACTTGGACCGCAATTTTTCCTTGTGTCCATACCCTTCGTCTCATTGGGTACGGCAGAATTATGCATATTTGTCAATCGCGTTGACTAAAAAGGACAGCTGGCATCCTTTCCCATGCCGTGTGTGCTTACTACTTACCCGAGTTATCATTAAGCCGTGTCTCGCACGACCTTTCAATAATGAAAAATATTTAAATAAATTTAATTTTTAATTTTATTATATAACATATAAGTAAATAGGCATAAAATAAATAATATTATATATTAATAAAATTTAATTTTGATTACAAAATTTACAAATAAAATTTATAAATTATATGCATAGAATAAATTATATAAAATTTATAAAGTACATCAAAATTTACAAAATAAAATTTAAGAGTGAGTGTGTATAATTATTTTACTTGAACAATACTCAAACACGTGTATATAATTATTTACTTGAACAATGCTCAAACAACGATATCCAAAACCGACCATATCAACTTGAATGTGAATACCCAAAACCGACAAATACTAACCTAATATGGATAAATTTGGATCTTCCATTTGTCGGCTTTTCTTCGTAGCTATATTAGACTTCATAACTTAGGATCCAAGAAAAGCAAAAGGCGAAGGTCTCTTCTTCTATACTTTTATTGATGGAGAATACTTACACGCATTTAATTTGGCCCTCTTGTAGATTATGCATGTGTTCGGTAACATATTCTTCCAACTTCTTTTAAAGTGTTGAGCTATTTTTTTTTGCTTGATTAATTATTATTTGAGATATTATTTAAAATAATTATCGTAATAAATTTTTAATATTTAACACACGTAAAGTGAAAAAATAATCAATAAACACGGTATAAAATAATTAAAATTTTTATTTTAAAAAATAATAATAATTTACGTTGTTCAAACGGAATGTATCCGTTAATAGATAAACGAAACTGCGAACTACCAGTCCAAATGGACTGGTTGCTTAAAACATAACGCGTATAAGCTTCTGGAAATTTCATCTAACAAAAATTATGCCTTTGTATACTTGTATTATGTGTTTTAGAATTTGTATTTACTAATATCTTATTTAATATTTCCTTAATTTGTCCGTAGTTGCATAATTTTGGGAGAATTTGCAACATGGAGTATTTGTATAATCCGTTTAGGTTACTTTACATGCATATACTTTGTATACTTCTGCTCAACCATATAATACTGTAAAATCTCAACCATATAATACTGTAAAATCTCTCTATACGATGTGCTTCTTGTGCATAGATTTTCTTCACTTGAACCAATATTTTTATTATTATTATATTGATCGATTCTTTCATAGACGTGAGATTCTTATATGTTCCCAGTTCACAGCGTCACTATTGGATTTTATGCACAGTTCCGCTGAACTTTGTAATTAAAATAAGAGTAACGTGAGGTATACTTGTACCTTTTAATTACATCACAAGATGCGTAATATGAGATATAATGGACGGTCCATGTAAGAAATTTTTCCGTAATCATTCTTGTCCGTTTGCACTCTAAATTTAACACATGGCACACTGACAATGAATGGCATAAAATAAAAAAGTCATTCCATGTAAAATAGATTTTTACCCAAAATAGATATAAATGCTTATTCTTATTTCGCTGTTTAGTAAGACAAAAATGGATTATGTGTTTTTTTTATTTTTTTAATACAACTTTTTTAGATATTAAAATATAATGGATTTTAAATATAAAAAAAAAATTCCTTTTTTGTTTTTATTAATGTTATGCATTATTTCTACACATTAAGAAAAACTTTAAGTATGTTCATTAAAAATAAAAAATTATATTAAATTTTTTGTTACATTCAAATAATCAAATTGTACAACTTAATATTTTGGGTGTAAAAATAATTTAATGTATATAATTTTGTAATTGTTAAACATTATATCATACAATTTAACTAATTTATATCAATGATAAAAATCACAAATGTATTATAAATTCAAATAATTATTTTTACAATTTAATAATTTATCTTAATGAACAAAAATACAAAATTGCATATTAAAAATTTTTTACATTCAAATAATGCAAGTATGTTGTATAATTTAACTAATTATAACTATGCACCTAAAAGAATTAAATAAAATTTAAAAAGAATTAGATAAATTTGACACTTTATAATTTTCCCTCTTCAAATTAATGTTAGAAAAGGGTTTTCTCAATTTGTTTTAAAAGAATGAATTTTTGTGGTGAGATGACCATTTAACTTAAATTTTTCATACCAAACACAAAATAAGAAGAATAAGTTAAAAATATTTTTCCCTTTCAAGTCACTCATGGGTACCAAATATGAGGTTAGTATACGGTACTAAAGTACCAATACGTCTTCCTCCTTCCAAACATTCAAACCACAAATAAAACCAACCAAGTAAATATGGTCTGAAATTGCAAAATATGCAAAATAATATTGGCGCTGTTGAGAAAGTTATTATTTTATATATTATTCTGAATAATATATGGTATTATAGTTACTTTTTATTATGTGACATATAATAAATAAAAATGCAATTGAAAGATGTGTTGAGTGATATAATGAAAGTTAATTAATTATCCAAACAAGTCTAATATATGTATATATAGACACACACCGTTTACACTCAAAAATCAAAACATAACCCAGTAAATACTTGGATGGAGTTTGAGCCCATAGACATGGGTGATCATCGGCCAGGCCAGGGGGGCAATCACTCCAAAATTTTTAAAATTATATTTTTTTCTTTTTCGTCTAAATTTTTTTAAATTATTATTATATTATTATAAAAATTAGATTTTTTTCTCTTTTTCAAAAGAAATTTTAGAGAATATAAAAAATATTTTCTTATGTATGTATTTATATAGTTTTAGTCACTAAGAATTTCAAATTTTATTTATTTATTTTTTTTATTATTATTATTTTTTTTTTTTTTTTGATAATTGGACTTTACTAAGATATATATATATAACGGATATGTTATATATATATATAATTTATGTCCCCAAAAAAAAACAAAAAAATTTTAAGGTTATCCACAAAGTTTGTGTCGTGCAAAGATAACAATTACCCGTAATACTACAGTACTAATATGTCTTGTTCCAGAGTTCCAACTTCCAACCAAACAGTCAAACCATAAGTGAAACCAACCAAAGAATGAAAAAAGTGTAAAATCTTAATCCTTTGCTTTCTCTTTAAGTCTTCGTGTCCCTCTTCTCCCCTATAAATACCCATCTTCAATCAATAATTCATACACCTCTAAGATTAATCATAGA
Organism: Cinchona pubescens; assembly: GCA_025175665.1. Taxonomy (NCBI): domain Eukaryota; kingdom Viridiplantae; phylum Streptophyta; class Magnoliopsida; order Gentianales; family Rubiaceae; genus Cinchona; species Cinchona pubescens. Next base: position 1,738,874 of record JANKKI010000257.1, on the reverse strand, counting down.
CTAGCAAACATGGAAGCATTTGGTGAAATTTTGGTCCTACCATTTTTTGGTCAAGGCCATCTCTTTCCATGCATGGAGTTATGCAGACACTTAACATCTTTTAACTACAAAGCCATCCTCATCATCCCTTCTCATCTATCCTCCTCTATCCCCTCCTCCTTCCGCCGCCACTCGTTAGTTGAAGTAGTTGAAATACCCAACTCACCTTCATCATCGCCGCCGCCGCCAGAGATGCTAGACGGGTCAAGATCCGACCCCAGACCCGGATTCAGACCTGGCCCAAATCAACCACCTCATCACCACCACCATGAAATGGGAAGTGGCCTTGAAGCTTTTCTTTCTCAGATATGTTCGGGTTCGGGTCAGACCCGACCCGTTTGTGCTGTGCTTGATGTGATGATGAGTTCGAACAGTGAGTTTTTTGTGAAGTTTGCTATACCAACTGTTTCTTTGTTTACATCTGGTGCTTGTTCTGCTGCTATGGAGTATGCTAGTTTGAAAGCTCATGTGGATGATATGAAACCGGGTGAGACCAGGAAATTTGATGGGTTACCCGAGGAGATGGAAAGCAGTTATTCGGATCTTAAAAGGCAGCAGCATCATGGCCCACGTAGGCATGATGGTGGCAACACAAATGGTCCACCCGCAGATGGACCGATACCGATATTTGGTAGACCAGATGGTGAGTTTAGGCCACCCGGTCAGAAGAGATTTGGGCCGCCAAAATGGTTAGATGAGGTGGAAGATTCGACCGCATTGTTGTTCAACACAAGTGATGATTTAGAACATCTATTTATTATCAAGTACATAGCTAATCAGATTGATAAACCGGTCTATGGTATTGGTCCGCTCTTGCCCGAACAATATTGGAAATCATCCGGTTCAATTGTGCATGACGGTGAAGTTAGATCAAACCGGGAATCGAACTATACAGAAGACCAAGTGATCCAATGGTTGGATTCGAAACCACATCAATCAGTAATTTACGTGTCATTCGGCAGTGAAGTTGGGCCTAGTTTGGAGGAATACGGAGAGCTAGCCGATGCACTAGGAGAGTTAAACCGACCATTTATATGGGCGATTCAACCGGGTTCGGGAAGATCCGGTCCTCCACCAGGTTTTATGGGCGGAGAACCCAGTCTTAAAGAGGAAGGTTACTACCCACATGGTTTGAAAGAGAAGGTTGGTGATAGAGGTCTAATAATAAAAGGATGGGCACCACAGCTGCTAATTCTTAGCCATCCAGCACTAGGTGGATTTTTATCTCATTGTGGATGGAATTCAACAGTTGAATCAATCAAATCTTGGTCGAGGAGTCCCAATTTTGGCATGGCCAATTAGGGGTGACCAATTTCACAATGCCAAATTGGTAGTCAACCATTTGAGAGTGGGGCATCTGCTGTTGACAGGTGATGATCCAGCACAACTTGTCAAGAAGGATAACATCATGCAAGGTATTGACTTATTACTGGATGATAGAGAGGTCTACAATCGAGCTTTGGCATTAAGATGCAAATTCAAGGACGGTTTTCCAGCAAGTTCAAAAGCTGCTTTGGAGTCGTTTATCGGTCATATCTTCAAGAACCATTAAGCAGATTGTAAGATAGAAATGTTATGCGCACTTGTAATATAGTATGGATTGACAACTCGAGAATGGTGATTTTGTGTTTGTGTGCCAAACTATTTGTATTTTGTTATAGATCATCATTACCCCAACCCAACTTTTTTTTGGGCCGGGGTGAAGTGCAATGTCATGTACTTCATAGAAATCATACGTTTAACCAGTTTGATGGTTACCTTTGTCATGTTATGTATATTTAAAATCCATTATGAAATATTGTTGTATGCACTTGTGCAATTTTTATTTTTTATTTTTTTGATGATCTAGTACATGCAAATCAAAACAATGAATAATCCCCAGCATAGAACAGTTAATGAGGTTTTCTCATTTGACCATTATGCAACAAATAATATACAGATTACAAGGGATCCAAAAATAATATTAGTAAATATAATCCTACTACCCAAAAAAATCGTTAACTAAAGAAAAGAAAAGGATATTCAGGGCATTGATAACTCTGCTGCAAAGAGAGACTGGTGAAAATGCTGGAAATTCAAAAATTATCAGGCATAAGGAAAACTGATCAATAAGTAGCATAAGATATATATTTGAACAATAACTGCGTAAAACTAGCAAAGCTCATGATCCAGGAGAATCGGATGGATCCGTATCAAGGTTCAGTTCAACAGCAGATGACAATTCTACATGAGAAACACGAACAGCACCTATAAGCCGCTCTGGTAACTCGTCCTGTGATGTGCTATTTCCCTGATTAACACACAAAATTCATCTCATTGAGCAGGAAAAACATATTTTTTAAGAATTCAAGTTGCAACTGCTGGCAACAATTATAGAAATTTCACTTCAATCACATAAATTGTTGAATTTAAGTACACCGAAATTGTAAAACCACCAATTGGTTTCATTACAATACTCTATTTCTTGTTGATCTAGTAAACTAGACCAAATAGGACCAACTGAAATGAAAACCTTTGAAAAAAATCTTATTTAAAATAAAATAAAAAATAAAAAACTGACCACTTGATTATACTAACAATTTCCAAGTCTAACAACCCATAAATCACAGCTATTAAGCATTGAAGCCTGTCTAAGCACTTGTGATTTAAATCGTGTCTCTTTTGATATTCCATCTTTTCTTTTCTTTTTTGTTTTTCGTTCATTACCATGGACTCTCCTCCACCCCACAATACCTGTGCCGTGTCAACATAGTCAACTTTCAGTTGGGTACTTTAACAACTTCAACCATGGGGTGAGGACGGAATAAGATAAATAAATAAAACAGAGACTTCAACATGGAGGCTAACACTTCATTACATAATTGCAAACATGTAAAGAATGAGATGAGGAGAAAAAAGTGAATAAAATAAATCAAGAAAGAAGAGAAGACAAGAAGAGAAACAGGTGATAATTGTTTGTCAGATCAACCAATCTTATTTATCCATAGAGTAATATCTTCTATAATCCTCTCTTTCTCTGTGCAACACAAGTGCTTCATATTTTTCACACAAGCATATTTATATTTTTGAAAATGAGTCACAAATTCATGTAAAATCAAAATAACATATAGAATCATAAAAGACGGACCCCTAAACCGGTATCAATAGTTCAATAACACATTAACATAAACTGGTATAAACTTTAGTCGTGTCCTCGTATCCTCGATTTGTGAACATTGTGAATATTGACGAATGCGAAACCTAACTCAAATGTCCTTGTATCCTTAATTTATGAACATTGACGAATCTGAAACCAATAGTCTTGTTCCCTTACCCAACACTCAAGTCCATGTGTGTTTCTGTATGCAAACCAGCGAAATTTGCTCAAGGTTGACCTTTAGTTCCTGTTGGTTAGTGGTAATGAAATATCTGAATATCAGGGAAAATATGTCCCTTAAGTAGCGAAAGACCTAGGCTCCTCAACATGCCATCTACCTATAATAATTTTTAGAAATTCATAGACCAGGTAATTATGACTTCGTAAGAATGCGATGGGAAACAATTGAACCATTAATCAAACAGTAAACCACCAATTGAACCACTAAGCCGATTGCTACCAGTACTTTAAGCTAAAGACCACACTATCCTCCATTTTAATCTTAACCAAAACAATCAAGACAAAGGATCTGTTACTACACTAATTTATTTCAGAAGAATACTCTAATATTTCTAGTGAATTTCAAAGACTAACTTAGAGTATGTAAGCATATAATTATTACAAAGAGAACGAATAAATGATTAACCAGGTCAACCAGGTGACCTACGTGTTAATTATGCCCACTTATGGAAATGAAATTATGACCAAACAGGCATACAAGACTTCAACTTAAGCAGAAATAGAAATTTATCATAATTAACACGTAGGTACCTGTACAAGAAAAGCCATGTCAACTACTAATGATGTCATTAAGCCAAACACAAGCCCCAAAACTCCATTTGCAACAGTAGATGAACCAATATCAACATCAATCTGCAGAAATGCAAGTGACAGTATAATCAATATATCCTGCTTGCTAAGCATATATTAATAGGAAATGGCAGATAGACCATTACTTCCAAGTAATTATTGCCACGGATATAGTTGCAATCAACAGCCTTCCCTAGTAGACATGGTGAGCTTCCAACACTTTGACGCACAATCCATGAGCCCTACATCATGGAGAATTACCATTCATGAACAAGGACGAGTAAACTGGTAAATCTCAAGAAAAAAAAGCTTCCATCCTTTAAAGCATAGTAATATATTTGTATGTAACACCTTAGGCTTTCAAAGTCTAGACTATCTTGCACTGGAATATAAACAGCTTGTTCCAGAATTCACATTTCCCCAACTTAAGTTACAAAGAAAAGGTAATAGATGTTTAATGTAAAAAGTAACATACAGCTCATGATGAAAGCATTTTGATTTTTACAAAAGAATGAGCTCATTGAAGATGATTCATTACATCCCAACATGAAGAAGTTCTGTATTCCCAGTGGCAAGACGAGCTATTGTAATAGTCATACAACCAATGCTCAGCCACACATGGAAAAGAGCATCAGCAATTATACCAAAGCGTTGTGTAAGTTACAATCAAACTTTCTATCAAAAGCAAACAGACCAGAAACTATTCTCACATCTGCCAACAAGTACGACTAGACACAAATAAGCTGCAGGTGGAGAAATTCTGACCCTCGTATGTACACGTACAAAACTATAGGTGAAGGTGAATGTGATGTTTATGGGGCATGTGTGGAGAGGAGAGAGAGAGAGAGAGAGAAGCACAGAGACCAAAAGATGCATAAAGGTAAAAAATCCAAAAGCCTCGTACATTTAAAATCGAAGATTTAAATCCTAAGTCCTTTCTTTTAGCGTTAATCTTAATCCCAGCAACTCTTTCTGAAATAACACCTACCATGTCATTCAGTGCAGTTTCAGCAAGTAACAAGTTGCAAGGAGGGGAAAAAAAAAGTAAATCCGCAAACACAAATTAAATTTAGACTTCTATAGAGAATGACAAGCAAAGAAGCATTCTCGTTAGATAAATAGCACCAAAATTCGGTATCCTGTATGCAAGGTGAGTACACATACACTTAGCACTCAATATGAACACATTCATCATATTTCACACATACATATCTATAAGCTAGTTATTCAGAGAGCAATCTAACACGCAATCAATATATTTAAGTGACAATTTTGTAATTTAAATTTCAAGGACATAAATTTGAATCTAATGTAATCCTCAGTTAATCTCCAACCTGATGGCAGCAGTTCATTGACAGTCCATTAGTGGTAGATGAATTTCTTTGAACTGAATTCAGAATTCAGGTCCTAACATATGTTGATGCTCATTTCCTTGACTATATTCTATTCTATATTTCCAATCTGCTATGCCACTTCAGATGCTCCACTCTACATTATCAATGCTACCAATATGTAAATACTAGAATTAATGACTAAATATTACCATGATTTCACAATCTGAATGTGACAAAAGAGAAGGAAAAAAGAAAAGCAACAAACTACCTGACAGAACATACAACAAAAGCAGAATACTGCAAGCAAATCGTATTCAACTCAACAACAATATGCATACGAGATGATCAGAACACCAGTCTACCTCGCCACAGTTTGACATCACATGCAAGACAATCTAAAAGCAAATTATTACATGCAATTGTTTTTCTCCCAAATTTCAAATTGTGTACAACATGGCAATAAAAACATACATGCTGAATATCAATTCAAAGTTCAATGAACGAAGTCAGCACTCATTCTACCAGCTTTAGAAAATTCCAGACCAGCAAGAAAAAAGGGGAGGGGGGAGAGAGAGAGAGAGAGAGGGACCTTTGGAACTGAAGGGATAAGTTTCAGTCTGCTATTTCGGAACTCATCATCCCCATCAACAAAACGTTGAAGAAGGGATTCAGGTATTAATTCCTTCATCACGAAATAGAATATCATGCTGTAGTGTGTTGATCCAGGTACCTTTAAGAAGAAAGTAAGTTACATCTACACTGAACTGCGAGACATTGTAACATAAATGTTGAAACTGGCTGGCAATCAACTTACTTGTACATTAACAACCAAAGAGAAAAGCCCTTTTTCAGTGGCAACCTACCAAAAGAATAAAAAGACATAAACAAGGGTTATGCATTCCAGAGTAATGCACAAGAAATTAGTGAGAAAAACAACTGAATCCATGCACATGTTCCTATTAGCTTCTTAATTAATGACATGCTTTAATTGCTCGCTCTAAATGAGCTTGGCTAGTTCAGATTTTTGGCAAAGACAGAGCAGCACCTAACTTGACATCAAGAGACCACGGACAGTTTTCTCTCATACATAGAGCAACAACTAGGCTGGATTCTTGTATCTCAGACAGGTCTTCAGAAGACTCAGATCAGCAGACCACAAGGTGCAGTCCCGACCATGTCTGCTTTCTAAATTTAATCATAGAGGTCGTGTATACTAGTTTCTTAGGTAAAGAAACTTCACATAAGCTGACCGTGGAAAATCATTATAATCTGAACAGAAGCTAAACAACTACAACTTCTCTAAAAGATATATGTCAACACTCACAAACTATCGAGATTGATATAACTTTGGATGTGAATGACTAGGAACTTTCATTGCTACAAGCACCAAAAACTGTAATACATAAATTTTAAAGTTAGAAATACAAACTGCAAAAACAATGATTTGTAATAATTTGGATTAGTTTAATTCTAAAGAAATCCATCCCGATTAATCATCTTTTGTTTGCTCAAGTTCTTGAAACTAAATGTGATTTCATTCTTCTTCAGAACTTCTAAATTCCCTACAATCAAGACATCAGTTGTGGTTAATAACTTAGAATATAACTACTCATGTTGCATTACCGGTATAATCGCACAATTGGCATATTCTCACTCGGTTCAGGTTTTCTAAGCTAGCTCCAAAAAAGATTCTTTAATTTAAAAAATATAAAATAAAAATTTGATGAGTAGTTGTCTGGAAAATTTTGAAAAGCAAAAGTTGTTTTCCAAATGCGCCTTGAGAGCTGCTTCTCAAAACTAGGTTTTCAGCTTAAAATAAGCTAAAAGCTCAAGTCAAAGTAAGAACACCTCAAAACAGCTTTCAGCTTGGAAAGGCTAGGATCAGCTGATCTAAGCAACCAAGATCATGGCCAATAATCTATCGGATCAAAGAGTATATCAGATCTCATGCACCATGAGTATGAATGCTTAATTGCACTAGTTGTATGAATCAAAGATCCATCCAAGTTCTCATCCCTTGAAACATTTTTGGAAGCAAATACTGAATACTCTTGAAGCCATAAGCTGGACTTTAGACTTGCATCACAGTTCAAAGAACTGCTGAATTACGCTTCAAGCTGAGATTTTCAACAGACAGCCCTCAATGACAATAGGCATGCTGATTGTTTGCATTTCCCATCTGTAGCATCAATATGAAGCTAATCTACACCTGGCACCCAAGCCCAAGACTGCACTAGTGGTCTACCAAATTGAAGAGACAGATTCATCGAGAGGCTTCTGCGAAAAGCCAGCTTCACAAAACTTTCACACAAGATGAAAGCTGGATACGGTTTGTTATAAATAATTTTCTCATTTCAACAAGATGAAACAAAATCATTTTATACACCCTTTCCAGTCATAATTATTTCTGCAGATGAAATTCAGTATAAAGTGACCATAAAGCAGAATTCAAAGAGACCATATGAAGAGCGTGATCATGCAACCGATTAAAAAAAAAATAGTGCAGATGAAATCACATGATAATCTCTGGATCATGCATGTCTGAATTGAACTCAGAATAATCAGTGTGACAAAAATGAATAACAAAGGAGAACAATGTAGGTGACCACACTAAAAGCAGGACTATAGTCTTAAAACAGGTGGACAGCTCAAACTTGTACTGCATAAAACTCATACAAAGAGTCCAAGACAAGTAAATGCATAACATCAATTCTATCAAGCATAACCTTGTACAGAATTGTCTCAGCTTCCAAATATTAGTAAAAGCCTTGACCCAAGAGATGAATAGCATTGACTACAAGCAGCTTACGATTCACCAGACAACAAACATAGATGCAAGCCATTTCCATGACATTAATGCATATTGCATAATTAAGGGGAAAATAAGCTCACAGAGATGTAGAACAGTTTCCTGAAAACTTACTTGTACTGCACATCCTGGCCGCCTGGCAACATGGTCTATTCGCTTCGTATCTTTAAACCAATCAACAGCAACAAGGTCCATAAGATGTTTTCCAGCCGGAATCTTCAAATATGTCAAAAATATAAATCTGAGCAACCAAAAATAGATTTAGTTGCCTACACTAGGAGCTAAGGTAAAAGCAAAACATTATGAACCTTTGATTTGTCATAGCAAAAGGTCCTGCTACGAACTCTGAAGTTGTTTCCGTCAGATATATTCCAGCAGTTACGAGCTTTATCATGCTCATCGCGCCGAAGGTTACCCGAGAAAATGGACAAATCAATAATGTCCACAGGTTTTTCTTCAGAAGCTTCAAATCATTACAAGAATCTTTTTAAGTATCTCTTTTCCATTTTGAAGAACATGAAAGGATCAAACACTAGACAACACAATAAAAATTGGTTTCTATTTACCAGAATTTTTTACTTCATTGTCAAGACTGGCTGGCAACACCTGTAAATTGTCCATATATCACTCTTAGGTAAAGATAAATCAAAGAAAAACAGATATATCAAAAGTGCAAAAACTATTAATATATACCTCTTGATCAGGCACTTGAAAATCTTCATCCTCATCAGAATAGTCATCAATCATTGAGGCATTTTTATTTGAAGAACTTATTTGATCTAAACTTAAAGATAGACTTCGTTTATGAACAGAAGAGCCATAGAGTTTTGCACTCTTCTTTGTAGAGACAGAAGCTGATGTCATGTTAACCATAACTGGGATCCTTGGTGCAGTTGCCCTTTCATCACTTTGAGAAAAATATTCACGCAGTCCTAAGTAAACAGAAAATCCAGTATTGAAGAGAAGAAATCACTCCACTACTCAAAAACATATTGCAGGGTAGGCTGGACAAAGAAACAACCAAATGAAATGATAGATTTGGCATAAGTGGCTATTACCCCTTCACGTCTGGCAGCTTAATGCACATATATACAACACTTCATTCGAAGGTCAGAAGGGAAATAATGCCATCAAAGGGGAAAAGACAAGAAAAAACATTACAAGAAAGATATACAACACAAAGAGTCAGCTAAGCTACATCACTAACTTATACTCTACCTAAAGTCAGTCATGGTCGAATTGGCAGACAAAAGAGGTTTAAGGTTACCATTACCAAGCTACTTCACTATCCTCACTTTTCACACACAAGAAACCATTTATAGACAACATTATACAACCTTATAGTAGTTGTGAACACTAAGTACTCACTTCAAGTGTACACTGTACAAATAGATTAAAAAGTGCAATTCCAAATGTGGAGATCGAACAAAAATCTGCCAAATTTTGACCTATAAATGCTTCAAACATTAGGAGAACATTAAGATTTGCAACCCATTTCCAACAAACTTCAAGTGCTTCTAAGAATCACATGATCTTACAGAGATATGCAACCCATTCTACACTTCAATATCAATGATTTTGAACATCAAAGCTCAAAAATACCCACAATTCTTTCCCACTATTACAAGTTGTTCACATATGTGTGTGTGCATCAAAAGAAACAGAAAAGTACAAACTGGAACATCAAGGCTTCAACAAGTAGTGAACAACAAAAGTAGTAATTATAAATGCTGCATTGATAGAGCTCACCATGACAGACCATAGGAGCTTACCAGCTACACTATTTAACACAGGAATTTGAAGCAGACAATGCTGCTGAAAAGATGAAATGTAATTCACTCCCCAGCCTTTCAGGTCAATTTGCATGAGATGCTGCACCTGTGTTCTGGGCCTTCCATGATGAGGTTTCAACGGCGAAATATTAAACCCTCCACCTGTGCAGATCAGCAAACACTTGGGACTTCTCCTCATACATATTAAATAGAATATGGTTTTCAAATTAGACAAGTTTTCCAGTACCATAGCTATCAATCTTAACAGATTACTTTATTTCATGCCATACAAACCAAAGGATATAGAATTTACTCTCTATATGTGCTCGAACAAATCCTGGCTGTGGGCCACAATTTTCATGCTCCCTTGAGCGAAATAAAACAACTGCATGTAGGTCCCAAAAGAAGATAGTTAAAATGGTATCAAAATGAAAAACCGCCAAAATTTCAAAAATAAATAAGTTTACATCATAAACCTAGTTACCATAGCTCCCATCATCGTTTCGACGCCAATAACGCACATATCGACATAAGTCACGAGGCCACACTAACCTGCAATAGAGACCTATAAAATTCCTATTCGGAAAAATAATATCGAGAAAATTCTTCATACAGTTCATGTAAACAGAAGACACAAAAGTATGTGACCTTCCACTGATACAGAAACTATATCAATTTATAAAACTTAAGTTTACATAATTTCTATTACAGAGGAACTGCTATTAGCAATTGCAAGAGTCAACATTCTGGAGATTTCAATAAAAGTGTTATATTTTTTATATACATGTCATCCTTAATAGTCAACTTTTAGTCCCTAATTTACTATGTTTAACATAACAATATCAAGCTCCTTCCTTTTCACTTGATTATGGCATCTCTCCTCTATATATTTTTTCTCTTGGTAGAATTTTATTGGCTAGAGACACAGAGAGAGAGAGAGAGTTTGTAACAGCTAGATAAAGGATTATCATGAATAGTTCAATTCTTTGTCCATCAAAAAGCTTAAATTACAGTATCTACCCTCGAAGTTTATCATAACTAGTTAAAAGAGGCAGGCACTACGTGTGTGCCGTTTTAGAGAAACTGACACATAAATATGTGTAACACGCGCGTTTTCTAAATTGTTTAACGGGAAAAGTGTGGGAAAGAGAACGTAAAAAAAAAAGTTTTTGGTTAGTTGTTGAGTAAACATGTGCAGAATGCTCTTTGACTTATTTCTATTTGTACTTTTCACTGTCGACAATTATTATGCGCTACGAAGTGCTACCATAGAATAAGAAGACAGGATACACCAAAGCTTGCTCCAGGCCTATATATAGCAAGATTACAGGACCTTGCTTCTGGGAAATTATGCCAACCTTCCCTGATGCACATAAACCTCCCCACCATTTACAATGCTGCTAAAAGTTCTATCAGCAATAATTTGTTCATAATTATAAATTGCATATATGGAGAAATTAGCATAAAAATCTGTTTTTTAACTGAATCAACTAACATGAAGAGAAGGTCATGTTAGTTGTGGAAAATCAAGATGGGTAATCATGAAAAACTTTGGTGTAGCGCACTCAAAGAGAATTACAACTAAAACTTGAAAGTTTAGCATCAGGATAAAGTTTATTTGACCAACAATAAATAAGATCATTAGTACCCACTTATATATTTTGTCTCTTATTATAATTACTATAGAGTATCCTCAAAGTATATTAACCATCAAGGGCACATAAGCATTGGACTATTACCAAGGTCAGCAGATAGGAAAAGGTTGAGCATTACTGAGGTCAATTCTACAAATGATAAAGAAAGACAAGGAGCACGATTAGAGACTTAAGCATATGATAATAAAGTTTCTAGGACAGAAAAGATAGCAGAACATAGAAGAACATCCTTTTGAGTTTTTGGAGCATAATTCAACTGGCATATCTAGGACCATACTATAATATGGCTTTGATACCTCAACAAGTGCCTCATTATACAGATCAGGTAAAGATAAGTCATACTGTCATACCATATTAAGACAGGAGCTTATCTTGGCTACACATAAAAACAGCTTAAGTCGAAGACTATTTAAGCACCTCTTTGAATAACTTTTTCGCCAAGGTAGACATTACTAAGAGAAACAATCAACAAAAGAAAGAAAACAGAGAAGCAAGTATATAGCTAGAACAAGATATTACATGGATAACCAGTCTAATTGCAGTCTGTGATAGATTATTGCTGTATGTCCATCTACCTCCTCCACTAAGCTACCATACTGGAATGTGCAATCCCACCTGCAAAAATCATCATGGTATGAAGGAGCATCAACACCACAACCACAGTTGAAAAGTCAAATACAGAAGACAAAATGCACAAATATACATATATACATGCATAAAGAATAGGTAAAGATCTTAGGCAAAAGTAATCGCTTCCACGAAAAGGTCAAACATAGACCCAGAGACTTTATGCAATTTCAAGAAAAAAAAAATGCTTGATTGGCAGAAGCAATGGATCAAACATGGACCCTTAAGAAAAGATGACAAACTAAAACAGGAGTCCTGCAGATAATCTTAGCTTCAATATATTCTCAAACCTTGCTCTTAAGTTACTTATAAGTATAATCACATTCTTCATCACTAAGATATTTCTTTGGCCAAGGCAGAGTCTATTACCATCAGATTTTTGTAGTTAGGTTATTTGTGAGGTTACTAGCATTGTCTAATCCCATCTGAGGAACATGACCTGGTATTTGGAAGCTAACAGTTGAACAAACCTACAGAGATGTACTGTCACTGTTTCTTTCCTTTTCTCATGAATGCTTCTCTTTCTTATGCTTAATAGAAATCTTGCTTTTCTCTAGACATTAGGTTAAACTAATATTTGAAATCTGTCCTCACTCCTTATATTTTCCTTTTAGAATATTATTCATTCTTTACGAAAAACAACAGTGGAGTATGCAGATGACTTCAAGATATCCAGACCAGTAATCAAACAGATTTGTTGGGTCTAAAATATAGAAAATCATTCAGCAAGATCCAAAACAATGAACATTGTAGGGGATAATATCTAAATTCCATCCTTTCCCCTAATGCTCTAATCCCCAGTGAAAAAGCATTAAATCAGACCTAGAAATCTCAAAAGAGACGCTTCATATTCCAGTTCAACCAGAGGACACAGTTCTATCAACTCCGTAACAAGGATTCCTGTTCAATGAGTGGATAACTGCATGGATAAGCTCACACTAACCTTTCAATTGTTTGGTTATAGTAAGAGAGATAAGATGAGACAATGTCATTGGCTGTCTTGTATTTCTAATAAGTTGTTCAATAGTTGGCATGTTGAATTCTATATACAAAATGGACTAGTTTAGATTGATCGATGATAATGAATTCCTTCTATTTAGTAGAAAATTTAAAAAAAAAAAGAATCAAATTGCACCACCTCCCATATGTATTCCATGCCCCCTTATCCATACGTAGCTACTGACTATGGTACAAAACTGTCGTTCACATATCACATGTGCATTGATAGGTCACTCATTGTCGGTGCTGCTGCACACAGGGGATCCCTCTAGTGGCAGTTCAACTGGCACACATGAATTGTATGGCTAACGCAATAACAGAAGTTTTGTATCAATTGGTTTCTAGATCATTTGGCAACACATTTTGATCTATTTAAATAGATGCAACATCAGCCAAATTATGTTTGTCATTTTTGCACAAGTATTGGTACTAAAAGCGAATGCCATCGCACCATGGACTGTGATTTGCTTCAATTTCAATAAAAGTGTAGGAAAACAGAAACTCATTGCTCGAAACAGATAAATCAATATCCCAAGGAAAAGCAGCTAAGTTATGATTCACAAGCACAAAGAAAATTAATATGGAGAGTAACATGGTTATCATGAATCTTCAAATTAAAAACTTGAACCATATGTAAAGGCTACCATCAATGACGACCAATCACATAAGGAAATTCTAATGCTAGTAATAAAATGCAATTGTATAATGTCTCATACTCGTTCTATCACAAGTGCACAATGGCACATGTCTTGAGTATTATTCTTCTGAGAATTGAAGAATATCTGGTAAAGTTTAATAGTTTACCATGTTATCACTTCTGACATGAAGATCCAAACTGAGGGCTCTAATGGAGAAACATTATGTCAGTATAATAAAGTGTTATGGTTTTGCCAGTTTCGGATTTTGGGAAGCCCAAAACTCCAGCCCTTGAGGTACTTCAAATAGCATATAGAAACAAGATCCCACTAAAATTGTTGCCTAACGAAGAAGTCCGCTATGGGAAAGATATCCTCTATTAAAGCAATCTATGGTCATCATGGATGAGGAAAAAAGATAGAGACCAAGAACAGAGTTTCAAAGGTAAAGGTGATACAGAAACAACAAGATTTGCAGGTTGCATAACTAGGCAAGATATTGTTTCAGGTGGAAGTAGAATCTAACTTGTAAGTAATGCATAGTATTAAGGAAAGTTTAAGGAAAGCTAGACCAAGGTAAAGGAAACTTCTACCATATAAGCAGGTGGGAAAACTGGGCAACTTTTAGCAGCAGATTATTTTAACATGGTTTACTATGTCACTATCCCCATGAATTCATTATCAGAACAGTACTTATATCCCTCATCTTGTCCATCACTAGTCTACAAATTCATGTAATGCTGTCATGAAAAAGATGCAAAAACACATGATCATAAATCAGGGAGTTTGAAATTTATTTTTTTTAAACAAAAATAAAGTACTTCAATAGCAATGTTAACAGCGTCGAAAGGCCTCTTCAAAACAGTAGGAACAGAACTTCAAATTTTTTACCAAGCCGCTAAATTGCCAAATGCCATGACACTCCTAAATATTCAGAGGAATCCAAAATTGCAGAAGCAAACAGAACTTTGTGTGTTAACTAGGATAAGAAAAACTTAAAATAGCAAACAGAATGCTGGGAGGCACCATGATCCATTTATTTAAGGCATTGTGAAACTCAAAAGCAAGCAACATGAACAGACATGTAAGAATGCCACTGGTACACATGCAACATCATCAATGACAAAACAAAACTAAGGTTAAATCCAGTGGTCGAGAACTAAAATTGCGTAATTCTTATTCTTTAAAGAAAATTTTAATAGCTGTGATGAGGGGAGAAGGTTAAACCTACATTAGTGATTAAAAGTATCAAGCCTAATTGCATGAAAAATAAAGTACCAGAATACGAAATACTTGTGCAACTTCACAAGAAACAGCACTTACTCAAAACGTGTTGCATCCATGCTCATTACAAGCTCAAATATTTCTTCACATGTAGCTTCCACAACCCCAACAGCCTTCATTGCTCTACTGCAGCTCTTTGGCTACAAAATAGAACTTTGAGTTAAGAATATGTTCTACTATATCCAAAACATTGGCTAAATTTTGTGGCAAAATAAAACGTACAAGAAAATCTACTTCAATCAACTCTTCAAAGATGCGAAGCCCTGCAGTCAGCCATTTAATGAAGTTGTTATGCACGTCAATAATCCGACTTCTTTCGCATATCACAATACCCTTCAGATAAAATTAGTATTGCCTCTTTTGACCCAGTAAATTACAAAAGAATGTGAGCAAAACAAGTAACCAACCATTTTGGCATTGAAGCAGGCGCCAGTGCTTTCTGGAAAATGCCTGATTGTGAGTGTTTTGGATTGCCAATTCTGTTTCTAATTCCTTTGTCCAGTCGAATACAGAGTCTGGAGGACCTGCCACATGAAATGGAAAGTGAAAAATCAGTGATATTTTAAGAAGTCAAATGAATCCTAGACAAAAGGAAAGCAGAAAAGACCATTTCCAATTGTTGTTCTTCGTAACAAATTGGGATGAGAATCATCTTCATCTTCAGCAGCACTGAACCTACATTATTCGAAAATTTCTTACGTAAAACACAACCCTAAATCGAAAGTAGAAAATAAATGAAGGACCAAGCTATGCTGGATATACGATAAGCAGACAGGAATAATATACTTATAAATTGTTTAAACAAAAAAGAGAAAAGAAATTATTACATGCTTCCAAAACGAAATCTAAAAGAGAACACAGCATTACTAGATAGAAGTTAAACACTATGCAGTAAATAGTTGAGCATGGACTGCTGTTCACAGAACTTAGAGAGACCATGCAAATGAAAAGCACATCAGTCTTTGTTACCAAATCCAAGATGAATGTAGTACAAAAAGGAAATCAATTTTATTATGAAGTAGAAAATGTTTATCGTAATTTATTCAATGAATTTTCAAGTCTATTCCTTGGTTCCATCCAGTTTCAGGAAATCAAAATTCCTAAAAAATTAAAAAATACAATACTGTCAACTGTGAGTATTTTTTTTGCAACTCATTGTCTGTCTTTGATTACTTGCAAGACTGTGCTATGCAGTAGACAAAACACTTTGTTCTCTAATTATGCAGTTATTCCTTGATTTTAGTCTTTTGTTGCCAAAGGAAGTCAGAGACAAAGGTTTATTCCAGTTGAAAAGAAATAATAAGGTTTAGGACCAACTCTAAGCTAAACATTGTGTTGTATGCATTTTTATTGGATGAAGATTTTGAATGAGAGCTAAAAGCGAATTAGCTAGTACGATTAACCATGACATCTTAAAAATGACTTTTAGCTATAAATCCAAAACAAACAAACAAACCAAGCCTTATTCCCATTAAGTAAGGTCGGCTACATGAATCCTGTTACGCCATTGTTGCATTCTATCATGGACCATATCCTTCTTAATTCCTAGATGAGCTATATCATTCTTAAAAGTTACCCACCAAGTCTTTTTCGGTCTTCCCCTACCCCTCTTATGTTGACTACTCTCTCTAAATTCTACTTCGCCTGACAAGCGCTTCTACTAGCCATCTTAATACATAACCTAATCACCTTAAACGTGTTTCTCTCATCTTCTCATCAATAGGTGCTACTCCAATCTTACCACGAATATGCTCATTGCGTATCTTGTCCATCCTAGTGTACCCATACATCCATCTTAACATCCGCATTTTTGCTCATCTTTTGCTGATGTGTGTAATTTGCTTCCCAACATTTAGACCCATAAAGCATCGCTGGCCTATTAATTGTCGTTCTATAGAATTTAACCATAAATCATGAAGGAATTTTGCAGTCGCATAATATTCCGATGCCATTCTCCATTTAGTCCAACCCGCTTGTATTCTATAGAATTTAACCATAAATCATAAAGGAATTTTGCGGTCGCATAATATTCCGATGCCATTCTCCATTTAGTCCAACCCGCTTGTATCCGATGTGTAACATCTCGATCTATACCACCATCGCACTGAAGAACTAAAGCTAGATACTTAAAATTTTCACTTATGGGTATCTCTTAATCTCCGATACTAACCCCTATTCTATCCCTACGTGCATTCTTGCTAAACTTAAATTCCATATATTCTGTTTTTGATATACTAAGTCTAAACCCTTCTGTCTCAAGTACCTCTCTCTAGACCCGAGTTTAGCATTAACCCTATCTTTTGTTTAATCTACTAAAACAACGTCGCCTACAAACAACATACACTATGATATTTCCTCCTGTATATATCTTGTAAGTTCATCTAGATGATCAATGCAAATAGATAAAGACTTAGAGCTGAACCTTGGGATAAACCTATGTTTATAGGGAACACTCGTGTCAACCCTCCTGGTGTTCTCACACTTGTAACCACATCCCTACACATCTCTTTTATTGATTCTATATATGCTATTTTGACTCCTCATTTTTCTAAAACTCTCCACATAACTTCTATAGAGACTCTATCGTATGCCTTTTCAAGATCAATAAAAATCATGTGCAACTTCTTTTTCTTATCACGGTATCTCTCAATAAGTCTCCTTAAGATTTACTAGCCTACCAAAAAGATTTGCATGGCAAAAGCTACTGGATAAAGTCCACTTCTCTTAGTCACACTGATCTAGATGGAATTACAGCACCAGCCCAGCTCATCCCCACACTGCTTCTGTCCTCCTCTCTACTTCCCTCCACCTCTGTAGCCTAATCCGACCTCCCACCATCAAAGAAGCCATACATAGTGTCTCACCTCCACTCTACCTCCCCAATAAGATGGTCTCCCATCTCTTCTGTAGCCGAAGCCCACCTCCCCCCCTTCTTCTTTCCCCCTATAGCATCTTACTTCTTAGCAACTGCTTCTCCCCTCCCTTTCCACATATGCAACCCCCCCCCCCTCCTCTCTTTCCCACTGCATCAGCTAACTTCATCCTACCCCTAGTCTTCCCCATACTCTAGCCAGCCCAGCCATTCCACCTGTCTCCTCTTTCATCTACACCTCATTCAAAAATTGTTTCCAAAAAATGCCTGGATTTTGGTGCCAATTCTGTGGTACTTTGCATTGGTTTTTAGATATAACTTTATGGCTTGGTTTATTGTTCTGGTGGGAAGAATTTAGTTCTTTCAGAATTTGTTTAAGCAATGCACCTTTGGTGACTGCTTGAACCACCAAAAATTTTGCTTCATATTATGATGGTGGAGGATTGTAGGCAAACCGTGTTGACTTTGTTGATGTAAGTTGTTAGTAAATGGGACTCGCAATCACTTATAAGTGATTTGACGTCTCAAGTTGGATTATGTCATTGATTTGAAAAAACCAAAAAAGCGGGGAAGGGGGTTGGGGGATCCCCCAAGACATTCAATGTCCTAGAAAAATAAAATAAAAAACTCTACGTTGTTTCAAACATGTTTTCATTGTTTTGCTTTTTAAAATGAAATATGTATTTAACATGTCCTATATTTACCCCAATAAAAATGGAACAAAAACGCTTGTTTTCCTTAGACCAGAACAAAGACATCCAAAAACATGTCCTATCATATGACCCATAAATTACAAAGCTATAGAAAGACATAGAAATAATAATAGAATAGGATCTAAGTTAGACCATAATTACTTATCCGGCTCACTTTATGGCCCTCTTCCCACATTATCAAAAGAATAAGGGCCACTCTATCAAGTGCAATACTGAATGCATAAGACCCTCACTGTTGCTAGCTTCACAGCTGAAAAGAATAAAGAGGGTATTTTACTCCACAGATTTGTATACTCCTGAAGCTACAAGAAAATTTTCCTTATGTCTCTACCTCATTAACTTCTTACAACCCTGTTTCCTCTAGTTTCAACAAGTCATGTTGTAAGGGGGCAATGTACCAAAGTAACTTAACATAAATCTTGCTCCAGTTGTAACAACTCATATTGCAACTGACAACCAGAATTTCATGATCATATAAAGAACAGAATAAACTAAAATGGAGGTGCCCAAATAAAGCAAAGAAATTATACTGTTCCTTCAAGAAAAGTTTCACCACCATTCATATGGCATTCCAGAAAGTGCATAGAACCTAAGTGAATGTAATACTTACTGACTTTCATGATCAGATGATGAGGATTTCCTCCCATTATCCATTCCAGATTTATATTCAAAAGAGTGGTACTTGTTACCATTAGCAGCTTGTGACTCTTGATGCTGCAATTTATCAGCTCATCATCAGTTGTAGGTGTATCTAAACAAAAAGCCCAAAGTAGAATACCCTACGGTGTGTAAAATGAATCATCACTGTCAAAGATGATCAATATGTAGAGGGTTGAGCAAAAAGTACATACTGAAATATAAACAACAAACACTATACATTTCTAGTCTGAACTCACTTAGGAAAGCATAAACCAAACTTTCAAAATATAATAATGAATTTAACATATCTAAGAAAATTTGACGAATGGGGAATCATGGGAAGGAAATGTTTAGAGAAGAAATCAACCTGATCAATAACAGATTCAATCTTTTCTTTCCAAATAAGAGCCTCCTGAATGTTGAAAGCTGCCATCTGGAAAAAAGTATGCAGTTAGCATGAACGAGTACATAGCCAAGAATACTAATGGGGAGACAGGGAAAAGCACATAGAGAAAAATGAAAGCTAACACCCCCTGAAACCCAAAGCATTGTTTCACAATGTTTGTGAACCCACCATAAATACATGATATCTCCAACATATGCTTCCTTCCCAGTCCTCCCACCCATATTCACAATGTCTTTTTGAGCAGGATTTTGCAGTTGACATTCCGACTTAATACATATCCCCTCATATCTCATGCGTAAATCAACTGGGAGATTGGGATTCCTTGCCCAGTTGCCATATTTTAATACAACTCAATGTTGAGTCCCATAAGGGAAACTGCATTGTCAAGAGTCACTGAACCGACCAAAGGGCACTTCAAACTACAAAACTCTCCCCAAATCCACCAAAGGACACAGGCCCATGTCTCTGACATTGTTTTTGCACATTAAACTCATTTTAGATAATACTCGCTGTCCACGGAAACATCACTATGCACAACCATCAATTCAGGAGATGCTTTGTCAAAATTTAAACTTACTTTTTTCTCCGATCTATGCAATCAAAACTAGGACAACTTTAAACCTTCTTAATCAAACAAGAAAGGTCAGGGGGAGTGTGAAGCAGAAGCCGAATCTAATTGCTGCCCTCAAGCTATATCTTTGTTGTCATTTGTTCATTACCCTGACTAATACTATCAATCAATCTATCCCCAAGTGCTCACTTTACAAATGGGTTGACAAGAAGTGCTCAGGGATTATACCTAGCAAATCACTAGAAGAAAGTACTTCTTAACCCACATTCCTACAATCTCAAGATCTGTTCGCATATCCCCTTGGCTTTATTGTCTAGAGAAAAAGGCAGAAAGAAACAGTTGGCTGTTCTTTCTTCTCAAGGGAAACCTTCATCACTAAACATTTGCACAAAATCCCACTTCTCTTACGGGACATAGTTTCCATAGCTTCATATCTTCTGCCATCTAACTTGCAAATCTTTGGCCTACAGTTGGGCCATTTCTTTATTATTGCCACATCATAGTAAGATATGTGGCTCAGCTCTTTCTCATTCTATCTTTCAACACTACCCCAGCCTTTTCATCTTTTCTAGTAGGCAAATGGATTTTCTATCCAGCCTGACAAACGTCCTCTTAGAGCTAAAAGTTTCTTTCCAGAAAATCAAGCAAATCAAAGATACCACATAATCCTTCTTCACCACTGGATTTGAGCAATTACTAAGCATAGAAAATACACCGTCTTTAACTTTCAAATTGATGTAGGATAGCATCTCTAGATCAGTGGCTTTAGTTGTCCAAACGGCCTTCAAAAAAGTTCCTCTTGCTCCATATAAAGAATAGCCTTTCCTACACAGGCTTCCCTTTGACTGCTTTTTATCTCCACTAGTTTCCCTCTTCAATGACCTTGATCGAATGGAACCCATGAGCAGTAATTAAAATAAACTTTCAGTCTTCTAGGTTCTCCTACAGGCTAAATTTTAATTCCAAAACAACCAGTGAGATTATAGATCCAATAGCATGACGCCTGTTCAAACATAAATTACAGAAATCAAATGCTAAACCAAGTTTCAGCGTGTATCATTAGAAGTATAATGTGTCTAACAGTCCCCTACTCATACTTGATGTGAGACAATTGCCAGTGCCAAAGTCCTTCTTCGTCAAAGCTCAAGCATCTTGGCTAGGAATGTATTCTAACCGGACACTGTTCAAGGTCATATTATGAGCAGAAGATTCTAGAGGAAGTTTACCCTGGTTTCTGCTAAGGATAACTCCTATAACACAAGGAAACACTTAGGCTTAGTTTCGGAGTTGAGATTTGGAGAGAAAAGAAAGGAAACTTTAAGAGAAAGCGAATGAAATGGGAGGATAGATCGATTAAAAATTTTTCATTCAAAAAGTGGAAATGGAAGGGAAGTTTAACTTGTGCCCCATAAGCTTTCTTAAAGTGACAACTTTACCCTTAAAAATCTTAAACCGCAAAATGATAATACCAATGAGTCCAAAACCTTTCACTTTCCTTCCTAACTCCCAATCAACATGGAAAGAAAGTCATATCTTTTCTCTCATAATTGATCCTTTCTCTTCTTTTCTCTTCTCTCCTGAAATCCCAAACTAGGCCTTAGCTTCCAACATTTTCACTCTTAACAAAAGTCTAAAACACAAACTATAACAACACTGCAGTGCCCAAACCCAACAGTTATTTGATGTCCGATCACCAATGTCAAATACATCAACCAAACTCTTCTAAGCTGTTCAAACAATATCAGGCTGTCTCTTATCAAATAACCCCGAGTAGGATAAATCATGGTGTTGCACAATGTACTATAAACCTAATTCAATCATAATTACTCCTGTTTGAACCTCCCAATTTCCGTCGATCAAGTACAATCAGGGAATTCTTAATTCAAAGATCTCTGTCAACACCAAACATCCCCCAGAAATAAGCGCTGTCAATTAGTATAGAGATTTAAATACATATGTGTATGTGTATTGTTTTTTCCCTCTCTCTTCAATATTTTCCTTGCACATTTATACTGTTCAAAAGGTTTTGTTCTTTCCAGTCTACTACGAGATTTTTGGAAGCATTAATTTGTCTGAGTTCAATTTCCAACTTCAAATCCACCAATCTTACCTCCTATGCTAAATAACTTCTTTTGTTACCATGTCGCATATTCCTCCACATTTCATTAGGCCCTTTTCAAATGAGTGGATTCTGTCTACATTCAATTTTATATGACATTACCCTACTCTAGTGGAAAAGAATAAGCAACAAATTTGAAGAAGACAAATAACACGCACCGTTAGTCTATGGTACTTCTCTTTCTTGCTGTAAATGGACAATACATAAACCATCTGCTAAAACAAAGGAGGACGTTAGAAATACAACCATCAAAGAAACCATGAATTAATACTATAACCTAAGATAGAAATCTAAAAGCATGTAGGATCAGATTAAATTGCTCTGGACAACACAGACATTCTCTGGTTTGTACATGTTTTCGCTTCAGCTGTGATATATGTAAATGTTGCGAGTACAGTACTTGGAAATAAAAAAGTACTTGTGAGTGTATGTTACGGAAAAAACCACTCCATAAAGTACTTATTCTCTTTAATATTTTTTGGAATGAAAGGGAGAACAGATGGAAGCAAACTTAGACTATGTAGAAAAATGAAACAGAAAATGAAACAGCAGAAGTTTATGTATGTAATTAAACATAAGAATCAAAAATCAACAAATATGAAAAATCAACTTAACAGTAATAATCATGGACTACACCTGAAGCTGCACCAAATTAAGTGGAAAATTTGAACTCTACAAGTTTTCAAGTTTAAACAAAGAGGCCCAGTTGAAAGCTCGAGTCAAATAGAACTGTTTTTCATCTAAGAATATGAGAATATTTCTCTGTGCATAATCAAATAAAGTATATTAGTCCCATATATAGCTGCATTTCTTGTGGAGGTTCTTGCATTTCTGCAACAAGGCATGGGTCCAAATCTAAACAAAACTTGGATTATAGATTACCAAGTATCAGGAACAGGTGAATTAAAACGTTCAAAGGGTAATATTTAGGCTGGACACTTCGCTTCATCTTCTTGTCTTTAAGTTGATGCAACACGACATGGTCAGAATCAACATAAAACTTCAACTAAATATTCCAAGTCTTATGCTCATGGTACCAAGCTAGTCCAAGATTTATTAATCATGGAACACAGAAAACAACATATGGAACCACAAAGTGATTACACTGACATGAACTCGGCAAAATTAACTGACTTATTCCAGTCTACCAAGGGGTTTACTGCAAGTTAATAAATCCCTTCGGATTCCTCTTTATCCAGGCCATAACCCATTAAACCAAAGCTGTAATGTCTTTCTTAATTATATTTTTTTTCCCTGTCATCTTTAATCTTCCTCCTATTGTATTTTCTTCCTCTACCTCTAATTTCACATTATAGCTTGGGAAACGTTGTGCTCAACGCACAAAAAATAGTACATTGTGTTCGCATGGAAAGGCTACATCCATCCAGTAGCAAGAGCCTTACACTAGGTTTAACGCTTTATTTTCCAGATCAATTGTCAGAATCGCTGCATCTAAGACTCATTTAAAAAAGCCCATTGCATCTAATCACTTTTTCTCTTCTTTTACCTTTATAATTTGCTACGTTTACCATCTTATGGTGAGAGTTGTTTATCATTTTTATCTTTTCTAGATCTTCCAATCATGGATTTCAACATCCATGTCTAACTTGTTTTTTGAAAGCAGCTCATGGCCAGCCTGAAGCACAATGCTTACTGGAGAAAGACGAGAAAATTGTGCCTGCATCAGACCTTGCAAAGCAATTAACAATGCAGGATTCAATCAGTACAAAACAGCTGCAAAAGTTACTTGTCATGCTAGAAGGTATGCTATGATCTAACTATAAACAAATCTATTCCAGGTTATACAGTGATAGCATTCATGGACACTAGCTTATTTGCTTAATGTGTTTCTTTTCAAAGAAAACTAATATTCAGAAACAAGACAACAAAAGTAGGTGCTACTCACATGTCCGTGGTGAGTCTTTAAGCCCCGATCCTCCACCCTACAATTTCCATCTATACAGAGAGTCTTGAGCGGAACCTATTCATAAACAACCCAGTATCAAAATTCAAAGTATCAAGCTTTTTATTTTTAACTTTTGCAAAGAAATGATAAATTCTCAAACGAAGCTTTTCATTTTTAACTTTTGCTGAGCAATGATAAATTCTCAAACTAACTAAAGAACCTACACTCAAGTCTTGGCATCGTCTACTAAAGCATATACTTTTCTAGTGTCATGGCACTGCAGAAAAGGTTATCACCTTTCAAAACTATACTAACCGCGACTTTATCAAATCAATCAATCTAAAATATTCAACAACTTAAACTCAACTCAACTCAGCAAACAAACAAGTTAAGCATTCAAATTAACTATAGCATAATTCATCATGAATTTGATTGAAAATACAAAATTAAAGTTCACTGCCTTTACCACATTGTCCTGAGGCTTCTTCTTGTAATAGGCAAGCAACCGATGCTCAAGAACAAAATACCGCATATGAATAAAAGATCTCCCTATCTTTCTCCGCCCATACCGCACCATCCACCCCTCATACACCACCTTCGACATCCCTACTGACCCTGCTAATCTTCAAAATTCTTTTTTCTTCTTCCTTTAAATTTTTCCCTTAAAAATTTAAAAAAAAAAAAAAAAAAACTCTTCCGTCTTTTTTCAGTCCAATCAGTAATATCAGTTCCCCCACACAAAAAAATTAAAAATATAAATTATAAATTTTCCAGAAGCTACAAGTCGAATCTTCACTTCCGTAAATTCTCAACCAAATTTATGTGACTCGATCAATCATCCTATATTTTTCATCCGAAATTCACAAATATAATTCCGATCTCTCAAAAAATCAAAATTTCCAACTCCAAATTCAGTGGAAAAAGACTATAATTAACCGAGAATTTAAAAAATAAAAATAAAAAAGAATTCTTCCACCGAAAATGTGAACAAGTCTTTCTCAATTCTCCTCGGTAATGATCGCCGTCGGTCGATCATTTCAAACAATTAAGATCTGCATTCACCAAAATTTCAATTTTGCAACGTAATTAATAAAAAAAAATCAACAGAATTTCAAAACTTATAAATTTCAAATAAAAATCAAAATCGAGAACTTATTTATACCAGTGCGTGCAATATATACAGAGAGAGGCAACTGGCATGAATAAAGAACATTTTTTGGATAATAGATGAATAATTTGTGTAAATAATATGAATTATTAGCAAGTTAAGAGATATAGGGGAGCTACCGGACACGTGATCTGCGGCACCGGCGAATGGCGGAGAAGAATTTGGCCGGCGAATTTAAAAGTGGGAGGAGAGAGTGAGAGAGAGGAAGAATGCGATTTATCAAATAAAATTGACTGCTTTAAATTGATGGGGGTAATTCTAACATACAAATGGTACCGTGCACCCAAGGTTTGTAAAATCGGGATCCTACGTAGGATCGTTTTGAAGTTTGCAGGATCGGATCGTAGATAGGATCGTAGGATGTAAGATCCTATCAAAAGGACAAAATATCACTTTTATTTATTTTTAAAGCTAATATTCAATAAAAACTTATACAAATAAGTATAAAATTTTAATATTCATCATAATTCTTTAACTAAAATTTATAACATTTGACATTATATACTCGTATTGTAAAAAGTTATGCGTTATCGCAAATTTAATACTGTTCTTTAATTAAAAACTAAAAAAATAATATGAAGAGACAGCGCTATTATAGATAAATTTATAGTTGGTGCCATTAAAATTGACTTAACTTAAATATATACATAAATTTGACAGGGAAAAAAAATATAATTAAGATAAGAGCGATAGCTACCTCTATACATGGGGATCGATTTTATAAATTTGGATCGTAGAATCGTAGGATCGTAAGGGTAGGATCGGGATTCTAACAACCATGCACCCATCTAGTTACTAGTTAGTGGAAATGCTCCATTTTGCCCTTTTTTTTTTTTGTAAATTTGATTGTGTTTCAAACTGAAATAGAGTAATTAAAAAAAAATTATATTTTTATAAATTTGATTGTATCTCGATCTATTCATACAAGAATTTTCCATTAATATACATATAATTTTCTACCATGAACAATGGTGAAAGCCAACCAATAATCAAAAGACTCAAATTATTAAGGATGACAAGAATTATTAA
Source organism: Cinchona pubescens (assembly GCA_025175665.1). Taxonomy (NCBI): domain Eukaryota; kingdom Viridiplantae; phylum Streptophyta; class Magnoliopsida; order Gentianales; family Rubiaceae; genus Cinchona; species Cinchona pubescens. The sequence goes on along the minus strand of JANKKI010000257.1, from coordinate 1,712,351 downwards.
ATCACCTCCTATAATTTAGGGTTGTTTCCGCTTTAGCCACATAATAGTGCAAAATTACAGTTTAGTGGCAATGGTGAAAGCCATGACCAATAGTCAAAAGACTCAAATCAATAAGAATGACAAGAATTACTAAATCACCTCTGATAATTTGGAGTTGTTTCCACTTTAGCCACATAATAGTGCAAAATTACAGTTTAGTGACTATTATAATAGCGTAAAATTATACTTTACCACTAATTTATAAATTTACTAAATTAATTCAAAATGACAGCGTCTCATAAAGCGTCAGGTGGCTTCAATCAGATGGCTTACATGGTAGATTATGTATATTGTGGCTTATGGCACATGTGGTCATGCTTTCTCCAAATTCCATCAAATGACTATGGTATTGTTACTACCTATGAACTTGAATTTGGCAATTACTATGATGTATATATATCCGAACTCGAATTTGATAATCGTTATGATTGTGAAATAAAATATATCGAAAAATGACTAGCGAGTCATCGAATGTTAGGAGAACTTTAGCAACGCTTCTTCCTTCTACATGTTTAGAATATGCACAAATCATGCACAAAATTGCATCATCTGCCTTTCCTAATGATTCTCAAAAATTATAGAATAAGCAAAAAAATTATTAATAAAATACAAAACATGTACACGATAATCAAAACTAAACCTGAGGCCTACTCTAAGGCTTAGTTTGGGAGTTTAGGAGAGAAGAGAAAAAAAGAAAAAAGTTAAGTTACGAGGGAAAGGAAAGAAAAAAAGGATTTTATTTTGTTTGGGAGTTCAAAGAAAAGATGGGATGATTTTGGATATGCTAGATATTAAGTATTTTGTTCATTGATATTTTATGGATAGTTTTGGTATTTTGAAATGTTTGTTAGCTTTAATTTTATTTTCCTTTGATTTCCTTCCATATTTGGAGGGAAAACTTATTTAACTATTTATCCTTCCATTTCATTCCCTTTCCTTCCATTTAAAACTCCCAAACAAAAGAAAACTTAAACATTTCCCTTCTTTTCTCTTCCTTCTCTCCAAATCCTTCCATTCAAACATAGTGTAAAACCTAATTTCGTTAAATTCAGTCAAATTTCTTAAACTTTTATTCCAACTGAAATAGTCATACGGATGATGACAACAGGATTAACACATTAATTAACAGACAATACAATAAAGACACATCAAGAATAGAAATTTTCTCATTTAAGGATTTTATCAAATTTTAAAAGAGCAAATGGCAAAAATTTAAAATTAAAAAATAAATGTGTAAAGTCATTAAACTATTTATACTTTAGTTGTATGTTATCAAATTATTACTTTCACAAATTGATCACCAAATTATAAAATAAGGTTAATATGAGTCACCCCATTAATTTTAGACGTAACGACGATGAAAAGTACTTTTTGAAGGGTATTTTTGTCAACCCATCTTTGACGAGAGCCTTTCTCTATGAAGAAACTGCAACCTACCACAACCACTTGAGAACCCTTGAAAAACATCCTATAGTACACTATTGGAATCACCACTACTACAAACGTAGTAACCACTTCCATGACCATTTGATGTGCACCCACACCCACCTTCACACCCTTTTCCACCCACAATCCTAAAGTAGTTTATTTTGTCCACTCACAACCATCACCAAAACCACTACAAGAGGCCCATAACCGGCTTCTTCAAACCCATCCTACAACCACCTTAGCATTGTCCTCCTGCCCTTCCCCTACTCCCTGCTACAACCATCAATTCCCTGCCCCAAACAACCATTCCCGCAAATACCCAATTCCCGTAACCCCACTACCCCAACCCCTATCCAATAATAGAGATAATTGCACATAACATTCAAACACCAAGAGTAGAACACCATAATCCTCTATATCAAGACAAATCTAATGACCACCATTAAATTATGTTGTGACAAACAATCATATCAGTTGTTGCTTTATTCCATTGTTTTCTGAAATCGATCAAGTGACCTAAAGTCAAGCAAAGATAAAACAATCGATGGATGACTTCTTTTAGGATAAGAGACACTAATTTTTTTAAATTGTAATTTAAGCTAAGTTGTCTGTCTTTTCTTTTTTTCACTATTATTTATATATGCTTCTACTGAAGTAGTTTACAATGTTATTATCCTAAAAAATTACCTTTATATGAGTCGTAATGTCTAAAATAGACGGAGGGACCCAAGATAATGGTATTAAATAGTTGGTGACTAATTTTAAACTCCAATGAGTGACTTAAAGTCAAATATCATCATAGTTTAGTGACCACTTTTAGTGTAAATTGTAATTTGTGGTATTACAGGGCATAAAATGTAATTTTGTGCTAGGAGTAACTGAAACTAATCCTAAAATTATATGAGTACACTTCAGTAATTTTGCACCATTCTTCAACATTTTGACTAACAGTTAACTATGACCATTAGTAAAGGGGGTAAATATATGCAAATTTTCTCAGGAGCAAATCAAGATACAATCAAATTTACAGGGAGTAATATGTGATGAAAAAATACCTCCTAGGATTTGCCGAATAAGTATTTGTCCTCTATGGTTTGGAAATTTGTAACTTATCCCTTGTGCTGCGGATTTTTTTGAAAATTTACAAAAGCTGTATAAACTAATGCCAACTTGTTAACAGGGTAGTGTCATATGTGCCATTAACCAAATGAATTGCATTGAATTATATTGGGGTATAATAAAATTTGCAAAAGTCTTAGAGTCAAACTGAAAACAAAAAACCCTAACCCTACCTTCCCCTACCCAAACCACCACCCCCTCCTCCTTTCTCCCACCTTGGCTAACGCTACCCCGATGTGTCTACCCCTCTCTTTTTCCCTACCTTGTTCTATTCTCAATCCACTACCCTTGCCTTACTAACCCATCCCTATATTGTTCCCCATTTACCCTAATCCTCACATTTGCCCATCGCCATGCCATCTATACATCCCTACTCCCCGCCATCCTAACCCCTGATCTACTCATCCCCTGCTACCCTTAAGCTCTCATTCCCAATTCCCGAGATCCACCCAACCCCCAATCTCAATCAACCCTTAGCCCTGACCTACCCATCCCCAGCCCTCAATCTCCTCACATCCACTAACCTATTTTGTCCCTCCTTAGCCCCACCCCCATCCCACCATTCCTACTAAGCCTCTATCTGTTGATTCATAAGAAAAAAGAAGAATTGGAGGAGATTAGGCAAGGCAAGGGTATTGTGGAAGTAGGAATATAGAAAAAGAACGGTAATGGGAGAGAAGAAGGTGGTGCTTTACATCGAAGGGTATAAAAGGCAAATCAAACACTACTTTATTGTTTAAAAATTTTCAAACAATTCCAAACATAATATAGGCACATTACTACCATAACTAGTTAGTTTATACAGTTTAGGATTTTTGGGATAGAAAGGCTTAAAGCTTCATGGTTTTTAAGTAGATAGATTTTCCTCTTACTATTAACTTCATTGTTACCTGCATTGAGATGCAGAACAGATCTTCATTCTTGCCCGAAATTAGTTCTTGAAAAGGTCTATTGAACTATGGAATAAATTATTTGATTAAAGGGGGTGAGTTGCATGTACATTTCCAAATCATATGGAGGTAAGTTGCTCAGTCCACAAATTTTATTTTTTTTTTTCACATTTTACCCTATAACTAAACTCCATATTAGTAGATATTTGGTGAAGGGATCCTTTCTTTCTGACTTTTTAAGCTTGCATAGAATGATTGGTAAGTTATTGGTAAATTCTTCCCCTATACTAACTTGTTAAGCTTGCACAATATAATTTAGGCCAATAATTTTTAAGGCCTTTTTGATAATGCTGACGTTTGAATTATGATCCTGAAGTTTGAAATTTAATTATTGAATGCAAATTAATAATTATTTGAATTCAAATACTAAATTAAATTATCTCACCCCAAAAAAAAATAATTTATTCTAAATAAATTGCCTTTATCTGTGTGTATAAGATAATAAAAAGTGTGTGAGACAAAATAAACAATTGAAGGATGGTGTAAATGTGTTTATGAGAGAGAATGTGTGATGCATGCTAATTCACTCTGTCAAGTACACTAATCATTCAAGTATAAAGTACAATATGAATAAGAGTATCATTCTCACGGAGATTAAATATATGAATACTATGCAACTACAATTGAGTTCCAAATTTCAATGCAAACTATGCCAACTTGAGAGATTTGTTACCTAAGCAATTCGAATAAATAGATTCTCCTATAACTAAATTAACTAATTGTTCGAAAAATAAATAGAAGCTTCTAAACAACTAATAGAAATTCAAAAGAAAACAATGTTAGGGAAATTGAATTCTGCTAACTATATATCATGAAATAACCTAATCATATCAGTTCAGTCTCTGCTGTTTAGATAGTCAAATTAATTCTTCTATCAAATCGATTAATTAAACACACAACTAATTACAAGTATTCTGTCGAACTATACATAGATTAGTTACGATGTATGTGTATACACATATATATGTATATATAGATTAGTTACGGTATATACATATATAGATTAGTTACAGTATGTGTGTGTATATAATTCAAATGATTATGACATAGGTTGAGATGTTTAGCTTATAATTTTCTCACATTTTACTACTGAAAAACTGCAGTAACTTTTTCTGAAAGTTCATACATTGTCATTAAGAATAAAACACCTCTTATTAGTCAATTATATTATGGGTAAATTAGTTGTCTTTCCTAAATGACACGAAGAAATATTAAAAACAATGAGATTGCATAAATAAAACGTAGGGGCAAACAATGGTGATGAACTTAAATTAGAGTAATTTTTTTTAAATGACTAGGCCTGAAATATTACATTTTTAGTAGAAGTTAATGATGGTTAGGTGTAAGTATGGGTATTTTGAGAGAGGAAATAAAAAAATAATTAATTAACCTTTTTGTATTACATGATTTATCTATTTACCCGTCGAATTCAATGTGAATGTCTTAATTTGATTAGATATGACTTTTAGGAAAGACTAATTACTATTACTACTTCAAAAGTGCAACCCTCTTGGTGCAACTCTTTTTGTACTCTATGCTCTATGCTAGAGCTAATTACAAGTATAACCTTCTAACTTTCTCTTGCACACCAACGTATATAACTCCCTCCCTCTTCTTTTTATTATCAACTCGTCATTAACATGAGCTACATATGTATGCGAAATTTTAAATAAAGTTATTTATAGAAAATACGTGATTTTGATATATCTTAATATGTTAGAAATATGAATTATAAAAAGTAGTACAAGTAGAAGAATTGAGAAATTATTACTTACTGTTAGGTAGTTACTACTACATCAAGAGCGTTTTAGAAATTCAAAAAAAAAAAAAAAAAAAATTATGTGAAGCATCAACTCATAATTTATATGTAGCGGTAATTTTCCTCTCAACTTTTTTTCTTTTCTTGAAATAGCATATGCATAGAGCTACTCTAGGGTGGGCAATTGCAGGCCCTCAACTTTTGAAAAATTACAAAAAGTAATGAATATAATTTAATAATTTTAATTTCATCTTATAATTGCAACCCAAAAATTTATAAAAATTATATTTTTCCTTACATTGGCCCCTAAAAAGCTGAAGTTAAATCATAAAATTAAATATAATCAAATTTTCAAAAATAAGAATAAGTGTCGTTTAAAAGTATTAATATATTTCACTTATATTTTAAATTCATTTTTTAAGTATATCTTATAATAAAATTAAATATTGTGTAGTATTCTCAGTTGTAAATTAATCTATTTTACTATAAATTTGTTATTATGTAAAATTTAGAACAACCACCATTTGATTCGATTCTTATATTTGTATATAAACTATTTATTCCAAAAAAAAAAACTTGTTTTTACTTTAGAAATTGTTCAACTGCAATCAAAGTAAATTGCTCCCCTTAATCTCAAGGTCTTGGCTTCGAAAATTTTTTTGCTACTTACTCGACGGTGCAGAGTAGGTATTAGAGATCGTTGGATGATTTAAAAGTAATGGGACTCACTTACTTTTCAATTCATCTCAACGATTTTCATACTCATTCGCATTATAGAGTGAGTAACCAAAACTTACTCCTCACCTCATCATAGAGTGATTTCTTTTTTCCCACTACTATATGTAGCTCAAGATATAGGATAAATTTAAAGTCTACATTAATTAGCTGAGGTGTAAGAAATACTAATAGTGAGCATGTAAGTTTTTACCTACTTTTGTGTTAAGAGTATTTAATAAAAAAAAATTAGTAGTAGACTAGTAGTTACTATATTCTAGGATGTTAAACTAGCTAGTATATTATACTACACGTACAATTATAAAGATATTTGTAAGGAATGTCGAATCCTAGTTATATCTGAAACGTAACTAAGGTGAGAATGTGAGATAGATGCATCTATTTGGATTATTATATTATACATCGATCTTTAAATATGCTTCCACTTGGATTGTTATATTATACATCTATCTCTAAATAAAATTTTGCGGTAATTCTTTTAAAACATTTTTCAATCATCTTTTACAGTACATATATTACATCTCAAATAATACTAATTTTAAATGATATTCTGAATAGTATGTTAAATAATAGTTGTAAAGAAATAGATGTGGTTTTGCAAGGACACATTTTTTACAATTTATAGTACTAAATTTGTAAAGTAAATGTGGATTTTACGATGGGATATAAACTAATCCCTAAAAACTTTGGAAAATGATAAATTCATTCAACATCTTTACTCCAAAATAATTATTTTTTAAGAAATAGCTGAAGGAAAGAGGCTTTTTTTTGGGTGAATATATTAGCTTCTAAATTAGGTTAGACTTTTTTTTTTGGAGTTGGAAGAAAACTTTACTCATTTTATTAGTGTTTGTGTATACAGAGTATATTGAACCATACAACGAAAAAAAATATCTTTACACTTGATTTCGTATACCACAATACACAAAAATTGAAATGAGTAGCGTTTCACGTGTAAAATCTAGTTTTTTTTTTTTAAAGTAAAAGTTTAAAAGATGATAAATTACCCTTCGCTCCGGGTTAAAGTAGATGTGTATCAGTACTTTTTTATGATTTATAATGGTACTGACTACTTACAAATCGTCCACCACTAACAGGAGATTGAGGGCAGCAAGAATCGAACATATAAACATTTATTAATATATAGACCGTCATGCTTATTGTTTGAGCCAATTCTTATTGACGGGTCCAGTTCTTTTATGTTTTGTAATATACAAGACCAAGCTTACTTAATTTTTGCCCTCATACAATAATAGAACAAAAATTTTCTCTATTTAGGGGAAAAATGAAGCATCTACCCTTGCAGAGCTTACCCATCACTTTTTAATCAAATGGAAAGTTAGATTTATCCATATATAGACTTAATTTAATATTCAAAACTTTATAGTTTAATTCACTTTCCGTTTACATATTAAATTTAAGTTTAAATAGCAGAAAAAAAAATTAGTTGCTTAAAAAAAAGGAAATGTAATGAAACGGTAGGCTTGTGGTTATGTTTGGATGGCTTTTTTTCTATTATTATTTTTAAATAATATTTTACAATCATTATTCAATACATATTTTTTAACCATCTTTTTATATCACATATATCATGTCTCAAAAAAATAGTTACACTATTCACTCCAAATTGATGGCCTACTAAATTTTTGTTCTATATTTTTAATTGCAGAAAAAAGTTTATTAGTATAATTTGAATAAATATTAAGGGATGTTAATAAAATAACTTGATTAATTTACTTAAATGACAAGGATTTGTCTTATTAAATAAAAATGTCCAACTAATAAAAAAGAAAAAAAATCAATACTATCTATTGGCATTAAAATTTACAAAAAATGGTATTATATTTGATTATATTTTTATTTTTAAATAAAGTGTAACTCATCTAACTAGTTAAATAAATGGTCATCCATTTACCCTTAAAGGAGAAGGATGACTGTATGAATGATGATACCAACACTCGAATGGCAACACATTTTCAAGTGGAAAGCCAACCAGGAAAGGTTACTTACTAATTTGGATTTCGGACACGGGAATCATCCCGGGAATTTAGGGCGATGTGCCAGAAGAATATCAAGAGTTCTTGGGATACGAAAAATATTTAAATAGATTCAACCTTTAGTTCTTTCTGTAAATTTTGTGGTCAAAATTAAATTTTAAAAAAATTTATTTACATCAGCTTTCAGCTCAACTAATATCATAAATCCTCTGAAAATTTAATCCACATTATAGAATTTACAAATAGAGTCAAAGACGAGATTTACCTAAATATTTACTATTAAAACACTACATACTAGTACTACTTTAGAATTTTCCTACTTTTATTCTATATTGGTGGGCTATACGCAATATTCCCTTAATATGACGTCAAATAAATTTGTAAACTGTATAAACTTTTCACAAAATACCTTTTTTTTTTTTTTTACCCAAAAACAAAAAGCTCTTTAAGAATAATTTATTTAACTAAATCTTGGAGGATTTGTTGTATACATTTCATGATACCACAAAAAACTCTTTAAAAGGCTACTTTATTTGACTAAATCTTGGAGGATTTATGGTATAATTTTAATAATCTCATAAGTCAAAAAAATCAAGCAAATAATTTGATTTTGTGAAAAATAAAGACAATGCCTTTGACATTTTGCAGTTGACCCTATGACACGTATTGGTTTCTTGAATTTCATTTATCACTTTATAAAGACAATGAAGGAATAAAAGAAGTGTCGTGATGCGATAGAGGGAGAGAGTTCCAAAAAAAAAAAAAAAGAAGAGGGAGAGAGTGTCTATCTCACAAGTCACAAGTGGGACTGGGGAAGGTACAATCTTTTTTTAAATATGAAGGTACAACTCTGTTATTTCATTTACATTATCAAACTTTTGTGGAATGAATTTAACCTCATAACTTCTTCTTTTTTTCCAATTTTCAGATGCACAGAAGGATCCGGGCTAGGCCCATAATCGCCTAGCTACAATCTAATAAGTAAGGTTGTTCATTCTGATTTGTCGAAAAAGAAAATATCCTAATTGCATTTTAAAATTAAGTTGGGTCACTAAGGATGGAGTATCCGTTACATATTAGTGACCCAGTTGGTAACCGACCGATCAATTTCAAGAGTAATTTTGTAAATTTAATTCATATGGTTTCATTAAAAGTTAATATTTATTAGAATTATAGGATTGCATCTCTTCTTCTTCAATTCTTCTTTAGGCTCTTACCTCTTGCTTGTCTTTGTTCCTTTCCTCTTCCCTAGTTATGTTGTCGTGTTGTTTATCCAAGGCAGTTGTTAAACCTTTTAAGTCTATCTTTTGTCTGTTGTGATATATTTTATAACTTAATTATTATTACTATTGGTCTGTTACTTTTTGGTAGTTTGTTGCTGTTAAGCTATAATGTTGGAATGTATTTTGTACTTAAATTTAATTATGAAATTAACTTACTTATCTATCATTATTTAAAATTTTCATATTTTAAAATATGTAATGTTGGAATGTATTTTGTACTTAAATTTAATTGTGAAATTAATTTGCCTATCTATCATTATTTAAAATTTTCATATTTTTAAAATTTTCATGTTCTGTTGCCAGTGAGGGTTAGGTATCCGATCAACTCGACCCTCTTTTGCAAGTACTCGGCCTATCGAGTACCCACTTTGTATGAATTGGATAGAGAATTATAATTTTCTTGATTTGATCAGTAAAGTTCGGATACCTTTTTTAACTCATGGATCATACATGAATTATCCTCTGCTAATAAGAAATATACCATCAAGATTAAAATGGACTAGAGCCTAGACGATGAGTTTAGACTAGGCATGTCAATGGATCGGGTCTAGATTCGAACCCGTTTATCCAAATCTAGATCTATATCAAATTCTGATTATTTGGATCCGATCCAGACCCGTTTAACTATTATAATAAACAAGTCGGATGTAAATCTTGGTGTTCTGGCCCGATTAAAATATTTAATATATAATAAATTATTGTATATTATTATTTTATATGAATATATAAATATATGTTGTATAAATTACCCATTTAATTTATATTTAATGTAGAATACATGCATAAATATTAATTATGAACTAAATACTTTTTTATAATTTAAAAAAAAAAGAAAATTCTATAACTTGTAATAGTTTTATATATAATTTTAAAAGTTATAAAAAGAATATTAAGGCCCAGATCTGGATTCGACAAAAATCGACAAATCTAGCTATGGATCTATTTTTGTAGATCCGTCAGATTATTATCCGAATCTGAATTCGGTTATATTAATCGGATCTAGTATGAATATATTTGATCCGATTCGGATCTGACCCGTTTACAGGCCTAATTTAGACCAATTTACTCTAGTAATTACTTTTAGCAACTGATAATAGGGAATTCTTTGATTTTGACCTTGATAATATCTTTCTTTTTTTTAAATTATTTTTTGGGTGGGGGAAGGATTCCATATACAGTTCATGAATTTATAGTATCGGGCAAATGCTTTTGCTTCAGTTTAATTTATCATTGCCTTTTGAAACTTTTGGTTCTCAACCAAATGACCTTTATTATTATTATTTTTTTAATTCTTTCCGAAGTCCGAACTAGTAAATTCTGTTTGTAATGATTCCTAATTGTAACACATTTTAGGTCAATCCCAATACTAATTACAGATTAACTTGTTCATCCTTTTTGATATGTTTAATATTCTTATTTTGCAATCATTCCCTCATATACGTATCTCAAGTAACATATATTTTACATGTACTCATATCAAAAAGTAACTATAATATTTATTTTAAATAGTATTTTACATATTGGTTGTTCAAACAGAATTGATGACAAAAAAAAAAAAAAGTAAAAAGAAGATCAATAGTAAATCTCTATCTACCCTTTGATGATTTGAATTAATAACCTAAATCATAAGAGAAGTATAATCTTATTAATTGAGTTACACTTCATTATCAAATCGATGATATTTAAAACTCATTACCACTTTTTCATTACTTGTCTTTTGACAATTAATCATACATACCATCATAAATTTATACTCCCTCTATCTCAAAATAAGTGTCGTTTTGAGTTAGTGTATACGAATTAAAAAAGTTATTAAATATCAATTTTATTAAAAGATAGTTCATAGAGATTAAATTACTTTTTTTACATTAATATCTCAACTACATAATTTTCCCTCTAATTAATATAGCACTAAAGTTAAAAGTTAGAAAAATATCATTTATATTTCCTTGATTTTCTAAAGCAACACATAATTTATCGGCAAAAGATAAATTGTCTAAACTCTAAAGTGACAAATGGAGGGAGTAGTAACAAATAGTAAGATAATATGCCTCACTGTTTTTTCCCATAGAGTAAATGATTTTATTAGTGTTCAAACTTTTGACTGAGTTATACTTTGATGTCCTATCTTTTAATTGTGTCATTTTAATACCTTTCTTTATAAATAATGTCTAATTGGTGTAGCTGTTTAATTCCAGTAGTTGGAAGACATCGAGAATTATCACGTGTATAGTCTGCATTTTATCGCTAAAATTTCTAAAGTTTTCAGTGATTAAATGTAAATTCTTACTTTTTATTTTTTTAATTTGTATTAATGAAATTATACCTTTTTGTTTCATTTATGTTTTAAAATTACCCTTATTAATCTCTTGTGTAATATATGTGATAATCTCTTATACTTTCCGATCATTAAACTTGGACAACTTAACTAATTAAACACTATTTATTAACATGGGATACTAAAATAATACATAAAGTACCAAATAGTTAATACGAGTCATTTAAAGATTTGGTTACCAATAACGTCATTTACTCGCACAATTTATTATGCATTAAAGCAAAAATTTAACGTCACAACAATTTGAAAGTTGAAATAGTCCAGCAGCAAGTTGGTATTGTGTAGGAGCGAAATGGACCACATTGCAATCGTGATGACAGCGAAAGAATGTTAATGCTATTAACTGGTCCTCCCAATGTATCTAAGAGCTCGAAATTTGAACCCAAGTAAAATGGTCCTTGAACCTTATGTGTCTCAAGTAAGGGTGTTTAAATTCAATCTAACTCAAAAATTTGACCCAATTTAAATAAATTTAGAGTTAAATGAGTTTGATTTTCAGGTGTCTTGGGTACACATTACCTGACTTTATATTATTATTATAAGTTTCATTTTTACTCTAATTATTTTATCTACCTTATATTATTTTTCCCTTTTATTTTTGAAATATCATTTAATTTATCATATTGTTTACTTTTTTCCTTTTATTCTTGGCATAACTTTGACATTTTAATTTGACCAAACATATATTTTTAATGAATTGATTTATAATTCTTAAAATAATTATTAATTTAAATTAACCCGAAAATTCGAATAACTCGCCCGACTAATACTTGGATTACTATATTAGTTAAGTTGAGTTTATTTTTTTAACTCGACAACCCGACCCATGAACACCCCTAGTCTCAAGCACCAAAGTTGTTGGGTGATTTCAAGTTTTGGTCCCTTTAATTTTCACTTTATATCAATTAGGTGTCTGGAAAAAGACTTGAGCAAATAAATCTCGGACGAATATATAGTAATAATGTACTCCACTATCCATCTTTCTTGGAAAAGTCGACGAAGAAAGAGTAAGGGAAAATTTTTATATGGATTCGATCTACGATAGGTGAGATAGATTTCTTAATGTACATTCATCTATTTCACTCTGAAAAAAGTTTATTTTTAATAAGTTAGAGTGATGTGAATGAATGTTGACCAAAAAATTTATCTCATATACCATGGATGGTCGGGTCTATATAAGAGTTTCCCGAAGAGTAAGGATGCGAATGCGTAAAAACACTAACTAGCAATTTTTTTTTAAGGTATGGCAAAAATACCAGTACTCCTATTTAGGCTAAGAAGAAGAAAAACAAAGAAAATGATAAGAATTACATTTCAACTTTTTTGTATTTTTGTGCATTTATGTCCTTACCTTTTTTTTAAGGATGAAATATGGTAAGAAATCAAGCGTGGAGATTACATTAGGAAGAATTTATTGCACTAAAAGACCAATTTGAGCAAAAAGAATTTGAGTTGGTTTGTATGCTCATGTCTAACCTTTTTTTGAAGGATCAAATATTGTGAGAAAATACCTTGTACAGCAACAACAAGATACAATTTAGATAGCAAGATGCTTTTTTTATGATTTATTAATCATAAGTTCGAGTCACTAAAGAACAGGAAAACGTGATTTTTTTTTTTTATCGTGTATAGCACATGAGGATCAATTTACTACCTTAAACACCAATTTGACCTGTTGCCCCAAAAAAAAAAAAAAAAACAAATTCTGAGAAACCAATTGGAGACAAAATAAAATTTAGAGGGGCCAAAATGGGATTCACCATTATTCTAACTTCTACATAATGGCGTAGCTTATGAAAAAAATTTATCCACCTGTTGCCCTGTTGGGGGCTCCTATGCTATGCATTCCTCGGGAGATTCTTACATGAAATGCCATGGATTTCTTGGTCCATATTACTCCACATCACTTCATGTCACTTAAATAGATGATGTGGAGCAGTATAGACCAAAGGGTCATAACACTATATCATAAATCCGATTCATACAAGAATTTTCCAGCATTCCCCCCTCAAACAAGCAAACGAATTTCAAGTAATGTACTATACTCTTTTGAATGGTTAAGAATACCCATCATGCAATGATGCAGCCAACTACACTACACAACAACAAAGACAATATTGATGTATGCAACTATGAAAATTTGATATAAACTGAAAAGTCAAAGGACAAACTTTTTTTAGGGTACTTTTCTTATTGAATGCAAAGTTATTTTGCTGCTCATTAAATTTAGGTTAATAACACTTTACCCACCTAAAATAGTGGGATAATTACACTTATCTCTATGAACTAATAAAATATACACAATGCCCCCACAGGTCCCAAACAAACGTCACGATTTTCAATTCCGTCGCAATAAGTAGTGTACTGACCAAATATCTCTCATGGTTAGTAACTCTTTGCCCCTAAATTAAGAGAATAATTACAGTTTGCCCCTTTAAACTAAAAAAAAAAAAATTTACTCTTCTTTCAGAACAGCCAGACGTAATATGTCTTAATTTTGTCAAAAATTGAGTTGAATGACTGAACTACCCATACTAAAGTCTATGTGAGAGCAAAAAATATTAATATATATTTATTTTTTATGGTGGTATGAAAATAAGTAAAAAAAATATAGACAAAGAAAAATATAAAAAATAAATGGATAAATTGATTTCCTCTGAGAGTAAGAGAATGTCAGAGTGACTTGACAAAAATTGTGTCCGAATAATAGAATTTGCATCAGTTTGACTCAAATATTAAAAAAATATATAAAATGGTTAGGGATGTCTAAAAGTCAAGAAAATTGAATGAAAAAATATATTGCCACACAAGATACTTATTACAGAAAAATCTCAAATGGAAAATTGTGCTTTGAGACATGAAAAAAGTTCAACTTGTCTTTTTTGTATGTGACATTTTAGAAAAAAATGATAAAATGTTACTTGTAATATAAAATCCAAGATGAAAATCACACAGAAAATTGTGATTTGAGACATGAAAAAAGTTCAACTTGTCTTTGTTGTATGTGATATTTTTGAAAAAAAAAAGATCTTAAAATGTTACTTGTAACATAAAATTCATATGATGAAAATCACATCATGCCCTACTTTTGACTTTTCTTTTAAAAATTACAAAAAAAAAAAAGGATTTAAATACAAGATATAAAAAGTGGTTCTAAATCCTGAATTTTTTTTTATCAAGTGGAGTAGGCTCTTAATATCAAAATTTAGTGTATTAGGCAAATAATCAACATAATTTTTATATTGAATAATATAAGTTTTAAATCAATTCAAGGCTCCTAGTCTTTTTAACCAAAGTTTAAATTTGGAAATTACAGATGTAAAAGAAGAAGATGTTAGGTATCCTTTTCAATTCGAAACTCAATTAATCTTGTGAGTTGAACTTGAGTCTCATAGGTGTTAGCATTCATGATTTAAACTTGGATTAACCTATGTTATTTTAAAATAAGTTAAGTTCAACACATTAAATTCGGCTCACATGTCCCGATGAGGGTCCTATCTCCGTTGATCCAAGGGGATACAAGAAAGAAGAAAGGGAAAATGAGAGGACAGAAGATAAACTAAAAATTTTAAAGAGACACTTGTGATTCGTGAATTGAGCACTAAATAGCTTGAAGAGATTAACAAAATAAACAAAGTTTAAAAACTATCCTTTCACTTTGACCAAATAAAAATAAAAAATAAAAAAATACTATCCTTCACCACTTGAACACGTTAATGCTGGAAAAAAAACAAGTCGGAATCAAAACCGCACCTGCCTAGGTACTATCGAACATTCGGTCCTGCTCGTCTCTATACATACATACTTAAAAATATAAAAAAAAAAAAATTTTGTAGTCCTATTTAATAAATCACATTTTCTTATATTTTAAATATTTATATAATATAAAATTATATACTCTAAAAACTTATACTGTACAAATTTCTGAAATTAAGGAAATGATTCTCTAACATAGATTATAAAATTTTTCACACACACACATATATATAAAAGAATATTATACAATAAATAACCATTCTCTTACACTTTAAATGCTTGTATAACACAACACTATGTGTTCTAAAAGTTTATACACTATGTGCTCTAAAAATTTATACTGTACAATATTTTAAAACTAAATGATTATAGAATTCCTCCCTTCCACCCCCACACATATATGCACACGCATACACACACACATATATATATATATAAGCATTCAAAACACAAGAAAATGATTTGTTATCCAAAAAATTCTAGAATTTTATATATATATATACGGTAATGATAATATTTAGCTATGGACGAAACACCACCATTTTGATTTTATATACTTGATTTTCTTTTCACAACCATGAAATCATAAAAAACCCAATAGAATAAAAGAAGGTAAATAATTTTGAAAAACTGAAGTATTCATTCATGGAGATGTACGTGTCAAATATCACAATACCTTTTGACTTATACGGCTGTGTTGTCTGATTGGATATAAATACTGAATTTTACTGATTGAAATGAGCTCAAACTGTTAATCGTTTGAAATTTAATAGGATTTTGAAATTTCAAGTTCTTAAAAATAAGATAAAAAATGGTGAAGTTTAAAATTCTGAGATTTTACTTTCTTCAAATTTTGAGTTTTGTGTGTTTATAAATTCTTTAATGATAAAATTGCCTAGCAAAGAATTCCCCCATATAATTCCACTTTCTCAGCTTTGTGTAGATATATGGAAACATGTATGCAAGATAAGCAGTGATATTCGAATAGTAACTCTGAATAACATCTTGTAAAATTTGCAATGCACAAATTGCAAGAATGTTATTCAGAGTTACTGAATGTTAAACGAATACACATAAATGAAAAATAAATAGCTAGCTCTCTTTCATTTTTCTGCACTTTTTTCTTGCAAATTGTCTGTGTATAAAATTTCTCAATTTAAAACAATGCGACTATGTGAATAACCTTCCAAAAGAAAACCTGCCTTTGTCATATCCGAACATTTATAAATTGTGCCTTTGTCATATCCGAACATTTATAAATTGTGTCATGCATGTTTGGTAATTTGCACCAACCAACTGAACCCTGGTAAGAATCTTGTTGCATTTTGTATTAAAAATTTTATAGTCCCATCACAAATCATTTTATTATGTGTTTGTTCGTGACTTGTATAATATAATATTAAGTATTTTCAAAGTCAATATAATAATTTTCCGACAATAAAGACATGAGAATCTTCCTAATATATATTGCCATCCTCTACTATATATCTTTCGATTTTTGTTTTTGAAACGAAAAACGCCTATTTTTTAAGGTTGAGTTTGGATGGAAGGAAATTATGAAATCTCGAATTTTTGGAGTTATTTAATTAAAATAAAAAAAATTATTAGAGTCCTAAACTAATTAGGAGTAAAAGAATTATGAGATTTTTAAGGGAATTACGAGAGTTTTAAGGGAGAAAATAACTAGACAAGTAGTATTCTAATTTAATACAAATTTTTGAGTAATATACATCTACAAGCAATGATTTATACATAAAAAAAATAATACTAGAATAATTATTTCTTCTTACTATACACAACTTTGCCAATGATGAATCGTTTTCATAACACAAGGTTATTTTTATTAAACTTTAATTTATTTAATTTCGTTTTAATTAATTAGTTAAATTATAGTATTTCTTGTATTTAGTTGGAGATATTATGAATATGGGAGGATTAGTTTTTGATTTGGTAATTAATTTCATAGATTAATTGATTATTGTGTTGAGAAATGTGTCGATTATCATACTTTCAAAAAAAAATTAAAAAGTTCAACTGGAAACTGGAGCAAATATTTCTAGAACAAATGTGTTATTCTCGAAAAAAAAAAAGAGGGGGCAGTCAACTAATAGCATGGAGGGGTGATAGCCGGTGAAGTTTTAGTCGTCGTGGTAGACCTTTGATCTGACCGGACCTGTAAAATAGATCCATGACTAGAGGAGGAGCTGCGAAGGTTGACGGCAGATGGAGATTGGTGGTTGTCAGTCATTAGAAGAGATGGAGACAGTAGTCGCTGCCGCCGTCGATTTGAAGGTGGTGTCCGCGGCTTGATCTCGGGCTGATAAGGGAGACTGGACGGAGGAAATGGCTGTTGCAGTAGTTTGATCGGAGAAGAGGATGTCCGGCGAGCATATTGGAGAAGGAAGTGATGACATGCGGGAAAGAATAAGATGATTTAAGAAATATTTTCTGAAATTACAACTTAACCCTTGAAGTGATTAAAGTTTAAAGTAAAGCCCAGAATTGTTTTAGAAAAAAGTCGGATAAAGTCTTAAGTATTATAATTAGGCCCTGAAGATTTTATAAGGACATTAGTATCCTTGAAGGTTACTCCATCTACAAATAGACCCTATATTTTACCTATTTTACCAAGACCTTTCGTCAAAATTTTCTATAATTGACAAAATGACCCCTATAACTTTAATAAAGTTAACAAATGATCTTCAAAGGTTTTGTAAAGTACACAAAAGTTTCCAAATGGCTTTCTAAGGTTACTAAAGTAACCTCGCATGTTTTACAATTATTTAAGAATCCAAAATAGTTTTCAAAAGTGACTAAAATGCCCTATGTGAATTTCTAAAAGTATAGAATAGTCCTAATACTTTTTAAATCGATAGTAAAGACTAAAAGATTTTCAAAGATTATAGTAAAGCCTTATGAGTTTTTGAAAGTTGTAATAAAGCCTATAAGTTTTGAAAACTCATAATAAAGATATTTTTGACTCGATTTAAACTTAAGTTATTAGATTAGGATTTCGGCTGAACTAGCATGTGATTAATATTATTTTGAACTACCTTGAGCTCAATTTTTCTAAAAATCATCAATTAATACAAGAATTACTTTGAAATAAAGATTAGGAAAATATTTCATCTAGACGATGAAAAATCGAAGTCATTAGACTTTAATGAAGAGGGGACAATATTTAGGGAATTTGCTATAGGATTTAACAAGACAATATTTGTTTGAATTATTAGTAATAAAGTATTGTGATTTTCTTCTAAGGATTCTCTACAAGGAAACAAAGGCAAATAAAGACACGATTATTCGACGTTTGAGATAGGTGATGCTTACTTCTGTATTTCTGAAATTATTATTTTTGAATATACATTTTTAAACTTGTTTTTGAACTGTGCATGGTTTTCAAATGTGTTTATGAATTATATTTTTCTCAAGAAGTTACTTTATTAGAAAAATCTGGATCATGTATGAATATATGATTGTGTGACTTTGAAAGTATAGCAAGAGTAAATATATGTATAGAATTTTTGAATATGTTTGGTATGTATGACATGTATGGGTAATAATCTTCTCTTGGCTCCAAATCAACATGAAATAGTCGGTAGGGATTATAATCCTGAATTAGAGTCAAGGAAGATTTGACACAAGAGCCATGAGAGATGTTGGTAGATGACAGAGACAAGAAAGACTTGACACTAGAGCCAAGAAAGATTTGGCAATATAAAAAGAATGTCAATGGTCCTCGAAAACCCTTAACACCCTTTTCTAGTGAGATTAACCACTAAGCTGAGTGCTTAGTAGCCGATGACTGCTTATTAGTTTTGAGCCATTTAATTAAGTACATGTTCTCCATTATAAAAGTATGCACTTATAAGAAAGTTCATGTTATGAAGAATTGTTACATGCCATTGATGAATGTGCAAGTATATGAATATTCTATGTTACATGTTCTACAAAAGAAAAATTATTTTGATAAGAGCATATGCATGTGATGGAATGTTGTGTATGTTTGAATTATTATATGTAACCTATACTACTTTAAGCATGATAATTCAAGTGAGTACTATCTGCTGGGCGATTTGCCGCTTATCCCATGTTTCTAATATTTTTGTACAGAGGACGAATACAAGTATGTATTAGTTGAAGATAAAGACTAAGTGTACGAGGACGAGGAGAGAAATTGAGGTGTTAGCTATACTAGGAATGTCGGTAGAAATATTATAAATAAGTGAGCCTGCGTGCTCCAAACAATAGTTATCTATTTTTGTATTTTGGTTGGTTATATTAGTTACCGCACTTTATCTTATTTTTGTGAAAGGATATTTGTTGCTATGTTGAATAAATTTAAGGACATATTAGTACTTTATTTGAGCCTTGTATTCATGGGGTTACTCATGAGTACGGTGGATGGCACGTGCCTGGCATGTGCGGGTATACTTGACATGAATGGACTTCTAGAGAAAGGAAAAAAAAGGGGAAGTTAACCCTTTTCTTTTGTTTGGGAGTTTTTAATATATGGAAAAGAAGGGAAAAGAAAGGGGAATGGAAGGATCCAAGAAAAGTTAAAAAAAAAAAAAAAAAACTTCCTTTCATAAGTAAGAAGAAATATAAGACAAAGTTATATTACTAAGACAACTAATGTTGAAATGTCATACTTGTCTTTCAAATATAATACAAAAATATCAAAAGAATGGATACTTTAGTAAAATATTAACATTAATAAAATTTTCATTCCAAAATTCTCAAAAACTTAAAGGAAACTTTCATTCCCTTCCCTTCTCTTCCCTCCTCATTAAAAACTGTCCATTTTTTTCTTTTTCTTTCTGGACTCCCAAACTCAACTTGATTCTCATCCTTAGAACATCTCTTGTTTCGTTGGATGTGTATCGAATAGTCTATTCTATTTGAGAGAAAGACTATTGGGATTGTCCATATTCTAACACGCTATGTGTAAAGGAAAGGCGTATTGGGCTTTGTCCATAATCTACAATTCTCTGACAATCTAAATTTAGTTACCTTCCACAACGCAACAAAATACCTCATTTCTTGGGCCTAGGTTTGGAGTTTATTAACCCTTTCTATATTTTACCAACTTTTTTGTTTTGTAGGAAAAAATTTAATATAGGAAGGTTCTACTCAGTGGCAATGCTAAGTGGTATCACAAAACCAATGAAATTCTAACATTTTAAATAATGACTTGCTAATTCTTTTTATTTTTAGGCCCACTACTTTAAATAGTGAAATCTCATTGGTTTAGGGATACTACTTAGCATACCACTTGGTAGGACCTTTCCATAATGAAGGTTCTTGTTTTGTAGAACCATGATGATTTTAGATTTCCTATAGCAGAGATTTATTCAGTTCAAATTTATTTAGGCTTGGGAACAAAATTTCTAAGTTCATCTGATGATTTTTAAATATTTAAGCATTTTAATAAAAAAGGTTCATCCCTTAAAAAACAAATAACAAAAAGGTTTGTTCTACCTATCCTTTTTTTTTTTTTGGTCCTTAACCCTACAAAAAAAGCCACCTTTAGCGACGAATAGCTAAGTAGCTGTCAATTTAATGCATTTTTTGTCGCTAACTGTCTAAGGGACAGATTTAGTAACGAAAAATGGAACGTCGCTTTTTTGGCCGTCGTAAATCACTTAGCGACAAAAAAAGGACACCGTCGCTAATTTAGCGATGATAATAGCGACGAAATTTACGACGCAGTTTGCGACAATATTTGCGACGAATTTAGCAACACAACATTAGCAACGAGTTTTGCGACGAAAACTTAATAATTTTTTTATGAATAAAAAGTGAGCGAAGGTTTTAGCGAAGAATTTTGGTATTTGATTTTTTTTTTTTAAATATGTTTAGCAATGAATTTCGCCACAATTTGTTTTTTATTTTTTATTTAAAAAAAAACTAGCAACAAATGAAAGAAATAAAATTAAAAATTAAAATACATAACAAATTAAATGCAATTATAATATTCAAAAGATTGTTCATAGTACATGAAATATGAAAACAAAAAATTCTAAATCTAGAAATCTATGCACGAACCGAATAATTAGACTAATTTTGACTTTGTAATTTGGTGAATCTCTTTGTAAAGAGCGTAATCTCCTCCAGAAGAGCATCAAATGCATCGATGAGTCCATCTAGCCTTTGGGTCATGATATGCATGATTTCTTCCTTGACATAGAGCTTTTTCTAGAGTTGATGCACCTGCCTAGTAGATACTAGAGGATGTATTAGTTGTTTAAGTTATAGTACACTGATTACACCACTAAGATTAATGTAAATAATCTATAAAATGGTACTCAAACCTCATAAAAATGAAACTACATAAGGAAAATAGCAATAAAGTAGTATAAAACTAGTGCCTTTAAAATTATATTACTAAAAAAAAGTACAAAAAATATAACATCAATATAATTCTCTTTGAAAAATAGCACTACACGGGACAGATGTAATAAATTATTACTAGTGGTTTTAAAAATAGTAGTACAATATTAGTAATATTTTTTTATGTACTAAAGCATTAAAAAATAGTAAAAATATTTACTAAAAAAGTTTAATAAACATAATATTTATTAAAGCGTTAAGAATAAAACTAATAATAAAAGTGTCTACTAAAGCTAATAAATTACAAACTTATTTAATCTTTACCTTAATTAAACCTTAATATAAACTTATTTATTAATGTCAAATATTTATAAAAATTCGGCAGAGTCTCCCTATATTTTGACATTTTTCCCAAATTTTTAGAACTAACCAACAATCAAATTATTCAACCATATGAACCAAACAAATATCATAAAAAACATAACACCAAATAGTACTACGTTTCATAAACTAATTTAAACAAAATTCACTAAATTGTACTCAGTTAACACATAATTACTTACATCGAATGCATAAACTAGTATTAACTAAAGTTAAGAAAGCAATTCTACAATTAACTTACATAAAATTGAACTTAATTAAACTTTCTTATTGTAGTTTATATGCTTCGTTCATTATTTACAATACACCATACAACCATTGTGCAATCTACAATTGTCTTGTAGGTCACAAGTTTTTAACACTAAAAACATTAAAAATTAGATAAGCAAAGCCTAACAATTAGAAGTGAACTGATACCGATGTAAAAAGAAAAATGAGTAGCACCTAAATATTCATTTGACTAAACACTAAATTACCTTTTAACTCCTAGATGTTAATTTCAATAATCCTAACATAGTTAAATATTTAGAGTTATTATCAATATATATTTTCAAACAATTAGAACAATATCTCAATATATAAACATTTCTTGATTTTTCTCTTGTAAGACTATTATATTGAGTCTATTAATATTGTCTTTTTTTTTGTTTCATTTAAAATGTCTTATACTATAAGTTAAATGGATTTTTTTTTTAATTATACTAAACCAAAAAATATATATTACAAGTATGAAAAATAAATAACCCTAAAATTACACTTAAAATTAACTTTTCATAAGAGCTAAATTAAACATAAATTTAATCCAAAAACTAAAATGTCATATATAATTAAATAACCCTAAACCCAAAAATATAAAGGCAAAAAACATTAAAATCATAAAAATTTATGGAATATTAGAACCAATATTACAAGTATGAAAAATAAATAAACCCTAAAATTACACTTAAAATTAACTTTTCATTAGAGCTAAATTACACATATATTTAATCCTAAAACTAAAATTCCATATATAATTAAATAACCCTAAACCCAAAAATACAAAGGCAATAAACATTAAAATCATAAAATTTTATGGAATTTAGAACCAATAGTACAAGTATGAAAAATAAACCCTAAAATTACACTTAAAATTAACTTTTCATAAGAGCTAAATTACACATATATTTAATCCTAAAACTAAAATTTCATATATAATTAAATAACCCTAAACCCAAAAATATAAAGGCAACAAACATTAAAATCATAAAAATTTAAGGAATTTAGAACCCTAATTTACATTATAATTGAAATTAAATAAGAATGAAATAAATAAAATTTACTTACAGCCATGAGAGAGAGGTAATTGAAGGTGGCTCACAATGGTGACGGGGGCTGAGGGTTGTGCTAATGGTGGTGGAAGTGGTCCTAGTTGTGGTAGAGGTGAAATGGAGTAAGAGTAGGCGAATTTGTGTGTGAGAGGAAAGAAAAAGATAGAGGAGGCAGTGAGATTTTGACAAAGAGATAGTATATAGCTAGCTAGGAAGGAAAATGGTAGAGAGATGTGAGATTATGCTGTTAAAGATGGAGAGAAAAAGAATGAGTGAAATGAGAAGAAGAAGAAATGGCAGAAGATTAAAAGGTCAAAAAATAGCAACGATACGGATTCGTCGCTAATTAGTGACATCTTTAGCGATGAACAAACTATTGCATGCCAGTTGTATGCTATTATGTACAGTTGTTAGCGACAAAAACAAAATTCGTTGCTAATATGCTAATTAGTGACGAAAATTTTTAACTTTCCTGCTCAATAATTGTTTAGGCGGGATAAAAGTTAGCGACGAATTTAGCGACACACACTATTCCAACCAAAGCAACGTAGATGGCTGGCTAGGTTAATTAGCTGAATGTGGTAACCATATCTATCAAAATTGTGTTCGGTGACAATGCGTATGAAAATCATGTTAGGAAATTCTATATGTATGATAAATTTTTATAAGTACAAATTTCAAGTGAGTGCTAGGGATAAGAATCATTTGAGAAAATATAGAGTGGGATTTTGTATTCGGAGAAAACTTCAACGTTCAAACCAGTATTTAGACTAAAGAGTAAAATTGAAGAGGATACGGAGTTTAAAAAATTAGGAAAGCGATTGAGACCTACCATTTTGATATTTATACTTGCGGTTAATGAGTTAGATCAATTTATGAGCTTGCTATTAGTTACTCGACCCATTTAGACCTACTTCAACTATTAAAATAAAATTACCAAATTGTCCTGATGAATTTAGCCCTGAAGCCATGCATAATTAGTACATTATTTCGGCATCATGATCATCTCCTTTACCTTATCAATCTTCACCTACCATTTTGTTTGAATCCCAATGCCTGCTCCCTCTTCTCTCTGCAGATCGACACCTCCCTCTCCCTCATTGTTCTTTTCTCTCTCTTACAATCCTTTAACCAGTTTCTTCTCTTCTCTTCTTCTCTTCTCTGTTTCCTTTCTTCCTTGGACGAAAAAACCATGGAGAAATCAGGTTCCATTGGTGTGGATTTTTTTTACCTGTTGTGGTTTTTTTTTTTTCTTTTTATTAATAGATCTTTCTTTCTTTTGTTAACTAGAATACCAAAGGCAAATCAGAGTAATCAGAAACCATTCGTGGTGGATTTTCATCTTATTTCACAAGGCCACTAATGGATTTTCTTCATGAATCAGGGTTCAAAAAATCTTCTGCTAGAAAACTATTTGCAGAAAATAGCAATAGAAGCATAGAAGGGTCATTTTATCTTCAACAACGACATCAGGGACAAAAGCATAGATCTGTATGGTGAAACTTTATATTATAGGATATAGATTGTGATAAATTGTCTGACCAATTATTTTTTTTGATTTTTTTGTGTGATTATTTTTTCCTTTCTTTTTAGGTACAAGAAGGCGTCTAGGGACCCATTCAGATTCTTCAGAATAAAAAATAATGTTGAAATTGTTAAGTTTTACTTTCCTTCTACACTCCCATTTCAGATCTCCTTATTCTGTACATTTTTTTTTAACCTTTGCCGTCTAAAGTATATTTTTCTATGTTATAGGAGAACATACTCAATCTCAGTCAACGAATGCAGTGACTTTTCTTCATTTTAGCCTTATATAGATTTTTATCTTTGAGGTATTTTATACTACTTTGTTTAAAATATTTTTTTATACTTTTGTGAATTTTTGTTTTTGTGGTTAAAAATCTATGTTTTTATATTCTTCTCAAAAAACTGGTATTCTCTTTTCATATTAATAATGAGAATGTTTATTGAATGGAAGGAAAAACAAGCAAAAATAGTTACAGTATTTAAGAACAAATGGAGCTTGTTCCCCCTTTATCTCTTTTGTACCTTCACATTAGTTGTCCTTTCATTCTAAAAAATGAATCCCAAACAAACAATTAGGGATGTGCTTCATTTAATAAAATACCCTTTACAGAACTTTATGAATCAAAAGTAGTAGATTTTGTCTGATTAACAAATTTTATAGACCGAAGGAAGTACAATTAGTTAGAAAATTATTTTGGGGCCTTTAATGTGGTAACATCAAACTGCATACTTTTTTTCTTGGTTTATAGTATTATTTATGAAGTTAAAGCCTGCAATTTACATAATGGACCGAACCAGCATATCCGGGACTGCAATTGACGTTGCTTGTTTGAGCGATAAAAAGTTTTTTTCGAAAACAAATTTAACTTTTATAATTAATTCAGAACAAGTCACACAAATAAATTGCAGTCTAGAATGAATAATATAAATTGTGATTTGATTTAAGATGCAAATTGTTGTACGTAGAAGTGGAACTATAAATAGTCCGTTACTGAAATATGCAGCCATATATGAAATATTCAACTCTTTTTGTATCTTGGACTACAAATAACACTATATTTGAATACATAATAGTGTCTGCATCGTTGAGTCTCATATGGAATGTAAGACTTTGCTCAAATGATGACTCTTTCATAAGAATGAAAAAGTAAATGAAGACAATGAAAGGAAAAGAAAAGGAATAAATGATTAAGGGACATGTCTTTATCTTTTTGAAGAATTTTTAGTAATTTTCATTTGATAGCAATATTGACATTTTACTCATTGTCTTATCCTTATGCACAAATTAAGAAATAGGAGTCTTAAGTGAAATTTTCATGAGAAAAGATCTTACATTTATCTTTGATTGAAAACAATGTTGATTTACTTTGCTATTAGAAATGTCCTAGGGATTTATAGTTGCAAATCTCCGGTATTGGGAGGGATAGTCAGTCATTGACTTTCAAGAAATTAGAGTTAAGTTGATATTCCACTTCTATTTGTTAAGAGAAGTTTTGTTTTGATATAATCACTAATTTTCCTTGATTTGGTAATTGGATTTGGAATAATTCTGTGCTTCGAAGAATGAAAGCAAATGAAGCATAAAGTGAGAATGAGAAATTAGGTGATACAGAAATAAAATTTATAATATCTTATTATATCAGGTTATCATCTATTGCAAGCCACAAATTATTGTAATTAATACGAGCAACTTTATAGGTAGTAAAGCTATATATCAGTGACAAAGATTTGTTTTCCAGAATTTTATTGTTGAGTTGTTTGGTTATTCAGTTGATTGGTTTGTTTTGACTTATTAGAAATACACCAGTTCTTATATATGACTTCTTGGTGTAATAATTGCTGGCAGGAAAAAGCTTGAGATGGTTGATATGATCAAAGTTTCCACGATGAGCATGAAAGAAGTGTTCTGAGAAAGTTGAAGCAGCAGTGTGATGGTAAGTGCACTTCAAATATGAAATAATGGTACAACCTAGCTTGTCAGTATGATATATTCTCAGGCAAAGATTGTCTGTCTTTATATCACTTAGATTCATTTTTGTTGTTTTTAGTTTTCTTCCTTTTCTTAGAATGATCAGTTAGCGTACTCATTTTGAAGTTTTGATTGAAAGATTGAAAACAATGAAAGAGAATCTTCATTCACCATCTTATCAGGAAGAGCCATTGAGGTAACCAATTTTTTATTTGCTGCTCTTCACTTTTTAACAAATTAGAGAAGTTAACCAAGAACTTGAGTAATTTATAAAGTTCTTCATTTCTGTTATTTTTTTTTCTTCTAGCATCTTATTTTTGAATAGTACAGATGGAAAATGGAATGTTTATGTTGTTCAATTAGATGTGAATACATGGATTCTTGAGTATTAATAGACCTCTATAATGTAGAGTGCAATATTGATTTCAACAGAATTATAGTTCCTGAAAGTTAGACTGATCAAAAAGAATTGAAAAGTCATCCATTTTTAATCACAACATTATTTCTTCCTTCTGTAATCACACAAGAAATTTAATTGTTTTTCTTTTCTGCTTTATCTTTTAAGATATTTGTTTTCTTTAACTTCCTTTTCAACATGTTACATCAATTTGAATGAATTTTTTAAGGTGTAGATCAGAAATCTAATGAAGAGGTATGGCTGTACAAAGGCCTGCTGACAAATCAGAGATCAAGATTTCTTTAGTTCAAGTAAAGGTAATTCCCATATTGCTATGGTGATTAGGCAGTTTTTATTATTTATACATTTCTTATTTATCTGCTCTTGCAATTGGTAATAGTTTCATTTTATTTAACAGTTTGATTACTCAAGATTATAATGATAAATCCTCAAAAGTTTTGACTGAAGTACATGAGAAAAGTATTTTCTTCCATTCATTATTAGATTGACAAAGGAAATGATATTATTTTCTTGTTATTAAACTCTTAGTTACCATAAATATGTTTTGTGTTGGAGCAGTGGAAGGACAAGATCTCCTTAAAATCTTAGTTAGAAGATCTTGTGGACGCACTGTTTGCTTATTAAAATTGTTGGCATCCATGCTTATAGTAGCATGTCATTTAGAACTGTTTGCTTTATTAACAATATAGTATAAAGAGCCAACACCACTTGTCAAAATCTTTGTCATTTTGCTATCTTTCGTCGTCCTGCCCATGTGCTTGGCACATAAGCTACTTTGTTGTTCCTAAAACTTGAGGACATAAATGAAATTTCAGTCTCCACTTCTTTTTTGGCTATAGACTCGAGATGTCTAGATCTCTGCTTCTCTCCTCGACCTTCTCTCTCTTGCCTCCTTTCTGCTTCTATTCTCTTATTTGAAGAACAATAATTTGAACAAATCAAAGTCCAATTTTTATGGATCTTCATCTCTTATACTCTTTTCTTCGTTGAAATTTTGGTACCGAAGACAAATCAAAGGCCATTTGTGATAGATCTCCTTCCCATCTAACAAGATAATTTTTAATTTTTTTTGTACTTTTTCAGTTCCTAATTGCTTCTTTGTCTTTTCTTTGCAAAAAATTACCCTGATGATGTAGAGGATTAGATCAGGGTTATGGTAAACCTTCATCCCCGTACAATATTTTTTCTTTCCCTATTCTATCTGGATCCCACCTCTTATACTCAAAAAAAAATTTCTTTGTTTCTCTCTTTGTTTAACGTTAAATGAGTTCATATTGATATTGTTATAGGAACATGGATGAAAATTTGTAGAAGTTTTCCCTTCAACAGCTTATTGTCAATTTTAATTTAAATGTACTATTTTTTTAAAAAAATTCAGTATTTTTTCAGATTCTTTATTGTACTTCCTAAAATTATTGGTTGATTCCCAAAAATTTGATGTTTTGTCTTTTTTTTTTTCCAGTCTCTTTATTTTAGATAAATTATGATTTCAAGTTGTATCTCATCCAGGTCCTGCTCTTGTTGTTGATAACGTGAAAATTTTTTACTTCACAATTTTCACAACTTTTCTTCTCTATTTTTGGGTTTGCAATGAGAAATGGGTAAATTCTTAAGTACTATGATTCGTAAAAATTTTTGAAAAAAATTTGTAGTTTTTAGATTCCAAGGAAAGATGCATCTTTGTTGTATGTTTTATGCATGGGTGGTTAGAAAACCAAAGATTGGACTTTTATATTTTATTATGATGAATATAAATTGTACTGGTGATTATATGTTTCCTCGTTTTCTTTGAACTTTTTTTTTTTCTTGGAAGAAATTTATAGTCAATGCTGTTAGTGATTACTTTCAAGATAAGAATTTTGTATTTATTGTCTATAGTTCACAACTTAACAATGGAATTTTTGTTTTAATTCAAATTAAGGGTTTATGGGTATTCGGTTCAGCAAAAGGTTAGTTCTTGATTTTTTTAATTTTTTATTTTGGCTTTTTCAACTTCTAAAAGTCAGGATAAGTTTCAATTTTCTATGGTTGTGGCCTACCTGCTAGCTTATTATGTTTTAGTTTGTTTTTGAATTGGTGTTTAATTAGTGATCAAGAGCATTGTCTCTTTGTTGGTTATTATACTTGCTCTTTTGTTCATTTTTCCCTTTCATTGTGGATTTTTTTAAGAGAGAATTATTGTATTACATGTGATCATTCTCTATGACTTATCCCTTTGGGGACTGAATTTTATTTTGCCAGAACTTATAGTTGGTCAGTTTTTACTTTTTCCCACAGAAGACTATAGATTGGTTTTAAGATGTGCAATTATTTCTAAGAATCTAACTAATTTGGTGTTGTACATTTCTTCATTTAAATTGAAAATATGATCCTCATGATGTCATTGAACCAACTGCCAACGGTGGAATTTGCTAGAGTTCTTTATGTGCTCATTCAATTCTCATTTGGTTTGCAATTACTATGGTCTTGTGACATTATTTAGTGCCCATTGTTATGCACCATTCACTTTTGCCACCTGCAATGTTTCCTTCTTATCTCTTTTAGCAAAGGTGTTCTTCAGGGCTCAGATCTCTGGTTGATGTGGGATTTTTGATGTATATATACTTGTGTGATGTCTATATGTGTTTACATAAATGTTTATATATGTGTACATTTGAGTAATATATTGGTTTGGATCTACATTTGATTTATTTGGATTATAATTGTGAGAATTAAATCAGATGAAGAACATCGAAGGAAATTGAAAAAGAACATGCGGGTGTCCTTGAGATGCAAATTGAATACCGTTTAGAAGAGTTATGCACTGTTCAAGATCAATAGTTCATTCCCTTCATTTTCCTGACTTCTTATTTTAAAAATAAGTATTCTAGATTCTAGGATTATTGACTTTTGATACTTTTTGTATCTGGTTATTATTTTTAAAATTTTTGAATTGCCTAGAGCTTTCAAGAAGAGCTTTTCTATGCAAGTAAAGTTCTGTCTTTTTATGTATTTGTGTAAATTTAGAGTCAATAACTCAATAAAGTTTTTGTATTGTCTATTGAGAAATTTAATCTAAGAGCTGTGAAATTACTGATATTATATGCAATCTTGATTGATCTCAAGGCATTTCGTATTATGGTTTTCATGAGCTATATGATCTCTTTTTGAAAATTCCAATGCCATTGATTAGATTTGATTTTGAATGGTCAGAATTTTTTTTTCATTTGAATAGTTGCATCTAATGATGTTTACAGTTCAAATTATTAATTTGCCTAAAATTTTGAAACCCATGTTATCTTCTGAACATTATTTTCCTACTAATACTCATTAAGAACTTAGTACTTAAATAAAAAAAGGTACTATAGTACCGACATCCAACCTTAGGGTGGAGTCCTAAGTTCATATCTAATTTTAGGCTGATTTGTTTTATATTTATGAATTTCAGATTTGTGAGTGGACTTGAGCATAATAGTGAAGTAATTGGAGAAGTTGGGGGATTTATAGTAGAAACTGAAAAAGGGTTCAAGATTTATCCACTTTTGAGGTTAAACTTTTTAGCTTTGATTTTTTTGATTGTCTCCTTCCATTTCATTAGGTTTTTATAGATATAAAATTAGCCGATACATCTATCTTGTTAGAGCTGGTATGAGTTACACAAGGATGAGCTGTACTTTACACTTTAAGTTTTCAGTTCTCTTACTGGCTGTTAATGTACTAATTTTGTAAATAATACAAATACCAATTGTGTTTTTGTTTGTCAAAATGCAGAACGTTTTACTGGATCCTCAACCCAGATAATTTCAATACTACATATGAAGAGTTTTAATGGAATTCCTTACTTGCTTCTTATATTATATCTACTTCCATAATTTTGTGACTAATGCCTATTCAAACAATATAGTTGCTATTCCACATAGAAAATGTAACATTTTGTATGCTGATCTTTGTAATTACTCTATTATAGGTTATACACAAGTCTCTTCATAGTAGTTGTATTGTTCTATGCTCTCATTTTTTGAATTCTACAAATCATTTCAAAATACTTGAACACAATGATGTAGTTAATGATATTAATATTTAAAAGAAGGAATTTATAATTATACAGATTATGATTATTATTAGTAAGATCTCATGTTTGAAAGTGTCCGTTATGTGAATATAATAAGCATATTTATATAAGATATGCAAATAAAAGTTAAAAGTATTACTAAATACATACACTGAATACCCATGTCAAAGTAAAAGTACAAGCTATCATTCGAATGTTCATTTTCTTTGTAGTCGTACAAATAGAAACTTAAAATTTATGTTCGTCGTGCTTGACATAAACATTAAAATGGATATATAAATTATTATTACTTACAAAAATCCTTTCTCTATATCATTACTCATGTTAATTACTTACACAATATGTTAATTACTCACACTATATTCAAGTCTTTTAACCTATGCAAAAATTTACTTTCCTATAAACAGAGTAATTTTTTTTTTGGCATTTAGATCTCATATTTTTTTCACCGTGCAAAGTGTGGTTTAGCCTCCTAATTATATATAATATAAATAATATAGATAGATAATAACATCCTAGTAGTTAGCAATTGCTCGGATAGAGAATAGATGCATCTCTTCAAAATGTGTTGCTTTCTCTTCCTGGAGCTATTGTTCTATGGAATATTGGGATGTACGTACCTCTTCCACCCAGTTCTACATATGTAATTAGAACTCCTCTATCACACAAAGAAGGGTTAATAACAATTTACTCCCCTAAATTAAGTCGGTAATTATACTTTGTCTCCTAAATTATAAAAATATATACTTTACCCATCATTCACATTATTTATTCAGATTAATAACACTTTGCCCTTTGAACTAGGTGGGTAATTACACTTTATCCCCCTAAACTATAGAAATATATGTTTTGCCCCCTATTCACATTATTCATTCTTTAAAAATATTTAAACATCAAGAAAATCTAGTTAAATGACTAAAATACTCTTAGAATTATATTTTGATTTTTCATATATTTAATTGATTTTTGATAGTTATAAAAGAATTAGGAAAAAATAAAATATAATAACACATTGATATCTTTGACTCTAGGGAATGAAAATGTGAGAAACTATTAAATTATATTATATCTGACATTGCAATTTGCACAAGTTAAGCCAAATATTAAAAGTTTAAAACACTAATAGATGTCAAAAAAATCACAAATTTTATAGAAAATATATTTTCATATAATACCTTTAAAGAAAACTTTTCAATAGAAAATAAGTTTATTTGAGAATTGTTCTACCACTATAGTTAAACAATCAAATTCGAAATATTCATATAAAATGAAATCCAAAATTTTTAAAATTTGACTAAGAAATATATTGATATAAATTATATTTAAATATTATATAGTTTATTTTTTTTTATTTTTAAATAATTATCACATCACTATCAAAATTTAAATATATAAAAAATTAAAATATAATACCAAGAGTATTTTAGTCATTTAACTAGATTATCGTAATGAATTTTATATTGGTAATAGATGAATAGTATCAATGGAGGGCAAAGTATATGTTGTTATAGTTTAGGGTGGCAAAGTCACATTACCTATCTAATTCATAGGGGCAAAGTGTTATCAACCCTATTCATTCTTTAAAATGTTTAAAATATCAAGAAAATCTAGTTAAATGATTGAAATACCCTTAGTATTATATTTTGATTTTTCATGTATTTAATTGATTTTCGATAGTTATAAAAGAATTAAGAAAAAATATAATATAATAACACATTGATATCTTTGACTTTAAGGAGTGAAACTGTGAGAAATTGTTGAATTTATTCATTCGCAATATTATATCTCACATTGTAATTTGCACAGGTTAAGCCAAATATTAAAAGTGTAAAATATTAAGAAATATCAACAACAAAAAAATCACTAAACTTTATAGAAAATATATTTTCATGACAACCTTTTAAAAAAATAGGAAATAAGCTTATTTGGAAATTATTCTACAACTATAGTTAAACATTCACATTCGAAATAATAAAAGATAAAATCCAAAAATTTTAAAAATTTGACCAAGAAATTTATTGATATGAATTATATTGAAATACTTTATAGTTCATTTTTACTTATTTTTAAATAATTATCACATACTATTAAAATTTAAATACATAAAAAATCAAAATATAGTATCAAGAGTATTTTAGTCATTTAACCATATTATCTTAATAATTTTAATATTAGTAATACATGAATAGTATCAATGGAGGGTAAAGTATATATTTTTATAATTCATGAGAACAAAGTATAATTAACCCTACAAAGGATTCACAAATTTTACAATGAACTGGATGCTGACAGTAGTACGATGTGCTCCAAATGTTCCATACAGAATCGCCATTTAATAGACTAGATCATGTTTAAATTTTGGCAAATACTTAAGTAGACTCGGTTTTTTACTCCACTTGTAGACCTGTGATGTGGATTAAACCTTAGAAAGTCTATGACATCAGTTGATGTAAGTAAGATTTTTTAAGATTTAATCCTGATCACAGGGTCTACAATACAAAACTCTATTAGTCTAACTAAGTATTTTCTTTAAATTTTATTTATTTATTTATTGACAAACGATTAACAGACCACATATTGACAACAGATAAACTTCTTTGTGATAACTAATTAGATATCAAACATATGTAGGGATCATCACACAAAATTTGTGTAGTGATTATCCAAAGTGTAGCCCTAATACCAAATTTTAACCATACTGATAACTGACTAGAGTTCAAACTCCATTTTTCTAACACCTTATCCATTATAGGGTGTTCATCTTGATCCGTAAACTTAAAAAATTCGTTAAATTTTATGAGTCTATTTTGAATCATAAAAATAAAAATAGAGTATCGGAATCGGTTAATAAAATCGAGTTGGGTAACAGATGGAGTACTATCATTATTGGGTTGGGTAGTGGTTCGAAAATTTACAACCTAATGGGTACCCGATCTAGTCTATATATATGGGGTAATTTTGTATATTATACTCTAATATTAAGATTTTTTTCTTCTCACCTTCCTATTCATAGTGGTATATGTATAGTAGTAGTCAATTATATATATATATATATATATATATATATATATATATATATATATATATATATATATCTATTACTATTATATATATACGAGTTATTTTTTCAATTTTTTTGTTTCTCCCCTCAAAGTGTTTCTCCCCTTTTTTGTGATAACTAAAATACCAACCCTTAATGAAATATAATTTCTAATTCTCAATACAAAACATATGTAAGTGTTTCTTCCCTTTTTTGTAATGTCTAGAGTACCCACCCTTAATCAAATATTATTTCCAATTCCCAATAGGAAAATATATTAATTGTTTCTCTACTTTTTTTGTAATGCCTAAAATACCCGTCCTTAATGAAATATAATTTCCAATTCCCAATAGGAAAACATAATTAAATTACTTATCATCTATTCTACCTATTTTTTAGGATACAACTACATATTTTGACATAAATACATAATTCGTTTAAAAATATTTATTTAATTAAAATTTCAAAAAGTAGAAAAAGTGAATCATATTTATTATAAAAATTATAATTTATTATAAAAAGTATAATTAAAATCACATTTATTATAAAAATATTTATTATAATTTCCAATTCCCAGTAGTAATAGATATATGCTAGTTGTTTCTCCAATTTTTTTTGTTTCTCCCCTTTTTTGTGATGACTAAAATACCCGCCCTTAATGAAATATAATTTCTAATTCTCAATACAAATCATATGTAAGTTTTTGTTCCCTTTTTTGTAATGTCTAAAGTACCTACGCTTAATGAAATATTAATCCAATTCCCAATAGACAGGAAAATATATTTAATTGTTTCTCTACTTTTTTTGTAATGCCTAAAATACCCGTCCTTAATGAAATATAATTTCCAATTCCCAATAGGAAAACATAATTAAATTACTTATCATCTATTCTACCTATTTTTTAGGATACAATTATCTATTTTGATATAAATACATAATAAGATAAAAGATTTTTATTCGTATAAAAATATTTATTTAATTAAAATTTCAAAAAGTAGAAAAAGTGAATCATATTTATTATAAAAATTATAATTTATTATAAAAGTATAATTAAAATCACATTTATTATAAAAATATTTATTATAATTTCCAATTCCCAGTAGGAAAATATAATTAAATTACTCATCATCTATTCTACTTATTTTTTAGGATACAAACACCTATTTCGTCATAAATACATAATAAGACGGAAGTTTTAATTTGTATAAAAATATTTATTACAATTAAACTTTCAAAAAATAAAAATGAATCTAATTAAAATGTAAAGATTAAATTGTAATCAAACAAAAATTATATCTTATGTATAAAAAATTAAACATATTAAACTAATATATTCTTCATATTACAGATGAGTTGACATAGTAAATTAAATTAAATAATAATTTGTTCTTTTGTCTTACTTTATCTTGCTCTAAAATGCAGGAAATGCGAATGAAATAAATTGTTTCTTACTTAACTTATTATGAAATTTTTGCATAAATACATAATAAGAATGTATATAATTTAAGTGTAAAAAATCATTTATATTTATACACATCTAGATGTGTATAAGAGACAAATATTAATATTTAATTCATAAATATTGATAGTTATATATAAATTGTATTTATACACATAAAGATACTAAAAATAATCATTTATAACTGTGTATAAATATTCCAAATTCACTACAATTATTTTCTTTTTTCTAATTGTTCACTCAAGTACGCCTAACCTAGAAAACTTAATTAGATCATTCCCCTTACATGCTTTATATATCAGGTTAATTATACTTTACCCCTTTTTAGTGTCGTCAACAGTTTAACACCTAACATTATCGTTTGACCAATAAAGTCATGTTATGTCAGCTAAACATGTTGGCCATTTTACCCCTATTATATTTAAATTTTTTGATCAATTTTATTTGATAAATAAATTTTTCATATAGAGAGTATTTAATTCATATAGAATTTGATGAAAATATACGTTGAAATTGAATTTGGCATTTTTGCTAACCTTTTTGGCATTTTTGCTAACCTTTTTGGCTGGGATTAACTTAAGAAAATAACAAATCTGCTCGACATCATTTTTTAAGCAAAACTTTCCTTAACTGTCGGTTAATTATAATAATTTCATGACTCTTGATTAGAATGACTTTTTTAACCTGAAATTTTGGTTGATAGGATAGAAACACCAATGAGTATAGAATTTTTGAGTATGTTTCAACTTAAAATTTACAAAATTAATAATCATACAAATAAAAAAAATTAAAATTTTATAAAGTAAAAAAATCGTAGAATATTTAACACTATTTTCTTATTAATATTTCTTTTAAGTCTTGTATTGTGATCAATTTAAATTTGTTTTTCTCTATCCTATATGAAGAATAGAAAATTAACCAAGCAATGAAAGTAAAGTTTAGGAACAAAATAGAAAACTCACAATTTTAAAGTATTTGTTAATTTATATCTCTTTAATAGTATTTTGATTACTAAATCTTTATCTTTAATAATATTTGTGTTAAATGTCAAATACGAAAATTACAACACCAAGTTGTTACAGGATATAATCAAACAATAAAGAAATATTGGTGTAGAATAACTATTGATAAGGCAAAAATAGTTCAACCAATTGTATAATTTATGTCCAAAATATATAGTATAGAATAATTATTGCAAAAACCAACAAGAATACTGCATATAAATTGTAGGAATGATAATATAGAAAAAAAATAAGCAGGTAAGTACTGTAAAAGACAACATAAATTATTAAAATATAATCATACTATTAAATACTCTAAAATAATTGCAGATAGAGATTGATTTTACATCGATTTTGGAAATTACAATGCAATTCTTTGCTATTTAGTAAAAAAATTAAGATGTAGATTAAATGTTTTAGTAAATAATAAAATGAATTAATCAAAAAAGTACGAAAAATGAAAAAATAAATCCATACACTGTTATTAGCCTTCATTTTGTTTATCTATTTAATAAATGCAAATTTAATTTCATAATTAAATGCTATACAAAAATACAATTTTGGAGTTAATCACATTCAATACCACTCAGAATAAATGTAAGATTTTAGAACATCAATATTATCATAATATTAAGAAACATGAAAAATTTTAATATATTTTCTATCTGGATAGATATTCACTTTACACAATATGTTAAAATAATAAGAATAGAAATTATAGAAACTAAATGTTATTTTGTAGGTATTTAGAATTAAATATATTTCATTTGAGTTGCGTATATTTTAGAGTAATATAGAGAATTTTTTTCATTACTATTTTGGAAAATTCAAAGTAAGATAAAAGAATAAATTTTCATAGTTTTACTTGTTTATGATCTTAATATACTGTGTGATACCTATTTATATTATATATAACATATTAGTTTAATTTGTTGGTTTTCTTATACAAGAAACATAATTTTTATTCGATATCTTTGTTCTTTATACTTAAGTTTATTCTTTCTTATTTTTTTGGAATTTTAATTAATCGTTTTTGTAATTATCACTATATTATTTAATCTCCTATAAATATTTTTATTAGTAAAAGAATTTTGCTATTAAATGATATTTGATACTGTTTGATAGTGATTTTATCATTTACTAATGATGAAGAATATATCGATATATCTAAAAAAAGTTTAATATTATGGAAAAAAGTCTTCATCTATAATTAATCAAGTTATTGGTGGTATCGTTATAAAAACTTATAGCCTACGAACCTAAAAGAAAAATAAAAACTAGTTTAGATTAGAGTAAACTATATTTTATGCTAATAAAGATGAATAAAGAGTTTAAAGTTTGGTGGTGACATGCAGTTATTGATGGTTGTGAACTCTTCCATTCTTCTTGAATGATATTGAATGTGGTTAACTCTAAAATTGTATTTTGATATAGTATTTTAGTATGAAATTAAATTTGCATTTATTAAATATATAAACAAAATAAAGGCTAATTAATATCTTATAGATTTTTTTTTCATAAATTTTTTAATTCATTTTATTATTTACCAAAATATTTAATATATATCTTAGATTGTTATGCTAAATAGTAAAGAAATAGGAAATGCCCTTGAAAAATTTATGTATTATGTTTGACTTTATTTAATTTAAATTCAATAAAATCTCTTTTTAATATCAATTTTTTGTTTCAAATTAAAATTACAAGACTAATAATCATACAAATACAAATTTTATAAGAAAATACAATTATCATAAAAGAGAATATCGATTTAATTTTTTAAGAAAAATAAAATTTATATATAATGTTCTAACAAATAATAATATTGAAAAATAATAATAATAAAAAGATAAGTAAAAATAATTACAATGAAAAGAGAAAAGATATAAAATATATAAATTTTGTATAAAAAACTCAATAGGTAAATTTTTTATAGTGGTTATCATTTACTAACTATTCATTTATTTTTTAGAAAATGAATATTTTTAATAAATATATACAAGTATTACACGTGCAATTTTCTAGTTATATATATTTTTTGAAGTTTTGATATTAAAAATATAATTAAATAACCAATCATTCAACCCGTTTTTGACCACGTATTTAGTTTACCGGTAACCTATACATATGGACCAAATAGCGAGTCATTTTTCTCTTAATCCACTATAATCAAATTGAATCGCGTAATGACTATATGGACTGACTATTCACTCCATACACACCCTTAATCATGGATGGCATGCATGTAATTTCCACAACATGCAAGTAACCTTAATTCTTCACCATGGACCACGCCAATTTCACGAGAAAACATAAATAAAGTTAAAGAAAATCACATTTTCATGATTAAAGATCAAAAACTAAAACAAGACATCCCCTACATTAGACAATTGAATTACGACAACATAACTAAACGAGAAGAAACTTTTTATCATAAGAAATTTTAACGTAGGGGCATATGTATACCAATGAACTCTTAGTGGCATAAAAATCAAACCAATTAATGGAAGTTCATTAATTCGGATACTAATATGTTACTTGATAAAAATTTTTCTACACAAGAATAAATATCTAAAATACTTTATGAGATATATCTAAATTTAATATTTGAATACAAGAGAATAATAAATTAATATATATACTACATGAGATATAATCTTAAATTTATCGACTACAATATTATTTTTTTCAAACTAAAAAACCTCAAAATATACTGCTAAAAAAACTCTACGCACAAACACACGTGTGACACAGAATAACACAAAAATCCAATCATGCTTTTATAATTGCCGTCACTTTTTTATATTCATCATTCATTCATTTTTGTCTGCCTCTTTTTCCATTTTCCTTTCCATAATACTACTTTATAGCAACTTTGACCCCTCTCTCCCTATCCTCATCATCGATCTTTTTGCCGATCCCCACTTCTTTTTCCTTAAAAAAATAAAAAATAAAAAAAACCAAAAAAAAAAATCATAAAGGCTCTGTGGCCGTCTGTAGAAAAAAGCCCAACTTTTCTTGCTTGCTTTTTTCGGGGATTTGGATTCTTGGCTTTGTAATCAAATCCAAATCATCCAACAAAATCACCAAAACGACATGAAAACATCAATCACATGCAAATAGCCAATAGAGTACTCATTACTCATTCATGTAAGTAGTAGGCTGATTGATCCCTTTTCTTGTTTTCCAAATTTGCATGAAAAAAAAAAAGGCCTAATAAATAGATGATGTTTGAAGACCATTAAAAAAAAAGAAAAAGAAAAAAGCCGCCTTTTTGTTTATTTCCTTGGATTTTTGTTAATTATTCTGTACTTGGTTTAATGAGTTTTTAGCAATTTTGTGATTTATTTCAGCTTTGAATGAAAACCATGGATCTGGGATTTGTGGTTTTTTTGACTTTTTTCTGAATAGCCAATAGGGGGGATTGTTTACTCGTTTTGTAGCATCCATAATTGACTGTGGTAGAAATGAAACTTTTGACTTTACAAAATAGCACTAGATGGAGTTTTATATTATCCATCATCGACTGTTTCTTGAAGATTTTCTATTAGGCAATTAGAAAAAAAAGAAAAGAAAAGTATATGCTTCTTGAAAGCTTTGTTTTGTGTGGAAATAATGGAATTTTTCTATGTTGGTATAGGTGATTTGGTGTTGAAGTATTGCATCAAGAAGAATCCTTTGAAGTTTCTTTTATTTTTCTTTACAGAATAGAAGGTTTGGCAAAGTTCCACTTGAGTTGTTATTAGCTGTCTTTGATTCTGAGGGAATTATTGGATTGGAAAGATATATAGAAAGATAAAGGATATAGCTTTGATTAGAAAGAGATTCATTATGTTTCATTAAGAAAGGATCTCAATATTGGATGTTGAAGTGTAGAAATAAAGTAGTACTTAAGATCTGAGAAGTGTTTCTTGGTTTTGAGGATTTTTGAAGTCTGTTTTTAGGGAGTGTGAAAATAGCTACCAGAAGAGGGTAATTTTGAGTTTGGCATAAAAGAAGAGGACCCTTGTTAAATTTGGTTGTGTTAGTGGGAAGATGGGATCATTTCTTGGGCATCTTCTTCCGGGAACGTTGTTTCTTGTTGTTGGGATATGGCATACCTGGTGTTCTTTAGTGCGATACATTTCGAACCCCAAATCTTTTCGAGTCAGGGTATGGAATCCGGTTCCTGGTTTTGATGAGAAGCTCAAGTATTTGGAGCTGTATGTTATAATCATTGGATCGTTTATTGATATGTGCATAGAGCTTCTCTATTCGACCCATCTCAAGTGGTTTGTTCATGGTATGTTGAACCCCTCTCACATGAATAACTTTGAGCATGGCGGAATGCTTGTCATGTTTTTCGCCTTCGGCTTGATCGCATTGCTTTCTGAGAAAACGAGGTAAATCTTTGTTTTGCAGTGTTTTATGTCTTACTAGTCACTGAGTTTTGCATCAATATGTGTTTCGTATTTGAGAATTCATATTCTTTTTTTTTCCTATTAATTCTAACTCTAAGTAAACCTCCATTTTGATGGGTGCCTGGGTCTAACATACTCTTAGTCAGCCAAGTTAAGGAACTTACTTTTCATTAGCAATTAAGGAGGGTTTTAGGCCCTTTGTTTTTATTTTCTTTTGTCTGTTTGATTTTTCGGAGGTATGTGGAAATTACAGAAAGGAAGCGTATAGGAGAAAATTTTGGGGTAGTGATAAATAGGGAAAGTGAAACTGGACACTTCATATTGATCATAGTTCTGTTTTATACTTCATGCTCTGTGTACTAAAGAGAAGGATGAATGTCGAAACTGTATAGCTTGTAGCCTAATTCATTCTTCTGATCTCTAGGGAATCTGAAATTGATGCTATAGCTTTGTGTTCAGATGTGCTTTATTCAACTTTTTTATTTTAGCATATCGATGACATACGCCTAGCCTTTTTTATTTTATTTTTATTTTTATTTTTTAAAATAATTTTTATCTTTTCATAGGCGATTTCTGTACATGCTCACATCTGGGATTTACATATACAACATATACCAGATGTCAAGGGGGAATTTATTATTTATTAGTTAGTTATTTCGATTCCAAAAAGGGTAAAAAATAAAAATTGCGTAAATTCGTGTATTTAAAGTTATGGGACGATTCAATTTTGTGAATAATTACTTGCTTGAATGTTAGGTGAGTGCAGAAACATGTCATCTGGTTTAGTTGAAAAGCAATTCGTAGTAAATAGATAGGGCACATCTCATTGCTACATCAAATTGTTAAATCTATTCCGGAATAGTAATTACTGTTCCATCATCTGGGTGTTGTTAGACTATCAGCATTATTCTACTGGAAACCAACTTCTGATATATGTTTACCTATCTTTACTTTTAGGTAGATGGTGTTGTATCTTTTGCAGTCTTCAGTTTAAAAAAATTTCCATATTTTCAGTGGAGAAACAATTTTTTTTTTTTTTAATTAGGAGTAATGATTAACATGCAATATATATTAAAAAATTAGTTGCACATTAAAAAGATCTTGATTTTATCTAATAAAACCCGTCTGACTCCATTTTATCTCAATCAGAAAAAGTTACCTACATTCATTTAGGAATTTAAGGATGATGAGTTTGCAGTATTAGATTTTGATGCCGCATGACCTAATCCCATAGAGTTTCTAAAGAATCAAAATCTTATCAACCTAGCATAAGGATGATGCCTTGCAGTACTAATTTCTAGTCATCATTCTTTACTTTCTTTTAGAAAGAGTCGAGAATTTTATGCCACATATGTTTAACACATTACATGCTTTAAGAACGATATGAAATTTATATTCTTTTGGAGGCATATTAGCATGTTAGACATGGGATTGCTTATTGTGAACATGCATGTGCTCTGTAGGTTTGTATAAGAAGTAAGGCAAGACACAAGAGATACGCTCGAAGTCATTAGAAGTTTCC
The DNA here is from genome assembly GCA_025175665.1 of Cinchona pubescens. Taxonomy (NCBI): domain Eukaryota; kingdom Viridiplantae; phylum Streptophyta; class Magnoliopsida; order Gentianales; family Rubiaceae; genus Cinchona; species Cinchona pubescens. The sequence continues at coordinate 1,669,542 of JANKKI010000257.1, read as the reverse complement.
AAACTTACTCAACAGAACTTACTATACAATTTTCATGTTCCTTTTATTCTTTATTAATTTTTATTTTTTGGAAAGCATATCATATTTTCTTGTAATTTACATATTTAAAGAAGCTAGCTTATGGAGAATGAGCTGCGATTTATAGTGTATATGTTCTAATCAATTCTTGAAACATTAATTTGGCTAAAGCATATCTAATTTCTATGCTTGTGGTCATAGAACTTTTGGAAAATTTTAGATGGGTTGTAACATAAAAGGACATGATTGCCTTATATCTTCTCTTCCTGTATGTGTCCAAAATCCTTTCATCCCCCTCCTCTCTTATGTTCTGGCTCTCTCATTGTTTTGTGAGCTTTGTCTAACTTAGTAGGCAGCAAGCCATTGAAATTGAGAATACTTCATTTGGTACTAAAATATTGATGCTGATAGGTACTGAGATCTCCATTATAAAGCACCACAAAATTTTGTTTGCCTGTTTGTAATCTTCGAAAGCCTATGTGAAAATAAAGGTTAAGTAGTGCTCTTGGTGCTCTCTCTCTCTCTCTCATACTCATACACACACCACAAATATTGTTTTATTCTTAGTACCACTATATCATTGGCTTAAGTTAAATAATTTCTGTAATTACTTCTAGCTGATCTGTCTGATTTTTAATTCCCATTGGCACCTGTAACTACTTGGATATATGAATAAGTACAATTATTGATGCTTTCTGATCTTTGTGAATATCAATTTGACAAGCGAAGTGCTCCTGTGCTACAACCTATTCCTCATTATTATGAAAGAGAGAGATTATGCTTTCTTGCTGTTCTGTTACTTTTGTTTCTTTCCCATGTTGAAATAGCTAATTTTTCTTACCATCTTGATTGTTGAGATAGCTAATGTATCATCTTATTCTTTTAGCTATCTTCCCTTGCCAGAAGGAGCTTTGTGCTTGATCGCTTCCACTGCATTTTCTGCTGAGTACTTCTTATTCTATTTTCAGCCTCAACTACCCATCAGGGCCTCGAGGGGTATTACCACCTTATTCTTGTTATCCTCATAGGCCTCTGCATTCTCTCAACGATTGCTGGAGCCCTTATGCCAACCAGCTTTCCGGTGGATTTGTTTAATGGCATTGTCATAACTCTTCAAGGCCTCTGGTTCTATCAAACAGCATTCACCCTGTACGGTCCGATGATGCCAAACGGCTGCTGGCTCAAGGGAGACGAGATTGCTTGCCGTTCAAAGGAAAGTGAGATCCGGGGCCTGTTAGTTTCTAACTTCCAGCTATTTTCTCAAGTTCTTGGAGTCCTAGTTGCCACGGTAGGAGCTTATTGTTTTGCACATTCTGCAGATAATCACACTGATCTTAGAAGTTCACACACACCTGAGGATGGATAAAATGGGATTTCTCATACATTCAATTTTGTATTCTACTCCATTCTTTTGGACTTTCTGTCATCCCAAGGAGGCATAAAGATATATACACTTGAACATCTTGGTCTTTACTATTTCCTCACAGTTGTTAATGATCTGTGCAACAAACCCAAGTTTTGATTGTATTCAGATTTGTTAAAACAGAATTAGGAGTAACTGTAGATACAAATAAAGTAGTGGTGACTTTGATGAACAACATTACAAGAACATGTAAAAGGTTTAAGCAACATCCTTTTTTGCTGTTTCATGTTTATTAGTATTTCAGTTTGGGGACAAATGATCTTATTTTCAGTTGTGTATCAATAATTTTCTCTGTTGGAATTCACAAGAAAAAGTGAAGAAAATTTTATGGTTCTTTTTAAGATTTGTATTGTATAAGTACTCAAAACATATGCTGTTGACCATAGGATTTTTGTAAAATGAAATAGGACAAATTAATTGCCAAATACATATAGATACTATCAATAACCTAACTTTTTTTTATATACTATATATTTTTAATATTTTTTTAGGTATATATAATATATTTTAAATTAAAAAAATCCCTTCGAAGCCTACTTTGGCACGTTTGTACACTTGAAACTCCTAAAATAACTGCTACTTTTGCTAAAAGGAAAAAAAAAAACATGAATTTAGTTTCATAGACCTCCAAAAGAAATTACTCATGGTGAATTATTTTAAAGGCATTTATATTGATTATTGAAGATAAGTTTAACCGTTTAATACAAATCAGTTCAATGCACTAAATAACACTACTACTTCCACTTTAAAAAAAAAAAAATAGTTTCATAGACCTCCAAAAGAAATTACAAATTGGTGAATTATTCTAAAGACATTTATCTTGGAGTATATAAATTTAACTGCTTATCACAAATCAGCCCAACACACTATGTTATATACGAGTAATTAATTTCTAGCTTTGATTTGATGATACAATTATGTTACTGTATGATATAAAAATTGCTCAACAAACCAAATTTTAACATGGCATTAAAGATGTGTATTTTTTTAATAAAATTAAATAAAATTACCAGTAACATATTAACATATTACGACTCAATCACAGTATAATTAACTCAAAAATATGATGATAAAAGAAATAAAGTTAATTGAACCCAAGACCTCAAATTTCGAAACCTCAATTTTATCATTTTATTATTAGATCAAGGATCATTGGCTTACTCTGTTGAGTTAGAAACTTCACTTTAGACTTTATTTGTCGACATGGTCTTGGATGGGTATGTATTGGAGTAATTTGCCATTTTAACCGAATTGTATGTTTATTAAATGAAATTCCCAATTTTTTGGACTAAATAAAGTACTTGGACTTAGAAGTCAAACGATGAAAAGAATTGCATACAAAAGGGTTCTCTCAAAAGAGAAAGAAAAAAAATACAAAAGGATCAACTAGTTTATTATCTGTTTGGATAATTATTATTATTTTTATAATCAAATTTAAAGATATAAACATTACAACTTGATTAAATCAAATCTACGTACTATAAACACATGTAAAAATATCTCAACAAATTTAAAAATTTAAATTTACATAAATTTAAAAATTCTAGATCTAATTTCAAATGGTGGACAAGTAAGATCCCTTGTATTAAATCTGACTAGTTTCGAATATGTCACTAAACTTCTTATGTAAAATACAAAAATAAATTTGATCAGCGAGATCAAACAATTATTATTCTTGAAATACTATTATTTTAAAAAGTACTGAAAACTGTAACAATTTTTTTATGTGATATACGTGAGATAAAAGTGATTGAAAAAATGTAAAAAAAATAAGAGATTTATATAGTTCATTTTTTTTTGGTGGGGTGTTGCCCGGGGGGGGAGATAAATAGCAGACTGCAATACACAATCCGATAAGTTTACTACAAATATGGGCCGACCCGTTATCCATTTGATGCTACCAGAAACTATAAAATGTTACCGTTAAAATTCTCAACTATCCACTTTCCAAATCCATCAAAACCCCCTCTCTTTCTTCCCCTTTCTCTCCCATTTTGCTCTCTGGCTTTTCCTATAAATATTTCCAAAATTTTCAGACGAATTTCCCATAATCAAAATCATCTCCTGAGTTAAATATGGAAGTAGAAGAAGAAGGAAGGAAAAAGAAAAAGGGTTTCAAGATTATCTTCCTCCAATCAAATCCACAAAAGAAGCAAATCTTCTGATGAAAACGTATGTAAACTTTCTATTTTTCTTTTTTCTTTTGTCTTTATGATTTGTGTGTGTTTTTTATTTTTTTTGGTTTCTTGAAATCTTTCTGTTCGATTGAGAATTGATTTCTATTTTGATTCTCAGTTCCAACTCTCTCACACTGAATTCTATATTGATCGCTTGATTTTGAAATTCTTGAAAAAGAAATAAAATTGGGTTTTTGGGCTTTTTTTTTTTTTTTTTTTTTCTATTTTTTTAGTTCTTGATGATTGATTGTTCTGTGACTGATTTCATCCTAAAGATTGATGGATTCATCAAGATTTGAGGTAATCTAAAATGGGTTTTGACTATTTTCTTGTTTTGGAATTCCAGTTGGACAGATTCATTCCCAATCGCTCTGCAATGGACTTTGATTTTGCACATTATATGCTCTCTGGAGGAAAGATTAATAGGGAGAGTAAATTCACCATATTCTCCATCAAAAGAAGCTTATAGGAAGCATCTTGCAGATATCTTTAACATGAACAGAACTAGGATCTTGGCTTTCAAGAATAAGCCGCCTTCTTCAACCGAAATCTCTATAGAACCAACTTTCACACCTGTTTGTAGGCCAAAATCAGTGAAGCAGAGAAGGAGGATTTCTCAAGTGAGTTGTTTGTCTTTCTTTTGGGTCTCTTTTATATGTTGTTTGTTGGAATTTTGTCTGACTTGTGGGATCTTTTTGTTTTTGATAATGTAGTCATCAGAAAGGACTTTGGATGCTCCTGATATAATCGATGATTTTTATCTGAATTTGTTGGATTGGAGCGTCTGTAATGTTATTGCTATCGGCCTTGGACATTCTGTATATTTGTGGAATGAATCTACTGGATCTGCTTCTCAACTTGTCGAATTTGAGGATGATTTTGGACCTGTGACAAGTGTCAGTTGGGCACCAGATGGTAGGCATCTTGCTGTTGGATACGTAGAACTTGAACAATTCCCATATACAAATATGGGATTCTGGGTCTGGTCAGCTGGTAAGTCCCTTTTTTTTCATGAGTTTATGTCCAGTGAAATCATCACCATTTTGGTTTTTGTTTTGCCGATTGAGTCAAGTTTTCATGCATTAAGCATTTGCATTTGGAATTAGTATTAGATTATTCTCGACTGATATGCAGTGCTTAATTTTGTATCGTCTTTTTTCTTGTTTGAGTTTCTCATGTGTGTTGTCGTTTGTGTACAGCTGAGGATATTCCGAGAAGGACACAGCGCGAGGGTTTGTGCACTTGATTGGAATAGTCACATTTTGACAACAGGAGGAATGGACAGTAATATCATAATCAATGATGTGAGAGTTGGATCTCACATTGTTGGAACTTACAGAGGGCATAATCTAGAGGTTTGTGGCCTGAAATGGTCTGCTTCTGGACGGCAGTTAGCAAGTGGAGGGAATGATAATTTGCTCTATATATGGAGTGTATCAATGGCTTCACTCCTAGATACGTCTAGTTCTAGAAATCAATGGATTCACCGCCTTGAAGACCATACAGCTGCAGTAAAAGCCCTTGCCTGGTGTCCTTTCCAAAGTAATCTGTTAGCATCCGGTGGTGGCATTGGCGATCCTTCCATAAAGTTCTGGAATTCCAACACCGGGGCTTGCTTGAACTCGGTGAATGCAGGTTCACAGGTCTCTTCTTTGCTTTGGAACAGACATGAACGTGAGCTTTTGAGCTCTCATGGAATGACTGATAACCAGCTCACTCTTTGGAAGTACCCCTCTATGGTTAAGATAGCAGAACTTTATGGTCATACATCAAGAGTGCTCTCTATGGCTCAGGTATTACTAATTGATGGCTTTACCAAAAAAAAAAAAAAATCTTAAATTTGTTTTTAATTTTCAGTATAAAAATCGATTGTATACACCAAATAATCTTCCTAGTTCTCCATTTTACTGATTCTTGCTGTTTTTTGACACGATTCAGAGTCCAGACGGATACACTGTCAGGAAGCAAGTGCAGCTGCAGATGAAACTCTAAGATTGTGGAATGTATTTGGAGCTCCTGAAGTGGCTAAGAAACCTACACGCGAAACCAAATTCGAGCCATTTCCTGACCTTGCTCGCATCAGATAGTTCTTGTTGCTAAATGTTAGAAATTACTGTATTTACGAGATAGTGTTCGTTGCTAAATTTTGGAAGACTAAATTTTGTAATTTGTGTAGAGTGGGAAAAATCTTTATTGAACAAATAAGTGTGTGTTTATGTATTTTAGTAAGTAAAGCCTTCTTATAGTCTATGAAACTTGCTGGATAGTGTATGTTATATTGGAACCATGATTTGGCAGTAATATTATGGAGTAATTCTTTTCACCCTAGTGTCTATTATGACTACTTTTATCCAGTAAAATTTCGAGCCGGCTTCCGTGGAAAATTCAGACTTTCTTTTTGATGCTGCGATCACATAAAAACATAAACTTTGAGGCTCAATAGCTAAATACATGGCAATTGAATCTATAAGCCGAGATCATAAAGAGCATACTGCGAGTAGGAAGTGGAATTAATACAATGAATTCAAAAGCATCAAACCTCTCTTGTTCGGAAGAATCGAAACACATCGAAATGGTACCAGCCGTACTTAATAATAGAAGGATTTGGCAGAAATATGTAAAATTGTCCCTCCTAAAAAAATTATTCCAAAATAAATGGGCAATAGTTAGGAGAGGATTGGATGCCAGTGCTATGGGTAAGCTCGATTCGGCCGAGCCTTGATTCCCCATAACGAAGAGGCTAGCTCTATGTCTCAATTACCTATCCTGTGCTCGAGAAGGTCCCTCAGTTCCTCGGCAGCACCTCGAGGTGCATTTAGTTTTCTTACATGAGACTCGGGATATTCCCCACTCCATGACACCTTCGTTCATCCATTTCGCCCGCCCGTTCAGACGCGGCGCCCTTTCTCATTATCATCTACCGCCCTTTGTTTCCTCCCGGCTATAAGAGCATGAAGATCGTCCTATGTATGCTCAGAGTACACTATCTAGGTAATAAGAGTTAGGACATCAATAAGCGTATCGGACTCATGTGAGGCTTATGCGTTCGTAGTGACTGAGCTGCTGCGTCACGATTAGCCAGCCTTGCGGCGGCAAAAGGATTAGACGTCCCCCCATGCTACGGTTCCCTGCGGTCCAACCCTGGTGCCGCAATAGGTTAGGAACTGGACGATAATAGCTCCTTCCCATTCCAAACCGCTGTGTTGCGCGCCTAGGAGGGCCTAGATGATTATACCGACAGATGTGTTAATGGAGTTGTATTTCATATTTCTTAGATGTACTAAATACAACTCCATTAATCTAGTAAAATGAAGGTTGCATTAATCTTTGAGATCTCTGGGGAATTCAGCTAAAAAAAGATGGATTCATGTGGGAGGATCCGAACGATAAGAATGAATGTGTAATGAAGGTGATTCCACACAGCTCAGTAAATAATTGAATGTAGAAAGGGGATCCTAAACAAAAAAGGGTCATTTCATGACCCTTTTTTAGAGCGTATAAGGGGGGAGGTCGAATTCCAAACCTTTTCTCTCGAGTATATCCATTACCAAAAAATGGACGTCACTTTGGGACACATGCGGGTAGCCGCCCCTTTCTACCTGTCTCTTATACACATCTAATTCTTCTTCTGTGAGTTCCACGAGAAAGTCGAGTCTTTGCGAGTTCATCCCAAACAAACGAACCCTCCGGTGGGAAGATGCAGATAAAGGCCAATAGCCCGATGTCAGCTTCTACGGCATAAGCTTTAAAGAAGAGAGCCATCATAATAAAGATTTCATAAGAAAATTTTTTTGTTTAAATCTCAAAGGTATAGGTGAAATTTTTAACAGTCATTTCAATCTTTTTCTTCGAAAGAGAAATCCCGAAAAATCCATCAATAAATGACGAACTCCATTATAGTAGAAGATAGGACAGGGCTAAGGCAGTAATCTCGGCGGAGATTAGGATGAGCTTTAATGAATAAAAGAAGAATTGGTAGAAATTCTCATAGGTGAAGCAAATCAAACCTATTTTCATACAAAGAAGATAAAAAAACAAAACTATAGTGTATAAGAGAAGTCTTAATATACAATGGTAGTTGGATTTCTCTGGGAAAGCATTCCTCAAAGCAATAAGGCACCTACGAACTATCATTGTTTCAAACCCAATCTCTAGAGGTTTGTTGCTTACGAATTCATTGTATCGGTATCGTACTTCCTACTCGCAGATGCTCTATGATCTCGGCTTAGATTATATCATGGTCTAGATTGTATATTGATATTACATCTAGATGACGCAAAAGAGACAGTTTTACTACGAGCTAAAAGCAGGCGTCCTATTAGAAGATAATAAGATAGCACCGACGCGCCCGATAATTGCGTCGTTGTGCAGGGTGAGGGCTCACCACATGGATAGTTCAATGTGCTCATCGGCGCGACCACGGGATACACATCCATAGATGTGTACAGATGGACATCTGTCTCTTGTACACATCTAGATGTGTATAAGAAACAGTCTCCTCAGTGCTTAACCGAAAGTTGGATCTACATTGGAGACATCTAGCTGTCTCAGACAGCCTGTCTCCGATTTGGTTATACTAATCGAGATGTGTATACCACCCTTATCAGTGTATGGACAGCTATCTCTCGAGCACAGGTTTAGGTTCGGCCTCAATGGGAAAAATGGAGCACCTAACAACACATCTCTACAGTTAAAGAATACGTGCTGCACCCATAGCTGTCTCTTATACACATCTAGATGTGTTTAAGAGATAGGGATTAAGGGGGCTTAGCTGAGATTCTGATTCTGGAGAAAGTTGCAATCAATAGGATATCTCTAATCCTCTCTTCCCGAAAGGAAGAGCGTGAAATTCTTTTTCCTTTCCGAGAGATTGGATCTAGCCCTAAGAAGAATGCTTGGTATAAATAACTCACTTCTTGGTTTTCGACCCCCTCAGTCACACATATATGAATTGGTTGTTTATTGTTTACAGTCGAAATAATTAGCTCCTCCTAATATGATAGAATTCAGAGGCTTGGCATACTTTTTAAGATTTTATCTGTTTAGTCCCGGTACAAGGATTCTTAGGTAAATCAGATCAATGATAGAGTAAGACTGCCGTAAATTCTTTAGTCTACATTCATCTACATTATTCTAAAAAGATTTATTTTATTGAGTTGAAATAATATAGTGGATAAATATAAATTAAGGGATACATGACACCTACTATACATCTGATCTATCTAAGAATAAGAAACAAGGGAACAATGAAACGAACTTTAGTTTTTTAAGTTCCAAACTTCCAATGTTGATAACGTTGGGCTTTAGAGGCTCAATCAACACAACACGGTCAATTGCAGTACTACCAAACTGACAAATCGTATAGGGTCTATAGTTTTTTTGAAATTAAAGAGTAAATTTTTTTGACAGAAATATGTTTTTGTTTTCATGTTTTGAAAAACTACAACTGTTTTTTTTAAAGTAAATCTACACCTTCTGTAAAAGTGTTTTTTTTATTAATTTTTTTAAAGTAACTAATTATTTTTCATAAACAGTTAAAAAATAAGACCAAAATTTCATAACATCAGAACATAGATTTGGGAATCCTATGCACTAGGAAATTACACAAGGTAATGGAACATAGAGAATAGAGATTTGACAAATCAAAGACTCCATAAACTTCATGGAGCAAAGCAACGATAACTCAAATTTATCCTCGTGCCGACCAACTTCTCCAGAAATTTCAACTCAAACTCATCAATGGATTCATCAAAAGCCAATTTTCTCGCTTTAGATATTCTGCATGGCCTTCTAAGTCTACAACTAGTACTAAACAATTCAAAATTACATAAATTCTGTCACATATTAGATCATCTTGCTGTTTTCTGTTCCAGTATATTCAACTACAGAAGAAGAATTGACACAAATTTTGTGTGTGAAAATGCAATCCGAATCTTATATGGCAAAATGGCAGTGTAGAAATCCTACAAAAACGAAGTTACAAAACAAATAAGGAGGCAATGATTTGAATGAAAAGGCTACAAACTCTCAAAGCAAGTTCCATGCCCCAAGACATCCTAGAACGAGGCTTCTATTCTAATTGCCTTGTTATCCCTACTCTTCCATTCGCCCTGGCTAAAAAATTTAAATAGATAAAGGACTATCCCGGAGCATTTATTTTCTTAGGAAAAGAATTCATCAACACATTGGTCATCCGGTTGCTCTCCAGATTATTCACAGTTAAAAATAAAAGTTTGCACACAAACAGTCCGAGAGAGACTAAACTTGAAACCAGAGAAATCCAACTACCTTTGTATATTAAGACAACACTATTTTTTCACATTCTCACTATAATGTCTTATTGTTTCCATCACCACAATCAGTTAAAACAGAAAAAGTTGTAGAAATGTTCAGTAAGGGACAATGGATTCTATAAGCTCCTGAAGTGGAGCCAGCTCCTTCTTGTCAATCAGCCCAAATTCCTGCATATGGACAAGACAACATAAATAAATACCAGATTAGGAATGTGCAAAGATAGGATTAAAGTGCCTAACTGATGTAAATTTGAAGATATGCTTACATTTAACTTTATAACTACTATACTATAACTCAGTATAATAATACTCTATTGATTATCCACTGGTTTCAGTTTGAAGTTGCTCGCTATCAGAAGCAGTCACTGAGGATTCTGTATGAAGGATAGAATCCTGCACATGCTACTGTACCTCTTCTATCAAAAGACAGAACTGGCAGAATTGGCTAAGAACGAATATCTTTAAATTGTTTGATGGTGGCTTTAGTACGCCTTTGATGGCACTTGAATATATAAGAACATTAGAGGCATCTAAAACACAAGGATTAGTATTTCTTTTTTTCTTCCATTACTGCTTATTTTTTGGTTTTTCTGGTTTTTTTTTTGGGGTTGGTTTGGGAGGGGGTGAGGGCGAACAAAGAGACATTAACTTGTTATACTGGAAAATCATATCGTGTTAAATAACCTAGTAATCCCTTTGCTGTTTATCTTCATGCATAGTCTCACTAACAAAAAAAATTAACATATGAAATAAAAACCAAAAAAACTAAAGTTGATGTTTCAAGAGTCTACAAAATATCATGAAATCATGTGTCCATCATTTTGTCCTAATGTAGAAATAATGGAATTCAGTATGGTATTCTCGACTCAAATGCAAAAATGCAGTCGAAACAATTGTAGACTACTTCAGCAATTATCTGAAGCAAGAACTACAAGAATTTGGAAATATACCAAATCCTGGAGGCTACTCCTACTTTCTGGTGACTGAGTTTTTGGTAAGTTACAAGAAATTTAGCAGTTAAAGGGAAAAGAAAGCATAAGGAGGGAAGAAAAGATTCTCATAATCAGAGTCTGTCATCCAGAAAAGAAAAGACAATAACAACCACCATTTCAGTACAGGTGGTGATGCTAGACAGACTCCCAGCGTAACTCTTTAAAGTCCTAAAGGAAATCTGTCTTCAAACACTAAATTTAGGGATGTAAATGTTCAGGTTTTTGATCATAGACAGTCTCCCAGAGTTACTCTTCAAAGTCCCAAAGGAAGTTGTCTTCAAATAATAAATTTTAGAGATGTATAAATAGAATTTTCTCCTGTCTCCTTATGCTTCCTTTTACTTTTTTAAAGTGTTTTTCACCTTATTAATCTCAGAAACTTCCAGGAATAGTGCAAATTGATGTTTTATGTCACCTTTCTTACATTTGTTTCTCTAGAAAAGGTTCTGCAAGTTTTTTCTTCTGTTTAGTTATTGATTTTCTTCTTAAAAACACCTCAGAGTCCACCTTCTTTTTTGGAAAAGTTAATCCTGTGTGGCATTTTACACTTAAAATTTACTCTTATGTGCCTAATAGGGTAAAGAAAGTCATGAGACACGACAAGAAGGGAACTTCATGTTTTAATTACACTAAACCAATAACTTCGATAGAGTACAAGCTCACCAAAAAAAAAAAAAAAATCTATAGTACATAGTAAGTTCTTTCATGAAATCTCAGAACATGTATAAATGCTTTATAACACAGTATTACTATCTACTATGTGCAATCCATATGAATGCAAGGACTAACAGAAAAATATTTCAAAAAATACAGGCAGCAAAAGTTATTCTACAAAAATAGAAAGCCAATCTCACAAGAAGCCAAAGGAAATAGAATAACCAAGATTAAATTTCAGGGATAAGATTAGTCAAGACAATTTGAGGAAAATGTGGGAACTTCAATGCGGCATATGCTCATGAACATGCATGGAATTCATTGAGATCCCAAGATTTATATGCACTTACGCAGGTGAACAGAATGAAATGTTTGAAGCACGTATTTAGATGTGCCTCCTCCTTAAGACTCACAATCTTCTGAAAATGAGAATGATAGATATGTGCATATACACGGAACAGGCGTTTGAATATTGTCTTTACAACATCCTTGAAGTTGGTAGGAAATGGTGCACCTACAATATTAAAAATCAAAAAGCATAAAGTCAGACAGATAAAAGTTTCCAACAGCCACCAATGAATAAATTACTTGACAATCTCAAATTTTACACAAACACGGAGCTGTAAAACTGAAGAAAGGTTATTACCAAGCCTCTGAGGAAATATGGATTCGTCATCTAACTGAGATTCAATCTCACAGTCCATGAGGTATTCAACATACTTTGGAGCTGAAACTTCAATAGGCTTCTTAATCTGTACACCGTCAGCCCACCTATACTCATACCTGAAAGATTTTATTTCCTGGTTAGGAAGAAAATATATATACATGCACTTAGTAATTCAAAGAATTGGAAGAAATTCTGTTGCCTGTAACGCAAACAAGAGTTACAGGGATTACTCATCTTTTTTTTTTTCTTTTTTTTTTATATAAACATTTTCTAAAAGAACAACAGAAACTTTGCAACGTGTGTTCACAGTTAAAAAGTTTATCAATACACTTGGACTGTTCGCCGAGATATTTTTTTCTTATGTTATTCTTCAAACTGTAACTCTTTCTTAGCATAAACAAAGTTTGAGAAACAATTTCACTATACAACATCAGATAAACACAATAGAAACATCCACAACCATCTGAACCTTTTCAAATAGAGCAATTATAACAGTTTTCACTGAGAAGACCTATAATAACTTCACTAAAATTCAAGAATAATAACCAGAAAGTGTGTTTTTACTATTCTCTTGCTTATAGCTAATCACCTACATGCCTACAAAAGGACTTGGGAATTAAAATTATAAAATTAAAAGTATTTTGTAAGTGTTCTTCAATTCCTTTCTGACCCCTCTTTGACAAGATAAAAATTAATAGGAGTGCAAAACCTACCTACCAAAGACCTCTAAGTAAAGACCTCACAAGCATTAGAAGATTGATCAAGAGATCTTCTACAATATCTTTGATACATCTTCTATTGCACACGATAAGATGCACCAATCCCTTGTTTCTTGAGCAGAGTGACACATGAAGAGAACATCTATTTCTAGAGGGTTATACATGTCAGACACTTCTATAGTAGTGCACCAGAAGAAATGACAGATGATGTGTTAGAAGAATCAAATCTGGATGATTCAGTTGGATAACAAAACCTAAATTTCTTCCTCTCTTCCACCGGTCAGACTAAGCAGTAATACAAGAGATTACCCACTTCTTGTATAAAGATATAGAACTAAATCCATTCATAATGTCTGTGACTTTTGAAGTCAAGAGCTGGCGAACACTTTCAAAAGTGCATCAGACAAGCATGCAAATCCACCTGTGTATCATATAAATGAGTGAACATGGACTTCAGAGCCACCTCACACAGATTGTTATGTAATGCTTCAAGTCAGCCATTTTGAGTATTATCAAGCCATCCACAGCAAAAACATAAGCCTAATGCTTTTAGACCGTCAACCAAGTGTGTGCATCACAGAATCATAACATGCAAACTCTGCACAACAATACTTCTAGTTACAAGACCCATATCTTCTCCTGGAGTCATCCTCAGATTATATTTATATATATATATATATATATATATATATATATATATATATATTTTTTTTTTTTTCCACGCCGAAGTCGTAAATCATTTCAAAGGCAACAAAATTTTGAGATTATAAAAGTCTCGAACACATTCCCTATTATATCCAACAGACATAAAATCTATACCAATGCATTTCATTTCACGAAATTCTACCTATTAGGAACCCTTCCCCTCTGCTTTGCTGGGAATGTGTGGTCAGCAGGAGTTAATCTTTACACCATATATTTGGTTATTTGTTTATTTATTTTAGTATATACTGATGCAGCAGCCATAAGTTGGCTGGATAAGAACTTCCGTCTGTAGAAGCCTAAGAATAAAGTTAAAGGTGCTTGCAACAAGAAGTTTAGGTCTAAAGGAATCTGTCCATGGTGATACTTAGGGTCTTCTTTCTAGGACTTTAGGTCGTAAGGGGTATTTTAGTCTTTTTCTTTAGTGCTGGAAATTTCAGCAATTGTGTTTTAAGTTTTAAGCAGTATTCTAATTGTATTAGGTTCATAATTAGAGTCTAGGTGATTTAGGAAGTATTTAGTTATGTTTAGAATAGGAATTAGAAATCTTAATCACAATAGGATTCTAATTTGAGGTATTTTTACAGCTTTGTAAATAGCTTGTTACTAGCGTTTTTTAAGACAGAAAGAATGATGAATTGAAAAGTTTAGTTATTTGTTTTTGTTTATTTTGTTCTTCTTCCTCAAGAATCAGCGGATCCTCTTCTTCTTCTGTGATTTTATTGTTCACAGTACTGTTCACAGTACTGTTCACAGCCTCTAGAACAGTCCCACAAATCCCCTCTTTCCTTCCACTTGCACCTGTACACAAGATATCCCCATCTTGTGCTACATCATGTACACATACTCCATCAGAATGACACTTGAAAATTGTTAGGGTTTCCTTCTTAATTTCTCAACAAAGGTTGAACTTGTTTTCCGAGATTGGAGATAATATACCATTTGCCATATAGTGTTCAAATCAGTAGTGTAGTGGGGCGCTTGGATGACGGTATAATATTAAGCATATGCGAACATACCAGATGCCCCTTTATCTACGCAGATAGATCTAATTTATCTTTTGACTAGATAAGAAGAGAAATTTTATTTTGGACTGGAGCAACTACTACTGCTAGTCTTTTTTTAAATTAGGTTTGGGAACCTACAAGTAGTTGCTCCAGAACCTATAAGAATCTTACATGTGGAATGGGAGGCCCACTTTCTAAAAAATAGGGGCCATTATTTTATGCCAACTAGATCATTCACTCCACATGGAAAGATATCATTGGTCCTGGAGCGACTACTAGGCATGCCAAGTAGTTGCTCCCGTCCAAAATAAAAATTTCCAATAAGAGATTTCACAAACCAAGGTTCAACAGTAACATGTGAGGTAAACCAATTCCAAGAACTGACTGCTTAAAGCAAACTATCACCTATCTCACCTTTTGTATAGTCATAATTTGCAGATCCATTTTTCTTTTGGATAGATCTGTCCTTTAATGAATAATGTAGGCTCCAAAGCCATGAGTTTCAGTATGCTTTCGCATACATGAATGCTAAGAGCTCTTGGGTAAAAATAAGAAAAAAATACGGCAACGAATTAAAAAAAATCTAGAAGAAGATAAAACTCAGCCAAATACTCTTAATCTAGAACTTTGACTTACATGCAGTCAATAAAGATATTTCCAGATGGTGGTTTTAATTAAAAGCAAGATGTTCCAAAATAGAAACTGTCATATGTTTTTGGTTCAGAGAACATGACATCATACCGGTGGATAGCTATTTAGAGAAGCAACATGAACATAATTTATTTAATGACATACTTAGGTCCAGCAGTCATGGTGGGGCAGTTCTCAGCCGTACAGAACTCTGTGAGAGTGCCATAGAGCAGATTCACCTGGTTGAAGAAATCTACAGCTGGAGATTGTGAAACAAGTAATTACCATTCAGTTTGAGGTCTCAAAAGAAAATCATCATAGAAGAATATAAAATGCAAGAATATTGTGCTTCAGTGAAGAGGCAAAATGGATCATTTCAAGTTGGACAAAAAATAAGTAGTTCATTTTGTCTGGAATATCTATGGGCCTAAATCTATGTTTGACATTGTTTTACAGTGTGATGCATTCTCAAAGTGAGTTATAGTTTATTCATGAGGTTGCATGCAGTATATGCTTGCTGTTTATAAATAGTGATCAACAAAGCTTTCCAAATGAAAGGATGAAAAGTCTTAATCAAAAACTGATATAATTGTGTAAGCCAAATAAGGATTATGGAGTGCCCTAAAGAAAAGGATGAAAGGAAGGCAGGCAAGATATCTGGTTGGCACTCAAAAAGCAACAAACATAGGGAGAGAAAAAAAATACTAATGAATTCAGCAAATTTTCGAACTCCAGAGTTTGTCATGTCATGCATGAATCTTTGTCAATTCATATGAATGCAATATCAAGTCTCACCAAATATTGCCAGGAATAAGCGTGTGTGTGTTTTCACAGTGTGTGTGTGTGATAGAGAGAGAGAGAGGGAGATTACTGTTGACAGCAAGCCATTCGTTTATATCTTCTCCTGGAGGTAGCCTTACAGCTTCTCTCAGGTTTCCGCTACCCAAAGTAGCATCAATGTGCTTTCTCAGCTGTGCCCCCTTCAACAGGAAAAGAAGAAAAAAGAGATGCATAAGAATGTGGAGTCTCTTCTACTCATTTTCTGCGGGCACATAAACCCATATTAAAATCATTAGACATCTGAAAGATTAGATCAATAATATCAATTGCTATCCAGATGAACTCCTGCTATCCAGCACCGTATTACAAGAACCACTTCCATTCTCTTGCTGTTCCAGATGCTATTTTCGTCACTGTATAAGAGCTTATGTTCAAGAGATCATCTTAGTACAGAATCTGCTTTTTCACTATAACTGTAGCTTATCAAGTTCACCCAATAATCTTCCATTGGAATTACCACAAACTACGAAAAGGCAAACCTAAGGATATATACCTTTTATCGGCTATGATAACCACTCAAAAGTTGTGGCATTTTGAATGATTAAAAGGAAAGGGACAATTAGATACTGGTGAAAGGAGAAGGCCAGATGAAGTACATGGAAAATGAACTACAAATGAGGAATGCTTCATCACTCTAAAGATATTAGCATCAGGAAGATGAAGTTATATTCTAAAGGAAGGATGTACTAATAGCTATCTGCAATGATGAGCTGGCAAAATAACAAGGAAAAGAAACAAAGTATTCAATGTGAGGAAAAAAAGAGCCACCTTACTCCCTGAGGGTGCGCTTTTTTTGGGTCGGAATGTCCTCTGGTTCCTGTCAATTGATAGCAGTTCAGACACGATAAATGTATGGAATAATGAGCAACAATGACAAGTCAAATATAGCAATACTAGTAACTAGGCAACTTTAAGTTCAAAATATTGACGCCAGAATAGTATGTGATGCCATTTAATTCCATGTTTGCTTACAAGCAATCCTCAAGAAATGAAACACGATTTGTCATGGAAAAAGAGAGACATTCCAGCCCAATTCCCTCAAAAATGTCAAACAGTTTTCTCTCGAGTGTAAATTTTATTACACTTACGAATATGATATCTAGTTCTGAAATATCAGAAGTCTCACTCTTCACTTCGTTTAGATCTCAACATCCTCCTTTCCTTAAACATTATACTAATAGCGAGCACCTCCTTGTCTATGAAACTCCAGGAAAATTGGCATCCAAAGGCTAAACCTTCACCTCAACCCACCTTCTCTTTGCGTGTGTGTGACTGTGTATGTAATCAATAGCATCTGAGAACAAAACAGCTAATGTCTACTTAAAACTTTGTAGTTTTCTGATCTCTAATTGATTTTATTATGAGAAAGTTCTTAATCTACTTAAACAATTAGTAAGAGAGAGAAAGGTATTTCAAAGTAAGTTTTGGTCTTCTCGAAAGAAACAAAGTTGGCTTTTATTATTGTGACACATATAATGTTTTATATCTTTGGCCTGCAATAGAAAAATTTCATTTATGTTCATAAAAAGAAAAACTTACTTCATAAGGAAATAAGCGTCTTTGTAACATGATTGTCTTAAAAAGAACCAAGTCCATGACATTTTTTTATTTCCCAAATCATCAAATTATTTATATAAAAAAATTAAAAATTAAATTTAAAAAAAAAAACAACAACAACAACAACAAACCTAGCTAGAAATTTCTTGAAAAGTTCAATATTGCAAGTGCATATCTTTAGGCTACAAAACTAGCAGTTCTGTGTATAGCAAATTTGAAGTCAAATTAATTTGGCCCAACCTACCACTCAGACCTATAATAGTAGTGACTCATAGTCATTTCTTGAACACAAGTTGACAATACCTCAGTAATTCATACGTTAAAAGTTACAGAAGAATACCCGTGAGAAAATAAAAGAAGATCAGACTATGCCTAAAAGATTCAAACAACCAACTTCTGAAATTATTTCCACTTATCCAAAAAGATATGTATTTGGACCACTTACGCAAAAGCTGAAAATGACCATCTTTAGCTTTACCTTTTTCCTTTAAATATAGTAGGCGCTGAACCAAACTGTAAAATTACAGCGCCCTTTCTTGTGGTTTGTCAAGATATCTGAAATCTCCTTCAAATTTTTTAAAGTATAATAAACTCTCTGGTCAACATTCAAGAATGCGTTAAATAGCAATGATTTTCTCTATCTCCATAAATGGAAACAGGTTTAAAAACATTCAAGAACGCATTAAATGAAACAGTTTTGATATTTTTCGTTTTTCCTTCTACATGTATATACCATTGTGTTATACTTGTTTAGTAAATTCTGCAGGTGGACCAAGTTGTATTTCACTTTTAAAATATGAATATGAATTCAGCAATAGTACACTTGAAAACTTCAGTATATTAGAGAAACTGCAATGACCAAACGAAAATTCTTCTCTTTTCATATTAAAAAAAAAAAAATCGATTTGGGATCTCTGATATCTTATTTCATTAAATGCATATAAAATTACACTTTCTTGAATCATCTTGGAGTTTCAATTAAAAATTCATCCACCAATGCAACATAGTTAATGTCGTCAGATTGAGAGCTTCCCGAAAAATTTTAAGTCTGTTACAGTTTGTTTTAAGTAATTTATCTTCAAAGCTTATGTTCTTTCTGTACTGCAAACTACAGCTCTTCATTGTCTCTTAAGGCAAAACATCAATCTTACTTAACCTAAGTCTGTACTGGGATCCACTTAGCAAATAGATGTAGTTTCTCTTCTATATCATTTCAGCTAGAAATAGGGAGCATTAAACTGTCTCCTCCTGTTACCCTAGACTAAAACCTGGAAGGGAAGGGTTCCCTTCAAGGTGAAAGCTTCCAGTTAGTACACGAATTGTTACAATCAGGAGATCAACAAATCACATAATCTAGGTACTTGTAAATCTCCAAGTTATATTACTACTTCGGTTTCTCTCTACAAATTTTTTCATTACCTGACAGAAAGGGGAGAGACATTTGTACGTTCTGAAAAAAAATAATTATTTATGTCTTAAAATCGTACCAACCATCGTGCACCATGCAACACTTGTCAACTAGCAACACAACAATATAAAGAAAATCTCACAGTACTTTCGACACAGTGTACTTTAAAGCTTAAAAATATATACTTTCAAGAATATCAACATTTTCTAGGGAAAAGGGAAAAGTTAACAACTCCATTAGCCAATCCCATTTGCATAGCTGTACGGTCATGAATCCATGGTGTGTTTTGGATATAACTTGAACCTATCCCACTTGCAACACGTAGATAACTTGTTGCGCTCATGCTGCTTGCTTAAACATAATATATTTCCATAAATGCATCAAGCAACGACACCATAATACCTAAAATGACAAACAGTTGACTTGCCTCCTTATCCAACCACCTTGATATCATCAAATCGATTGCTAATTTCTAAACCTAACACTTCGTATTTGACTTCAACTTCCAAGACATTGTAAAAAGCGTTGACCAGAAAAATCGCTAAAATTCGTCCACTTTCCTACTTCCTCCTCCCTTCTCAGTGGCAAACATGCCCACTAAGCTTAAGAATTTAAAGCACTAACCTTAGTAGTATAACTCTTGATGGAAAACTCTTTCCTTTCTACCTCTATTTATTTACTTTTTTAACAAAAAAAAAAAATAAGACTCTCCCGTGAACATTTGCTTCAAAAAAAGCAGAACTTTGATCCATCACGTCGGCATTTAGATTTTATACATAGTAATACATTTAGTTAGTGAAAATGATCTTACATTTTCCTCATTAACAATATTTTACACTATAGTTTATTATGAAATTTGATTACAAATTTATGATAAATGATATACATGCCTATATACATGATATCTGTATCTTACATCAATTTTTATACAACATTTAGACGTTTTCGCGTTATTTCCTCTTAATAAATTCCAGTACTTCCTCTTTCACAGGTAAATTAGCTCAATTAAGAAACTTTTTCACATTCCAATTCTTGATTTCACAATCCAAATCAACAATTATCAATGAAAAAGCATAAAACCCAGATGAGATTAATCAAAACCAACCTCAAATAACAAATTTAACAAATCCAAAAATCAATAGATCGGATCATCAAGAATCACACACCAAAAACACACACACAAAACACATAGTGATCATTATCAAGAACCCATGGTATCAAACATTAAAAAAAAAAAAAAGACTTATTTAGTCCTTTTTCATTCTTACCTGCCAAGGCCAAAGAGACTCATAGCTGGGTAGATGGCAAAGAGGACGAGAAATGGAAAAAAAAAAAAAAAAAATTTTTAAATTTAAAACAAAAATAATTTGGTTTGATCGTTTATAAGGGAGAGATAGTGAAGGAAAGGGTACGGGCAGCTAAAAAGACTGACCGGAAATGGAGGTGGCTTTTGTTTTTTGCATTTATATTGTTATAAGGAAAATAATAATTTAAATTTGATTTTAAGTCTTATTTATAAAATTTTTATTTAAAATTAAATTTTAATATAAAATTTTGTTTATATTAATTAATATCATAAATTTTATAATATTTAATTTATATTATAAAATTTTTTATAAATAAAATTAAAGACTAATTTTAGGTAAATATTTTTGCTGTTGCTAAGGAAATATTCGCGGGCAGGAGGGGCAGGAGGGGCAGGAGATGTGATGAAGTTAGCAATATATTACTGTACACCAGTTGAAGTACAGTCACAAATGTCAGCAAAAGCTGGCATGCACTCACTTTTGCATCCCATAGTCGTCAGCACTATCCATTAAGGACAGTATTTAAAAAAAAAAAAAAAAAAAGGGTTAATTGCATTCTTGCACCCAAAAACTATTATAATTTTGTACTTTACACCCTAAATTATGAATTGCAGCACTTTACACCCTCAAACTGACAATCTTAGGCACATTTTTCTGAATCAAATAAAGTTAACTACTTATTGACCAACTTACCCTCACTTTTTAGCCCAGTACCTAAACTACCCTTGAAAAGGCTGTCATTTAATCCGCAAGCTTGCAAAATCCATTCGGGAATAGATAATTGGGTTTTTGCATTTGCATATGGTTGAAACACTAAGCCAAAAAGAAATTAGAGGCCGTTTGAGTTATTTGGGAATGGATAATTGAAAAAGGCACAAAAGGTACTCTAGATCATAATGTTAAGTAATTTTTAATTGGGTTAATTACACTTTATCCTCTGAACCTACACTGTAATTACACTTTACCCTCTAAACTCCAATAATATACACTTTACCCCCTTTAAAAGATTCCATCACATAAATAATTTTTAAAAGGTGATGTGGACATTTATTTTGACATTATTACCCTCCAAACTTTTATGCACAAATTACTTTCCCATCCCATTATTTCATTTTTAATGTTACCATACATTTTTTCTTTAATTTTGTAATAATAAGAGGGTTTCCTAAATTATCATATTTTCCTTAATCAATTTATATAATATTATGGCGACCAACAGTTACTTCTTTTTTTTTTTTCTTTGTGTATATCTAAACATACAAATAATTAATTAAATTTATTTTATTTATACACATTTTATGCTTCATAAAAGATTTTGTGTGTTTTGATGTCATACAAAAAAATAAAAATGTACTTATTCAGTTAAAAGATATTCTTTAGTTTAGTTCATGCAACATGAAAATGATTGTCCATTTTATATTTGGTTTTATATTAAGAAAATAATACATAAATTGATTAAAGAAATTTGACAATTCATGGAATTCTCTCATAGTCTTGAAATAAAATAAAAACCTAAATAAAAGGAATATGTGCAATCATTAAAAATTAAATAAAAGGAGAATGACTTTGCACACAAATTCTTTGGAGGGCATTTTTGTCAAAAAGAACATCCATATCACATTTTTAAAATTATTTATATAATGGAATCTTTTAGAGGGGGCAAAGTATATATTATTGGCGTTTAGGGAGACAAAGTGTAATTAGAGTATAGGTTCAGGTGGGTGAAGTGTAATTAACCCTTTTTAATTTAACAACCAAAAAAAGCACCACCAATGCCTCATCCCTTATACATTTGCCTGCTTCTCCTTAACACATTTGCCTGTTGCTCCTTTAACGATATCTCTACTCCACCTCTACCTCTTGCTCTTAATCAGCTATCGTGACTAAAACCATTGCCAATGTCGCCTCTACCACCACTACTTCTCCACCAATTCCCCTGTACCTCGTTTACATCTCTATCATCTCCGAATCCCTTCCGTGACTTAAACCACCTCCAAGGTTCCAAATCCCCTTCCACTATATGTTAGTAGCATCACCACCAACACCACCATGACTTTACCCATCCATACCACCACTGCCAAAACTTCTTCCACCACTACCTCCACTTCCGCCTCTAAATTTAGGACCTATAGGTCTTGGTCTTCCCCATTAAACGTGCCTATCACAGCAGCCTAGATGTACCAAATCCATTACATCACCATAGAGATCTCTTTCTCTATTAGGTTTAGATTGAGTTTTGAGGGCCTATAGGGATTATGAAATTCAATTTAGTGATAGAGTTATGAGAATCGGGTATCTGGCTACAAAGTAAGGGTAAATCGGTCACTATAGTCATTACTTTACTTGCTTTTAAAAATGTGTGAAAAATTAGAAGTTTGAGGATGCAAAATGCTGCAATTGATAATTTGGGATGCAAAGTGCTAAACTAGAATAGTTCACAGGTGCAAAATGCAATTAACCCAAAAAAATTATATTTACGACTGTCAATGGGTCGAGTCCAGGTCGATCCTAACCTATTCCGAACCTGTTAGTGTTAATACTGAATCTGTATGTAATTCTGATTACTAGATCTGTTTAGTTGTTATAATAAATTCATCGAATTTGAATTTGTTCCAACCTGTTTAGGATATTAATTATTTAATATATAATAAATCACTTATATATAGATTTTTATTTATATACAGATTTTTTATAAATTGTCAACATAATTATAAATACTATTTTGAACTTTTTTTTTAATATTTACAAAAAGAAATACAATAATATGAAATTGGAAAATGATTTACAAAATTGCAAATTTCAAAACTACTTTTCAAAGTCATTCCACTCAACAAAATCATATTAAATCACTAACCGTCTGATTTTGGCTATTCACCGGATTTCATTTCTTCTTTCTCAAATCTAGTGATTTGTATAGATGCATTGTAGAAATTATATATATATAAAAATTTCAAAATTTATAAAAAGAATATCAAGTCTGAATCTGGATCCAACAAGATCGGATCTAATAATACTGATCAGATCCAGGTCTGGACTATTTTTACCATCCTAGGTTATAAAGGTTTTTCTAGCAATCAACCCATATGGACAGCATTATTGGGAATATTACTTTGAAGTATGATTCGAGATATTATCTAACAAATAAAAAAATTTTGAAATAATTGTTTGGATAGCAAATAGTGCATATATATATATATATCGAAGCATGTGTAACACTCCTAATTTTTTAGAAATTTTTGATTTTTTAAAAATAAATGATTAATTAGTAAATGATATGTGTAGAAACATATAATAACATTTTATCGTCTGAATTGTTCTATGTAAAAGTTATATATTTTAAAATATACATTTAATATCTTTTCTCTTTTCTTCATAATTATTTTGACCATTCTTTTTTTTGAATTTTTTCACTATTGTTTTTTATTTGTTACAACATTATACATCAATTCCATTTCTTCTCAAATATAAACAAACTATCTCTTTTATGAGAATAATATGTGATATTTGCATCTTATTTCTATTTCTCTTCTAGGCATTTAGATTATAATTTACCTTTCACCACACCATCAATTGATTTATCAATTAAATATACCAAAAATAATTTTATGTATGAAGTATAGATAATCTTTTATAAACAAAAAATACTTATAGGAAATTAAATAATATATGGATAATAATTACAAAATTAATTTATTATAATTTCAAAAAAAAAGAAAAAATGAATATGATTAAAATGTAAAAAATGAATACACAAAAAAATCAATATAAAAAATTAAATCTATTTAAATTAATTTATTCTCCATATTAATAGTAGGTATCATATAATATATTAAAATCATTATAAAAAATTAAAATAATAAATTATTCTTTTATATTACTATAAAATGCATTGAATGTTAATGAAAACAATCCTTTATCTTACTATAAAATACACGTAGTACTAATGAAAAGACATGTATTTCTAAAAATGTCCAAAATTGCACGTTATTTTAAGTGGGATTTTATATAAATCTCTATCACGATTAAATTTTATTAACATATTGTGTGAATGTGTATAGTCTCTTACATGTAGAGAATATATTGGTTTATATATATATATATATATATTCAAATCATTTTTATTATAAGAGACAGGGATATATTTCTTAAACTTTTTTAAAGAGAATATACAGGAGATTCACCTAGTACCTTGATGACTCGAACCCGTGGTGTAGATCATAGATGGAAGCATGGTCTTACCATTTGAGTTACACTTTATTGTTTTAAACTTATAATAACATTCGGTTTAGTATTCTATTAAAGCTTTGAATTTTGAACTCTTCATTCATAATGATGGCACAAAATGTGGTTAATTCCAATCCAAAATAGTTTCTAATTTTCTTTTAGCCTCCCAAGTTATAATTTGTTATAATGACACCACTAATGACTTGATCATTTAAAAATATAGATTTTTTTTTATAATATTAAACTTTTTTGATGTATCTATTTATTTTTTATTACTACTAAAAGATAAAATCACTATCAATTATCAAACATCATTTTGTGAATAAAACGTGTTAAAATTCTTTTTTGAAGAGAAAGACTTATTAGGGAAAAATATTTACACAAGATTTAATAATATATGGTAACCATTACAAAATGACTACTTAAAATTTTGAAAATTAAGAAAAAATGAAACTAAGTAATGTAAAGAACAAAAGCATTAAAGTAAATAGATTAAACAAATATATTCTCTATAATATGAATAGGTATCACATAGTATATTAAGATATTATCAAAAAATGAAAAGTTATTTTTTTTTGTTTATCTTGATCTAAAATGTATAGAAAACTAATGAAAAAAATCCTTTATCTTACTTCAAAATGCAAGCAACTCTAATGAAAAATATGTAGTTCTAAAAAATATCCAAAATAACACACAATTTTATATAATTTCTATAATTTTTAAATTATTGTGTAATTATGTATCAAATGTTTCTTAACATTATGATAACATTCATTTCAAGCTTCACTAATATTCTACAATCTTCCCTTCATCCTAAATAGTATCGAATGTGATTAAGTTTGAAATTGTACTTTGATATAGTATTAAAGTTACTATAAGATTAAAATTTGTATTTATTTAATATATAAATAAAATTAAAGCTAATAAAAGTGTTTGAATTTAATTTTTATTTTTTACATACTTTTTTGATTAATTCCTTATATTGTTTGCTAAGATATTTAATCTGTATATTTTTTAAATAGTGTAAAAATTGCAATATTGTTTCCAAAGTTGATGTGTAACATAATTATATCTGCAATTATTTTAGAATATTTAATACTATGATTTTATTTGCATAATTTATGTTTTTTTTTTTTACATTACTTACTTATTTTTTCTATGTGTCATTCTCACAATTTATGCATAATATTCTTATAGGCCTTTCAATGATCATTCTAAACTATTTGGGGCATGTATTGTACCAAATTGATTGAAATTTTTCTACCTCATCAATAGTTACTCTAAACCAATATATTTTTTATCAAATACTGTAACAACTACAATTGTAATGTTCAAAGTTGACATTTAAACTCAACGTATACCAACAACTATTTAGAGTGATATTTAATAGTATAATTTATTTATATAATTTGTGTTGCTTATTTATTAATTATTTACCTAAGAATTTTTTTTTCTAGTACAACATCACAAATTATGTGCAAAATTCTTGTATGTGTTACAATAATTATTTTGCAATATTTTGGGTATTGCTTCATATCATGGACTGAATTTATATTCTAGCTCATCAATAGTTACTGTAAACTACAATATTTTACAAAATAACATTATTAAAGATAAGGATTTTGTAATCAAATATTACTATTAAACAGATATAAAATTAACAAATACTTTTATCTCAATTAAAAATTTTGAATTTTCTATTTCACTTCGAGCTTTACTTTCATTGTTTGGTTAATTTTTTTTTTCTTCGTGTAGGCAAGGGAAAAAAATTTAAATTTATAGTAATAAAAATTTAAATGAGATAAGAAAATAATATTATATACTCCAAAAAATTTTCACTTTTATAAATATTAAATTTTTTATTTGTATGATTATTAATTTTGTGATTATTTTTAAGTTGGAGGAAAACTTAGATATTAAAAAAATATATGTATTTATTTAATATATAATACAATCAAGTCAAATACAATGCATAAAATTTGTCAGAAGCATTTTCTCTTCTTTTATTTATTTTTTGTTAAATGTTAGTGGAGTTGAACTTTTTTTTGGGCAAAGGTAAGGTTAATTCTATAAGTAAAAGAAGCTATTAATACAAATAAATTTAAAAGTCCAAAAATTTAACTTATCTTATGTGATGAACAACTAATTATTTATTATACTTTGATACTAAACCATGATAACTTCATATCATAACCAAAACAAATACATGATTAATCATATTATAATAAAGTAGAAAGTTTTATACTTTTACTCAAGATAGTTATAGATGTTATTGGCATATGAAAATATATAAACAACAAAAATTAGTCTAATTAACTAACATACAAGAATGTATTTAAATAAACAATTAGATAAAAGAAAATAATTATTTGTGAATTTATAATATATAAAATAATATAAAGTTATAAAAAATTATTTTTATTAGGAATAAATAATAAAAATGATTTGAACAATATATAATAGTTATAAGATAATATTTTTATTTATTCTTTGCGCTAATATAAATAAATTTTCTATTTTTAAAAATTTATACCTTCTTATTACGTATTTATGCCAAAATTTCGTAATAATTTAGGGAAGAAATAATTTAAACATACGTAATAGCTATTGATGATGCTAAAATTAATATTTTACATATTCTGATGTTTACATATTAACATCTACATGGCCATCCCAAGGGGAATTTATGTAATTGGACTCAAGCCTAGCTAGAAATGTGATGGCCTTGGTATCCCTTATCATTGTCTATAAATAGAGGGTCTTTTGAGTCTAATTAGAACCTAACCTCAATACCACTTTCACATTTCCCTCTCTATTCTCCTACTTTCTCCCTCTAGATTTTTTATGTCATCATTTGGTACCGTCTGTGGGAATCGAGGCAAACACACCTCGTTGATTCTCTAATGTTCCATTTTCTTACTGTCTCCAAAACTTCAAAATTTTGTTGCATTTCTTAAAAAAGATGAAGAACCAAGATGTTGTTAAACGAACAAATAGCAAAGAAGCCGAGGTAGATATATCTTTCTCTTCAAAATGCTAGTGCAAAGGAGGTCAGGACATCCAATGATATGTAGCAAAAATAAGACAATGTCTTAAAGTATATTTCTGATCACTTCAAGTCCTTCTGAGCATTTGTGAAGCAAAGAGAAAACAATATGCCATCTGATCAGCCGAACCAAACAGATCAACAGAGAGCTGAACCTCGACAATATCCTGGGTGGTGTCCTCGTAAACAACCTATTAATGTCATAAGCAGTGTTGGATCTCAATTATGATAATCATGTTTTGATGATGACCAAATCTTAATAATGACTTGTAAACAAGTGTGCAGAAGAACAAGGAGATTCGGATGACGAAGACTGTATGAGAGAAAGGAGCTCAGATGCAAGTGACTGTCCGATACAAGCCCAGAGGGCATTTGTGGAAGTGATAAACTTATTGGACACAAATGACTGTCTGAAAGATAAAGTTTCGAACGATGGTAATCGTCCGACACAAAGAACCTGAAGCAGTTTCGGACAAAGGATAGCGTCCGATCATATTTTCATAAGACATTGCATCGACCGAACACAGGTTTGGACGTATGCTCGGACATTCGAACGAATACCCTCAGAGAACGAACGCAGCGTCGAACGTACACAGCAGCGGATGTCCGAAAGGTCCAACGGCTAGTTCTTTCGGACGCACACCCACTGCATAGGCCGTCCAAAAAATCTAACGGCTAGTTTTTCAATAAATAGAAAATTGCCGTTAGAGAATTGTTGAAGGCAGTTTTTGGGCATTTATAAATACCCCCAAATCTGTAAATGCAAATAATAGAGAGAAGAACTACTGCATTCAATACAAACATTTGTAAGAGCTATTTGGGAAGAAATAGGCTAAAATATAGTGTATTGTATTGGTTTGGGTAGTGTAGTTCTCTTGGCTCAACTAGAGAGAATTAGTGTGAGCAAGAGTAGACTAGTGAGTGATCTTCAAGTGTAAGAGTGGAGGGATAAAAAGTGTACAAAAGTGAGATTGTATTGTAAAACCCTTTGGCTCAACTAGAGGAATTTAATTGGTGCAAAGGTAAGCCTACTTTGTGTACAAGAAGGTTATTGCCTCACCTTCTTTGAAGACGCACTACTAGTGGATATACTCCAAGGTTGAGAAGTTTGGGAGTTTGGTTTGATACTCTCTATCTCTATCATCTTATATTTGTTCTTTAAGCTTCAATTATTGAATATCTTTTGTATTCATTTGTGTTTAAGTATTTATTTGTTGCATAAAGTTTGCATTTCTCATTACACATATTAAAAGGTTTGTTTTTGAAATAACCTAATTCACCCCCTCTTTTAGGTTGTTTTTGAGACCAACAAGCAGTAATGATCTGAGCACAAAATCATGAGATCTCATTTAGTTGACTGACTCGAAAAGTTGCAAACAGCTACTAGCTGACTGGAACTATCTAGACTACCTATTCATGAGTTAATTGATCCGCAACATTCTACAAGTATTGATCATAGAGACCCTTCCCAACTGTTTCAAAATAGCTGAGGATCAGAGCCTAGAAAGAAAAATTCAAGAAATTCAGAAGAAAAATAATTTGATGATTAATTAGTCTGTCTTGACAAAGGTTTACAAGAATCCATTCACAATTTTTATTAAAATGGAACCTCTACCAGTACAATTCAAGTAGCCAGACTTACATAAATATAGAGGTGATTCATATCCATTGGATCATTTTTCTCGTGTGGTAGTTGTAACTAGCCTCTATGGCTATAGTGACGCTATTCGATGCAAGCTATTTGCTACAACATTTCGTGGCCCAGCACAAAAATGGTTTCAAGAGTTGACACTAAATTTAGTTGTCACTTTTCGCGATTTGACAAAATCCTTCCTGAGGCATTTCTGAAGCAACTCCGTAATGCAAAATGACACTTCACATCTGATATATATCAGGCAAAAATTCGATGAACTTTTGAACAAATTTGTGGATTGATTCAATGATCAAGTAGTTCAAATTAAAAATGCTGATAAAAAAATAATGATAGCTGTCTTTTGTAGCAGTTTTTTATCAGGAAACTGCAATATAGCATAAGTAAAATAGATTCTCGCTACATATTTCGAACTCTTAGAGCGAGCTTTGAAACATATACGAGGAGAATAGTTCAATAAGACTAAGTGAGAGCTATATGAGCCCCAAAAAGACAAGAATACAAATAGTTTAGACACCTCCTCGTCAAAGAACCGAAGATAGTTGATAGGTTGAGCTATCCCAACAAGCGACCCTTGGTAGATCAGGTGATATATCCAAATAATAACATCATTGACTGATCCCCAAGGAGAGAATTCTACCAGATTCAGACTTCACACCTCTAAACAATTCACAAAGGAAAATATTTTATTAATTACAACGCCCAAGAATTCTTGAACCTTCCCCTCCAATGCAAACTGGTCTTGGCCATAAGGATAAGTACAAAGTATTGTACATTTCATGCCCAACATGATCATGATACCAAGGTGTGCACTCACCTTAAGGTTGGGATAGAAAGAGCTATTCAAGAAGGTCACCCTCAATAGTTTATTTGACGAACTGCGACTGAATTTCTACGAAATGACAGCAATCGAGACAATCATGTACAACCTCGGCAATACCCTCCTCGTCAGCCAAATCAGAATAATCAGAATTGAAACAATAATCATCCTTAGGAGGATCCATACACTGATGTCACTAGGGTGATTAACACCATTGCTAGTAGGCCAGTAACAGGAGACTCTAATAATGTAAGGAAGAAATATGCAAGATATGTTCCTGCGAGTAAAGATAGGGAAAAAAGTTTGAGGCCCTTCATGTACCTCAAATATACATTTGATGATCCCATTCTGAGCCGAATGCCACATAATGACCCAGTGGTCTATGTTTAGGTGGCGAGTTATGAAATGCACTAAGTCTTTGTAGATAAAGGAAGCTCGGCCGATATCACATTTTTTGGGACACTTGGGAGAAAATGCATATTGATTCATCCTTAATCAAGCTGTTTAAAACCCCTCTAGTTGGATTCATTGGAGATTCGGTTATGCTAGAGGGCCACATTATCTTGCCTTTGACCCTAGGAACTGTCTCGAAGTATATAGTTGAAATGACTAATTTTGTAGTTGTTAAACAGGATAGTTCTTACAACATTATTTTGGGCCGACCCATACAATATACTTACAGAATTCTTTCCTTAGTATTTCATATTGACATCAAGTTCATGCTAAAGGATAGGTCTGAAGGCACTGTGATTGGAAATCAACAAGAAGCTCGAGCATGTTATATGATGTCTCTCCGATCTCAATCCCAAGCTATGTTTATAGCAAATAAAACTTATCTTGAAATATTTGAGGCCTTTCCCACTTCGGCTATACATGAACTGCTAACTTTGCTTGATCCAAAAGGAAAAGGAAAGGTCAAAATTGAACCAAAAAATGATGTCCCAATTGAAGAAGTGGCCCTTGACCCGAGCTTCTCGGATAGAAAAATAAAGATTTGTGTCATCTTGTCGGCTAAGTTATAAGGACTTCTCTTCAGGTTTCTGTGTGAGTACAAGGACATATTTGCTTGGAGAATCAAAGATATGCCTTGCATTCCTTGGGAGATTACTGAATATAGTCTTGGAATTGATCCAACATATAAACCAGTTAAACAGAAGAAGCACCTTTCTGGTCTTGAACGTAATCAAATAATTGAAGTAGAGGTTAACAAGATTCTTGTGGCAAAAATTGAGAGAAGTGTTGTATCCGATTTGGTTGTGTAATCCTGTACTTCTAACTAAGTTTGATTCATCTTAGCGAATGTGTCAAGATTTTACTGATCTTAACAAAGTCTGATCAAAGGACAACTACCCTTTGCCTCAAATTGATATGGTAGTTGATTTTTTCGTAGAATTTTATATCTTGCACTTTTTAGATGCCTTCAAAGGATATCATCAAATATTTATGGCTAAAGAGGATGCAAGACAAAAAAAATACTTCCTTCATAATTAACCGAGACACATAGTGTTACCTTACGATGCCTTTTGGACTTTAATATGCAGGAGCAACATATCAAAGGCTGATCAATAAGGTTTTCAAAGGTCCGGCTTTTGACAACCATGTCATCTACATAGATGACATGGTCCGTCAAAAGCCGGATTTGAAGAAATACATCAAACAAGGAAAACGAGATCTCCTTTGGGCATTGAAGCTAATTCGGAGAAAGTTAAGGGCTATGTTTGATGCGGGATGATTAGAAGCCCATAAGTCGTTCGAGTCGAGCTAGTGCCCTTAAAGAAATACAAAGGATATCAAAGTTTTAAAAGTGGAGCTCCTCAAAATACCCCAAGTAGAATACAATGATGCATTGTCTTAAAGCCTCGATTGACCTACTATCAAAGTCCACAGAAAATCATGAACATTCATATAGAACTTGGAGGGATAGAGCCTATAATGAGTTATTTGAGTAACAATATATTACCAGAAGATCCACATGAAGCACGAAAAGTCAAATATAAGGCCATTAAGTATGTGATGTTTAATGTGTTCTACACAAATAGCCATACTTATGCCTGCTACTTAGGTGCCTTGGCCCCTCCGAAGCTACTTATGTTTCCGAAGCTACTTATGTTTTGAAAGAAATACTTATGTAGGGCCATGAAGCTTAGCTCATAAAGATAAATGTACTGTTAGTGGGATACTACTAGCCTACTCTGCATTCAGATGTTGATGATCTAGTTCAAAAATGCCATCAATGTCAAATATATACATCCATACTGAGAAAACCTGGATAAGATATGGTTCTGATTCAAAGCCCTTGGCCATTTGCTCAGTGAGGAATTGATTTGCTCAACCCATTGCCAGAAGGGGCAAGAGGATGGAATTTTTGGTGGTAGCAATTAACTTCTTCACTAAATGGATTGAAGCCAAGCCTTTGGTTTCTATCTCAAGAAAGTTGATCGAAAAGTTTTTCTAGCAAAAGCATTATTTGTTAGTTCGAAATTCTCTCTGTTCTTGTTTTTGACAATGGAAAATAATCTGAAGGAGAACTTTTTAAAAGCTTTTACTCCTATCTCAGCATAAAACAATATTTCACTTCGATGGCACATCCTCAAGCAAATAGACAAACGAAGGTATGTAACTAGACTTTCCTCATAGATCTTAAAACTCGTTTAGAACGAGCAAAGGGATGTTTGGGTTGATGAACTGTCCAATGTGCTTTGGGTCTATTGGACCATTCCTCAAACAGCTAATGGGAATACGTCCTTTAGTTTAGTGTATGGTTTTCAATTTGTTATTCCAGCTGAGATAGGTTTGCCTTCGGCTCGGGTAGCCCTATGCGATTTAGAACAGAATGAAGAGGCCTTAAGATTTAGTTTAGATTTGTTGGAAGAAAAAAGACTAAATGCTTACATTCGTGAAGCAAAGTACAAACAAATCATGGCTCAGCATTATAACTCTAAAGTAAAACATCGATATTTGAGACCCGGGAATTTGGTACTTCAGAAAAATTAAGATAGCAGAGTGGAAGTACAAAGAAGATGGATATAAATTGGGAAGGCCCTTACCAAGTGACAGAGGCTTATAGCTTTGGCTATTTTAAGCTTGTAAATATGAAAGAATATCCTATTCAGCGAATGTGGATCTTTGTAAATTTGAAAAATATTACCCGAGGTTACGATTGATCCCCTTTATTGAAATTAGCTACATAAAAATTCTTTTCAAATAATGGGGTAAGCTCAATAAAAAAACAAAAAAAGATAGAGAAGGGCCGAGACCTAGTGGTCCCCCCTCAGGAGTATGAGCCGTTCCGACCCGTTGATGTGCTAAAGAGCTCCAAACCAGGTTCGAAAAAAGAGAAAAAATAAAAAATAATTGAATTGAAAAAAAGCGTGAGCACTGGAAGGGTTAGGTACTAGTGGTCCCTCCTCAAGAGTACGTGTTGCGCCGACCCTCCAATGTGCTAAAGAGGTTCATACCAGTTTAAAAAAAAAAGAGAAAAA
Source organism: Cinchona pubescens (assembly GCA_025175665.1). NCBI lineage: Eukaryota > Viridiplantae > Streptophyta > Magnoliopsida > Gentianales > Rubiaceae > Cinchona > Cinchona pubescens. Next base: position 1,635,925 of record JANKKI010000257.1, on the reverse strand, counting down.
GAAAAGGCAATTAAATTGAAAAAAATATGAGTGTTAGAAGGGTCGAGACCTAGTGGTCTCCCTTTGAGAGTATGAGTCACTCCGACCGTCGATGTACTAAAGAGGTTCGGACCAGATTTGAAAAAAAGAAAAAAATAATTGAATTGAAAAAAACATGAGTACTAGGAAGGCCAGGACCTAGTAGTCCTCCCTCAAGAGTGTGAAGCTGCTATGACTTGCCGATATGGCTAAAGAGGTCTGAACTAGGTTCAAAAACAAAGAAAAAGAAAAAGCAATTGAATTGAAAAAAAGTATGAATGTTAGGAAGGCCGAGATCTAGTGATTCCCTTCAAGAGTATGAGCCGCTTCGACCTGCCAATGTACTAAAGAAATTCAGACTAGGTTCAAAAAAAGAGAAAAAGAAAAGGCAATTGAATTGAACAAAGTATGAGTACTAAGAGGGCCCTAACTTAGTGGTCCTCCTCAAGAGTATGAGCTGCTCTGACTTGTGAATGCGCTAAAGAGGTTCGGACTAGGTTCAAAAAATGACCCTTGGGGTCGTTCAAGGTTGAGCATATACAAAAAAGTTTAAGTGTCATGTACTTAGACTTTTTTTTTTTTATAAAAAAAGTTGCAAAGTGTAATGGATACTTTGTGTTTGAAGATTTTCAAGATAAGTAGGTTTTGTACTTAATATATTTTCTAATATGCAATAGATGAATTGAAGAAGAGGAAATGAAAAAATGGTATTTTATGAGATAGAAAAAATCTAGCTATTACATATACAAGGAAGTTGTTAAGATGTAGGAGGAACAGTTGAGAAATCATCTACTGGGGCAGAAGTTTGGTGAGTGGGATCAGAGAAGGAGCTGGGCTGAGTAGATTGGAGGCAGGTTCAGCTTTATTAGCTGCTTCAGGAGCTCCAGGAATTGGCACCTAAGCCTTAAATTTGGCTTCCAAATTCTTGATTACCTCATCATTTACTGAGGTGTCATATGGAAGGCTAGTGTACAGCTTCGAGTTCTTCACTAAGTGATCACATGCGTAGTGAATCCCATTGTGAAGACCTGCTTGGTGAACTCCTTCAACATTGAATCTGCCTCATTTGAAATTACAAATGCATTCCTGCCTCTGATCATAAGCTTATTTTCTCTTGAGATGAACTTTGCCTCGGCCATCTGAGTCTCTTCCTAGAGTTGAAGAATCCTCTTATCCCTATCTACAACCTTCATGAAGAGTTTTCTTCTTCATTTCGGATTGACGAAGTTTCTCTTCTCTCTAACTTCTTCCATCTGAGCTTTCCACTCATCATATTTCTTATCGACCTCTACATTGCACTTATAGCCTTCACAACTTCATTTATTTTATGGTTGGTCTCAGCCTCAATGTGGGCCACATCTTGCTTTATAGCACTTATATTTGAGATGAAATCAGATTCCCTTTCCGCAATAGCAGAAGGATGGTTATGGCTTGCAGAGCAAGTCATGAAAATATGAATCAGAGAATAAAAAACATAAAATGAGATAAGTTTACATTCATCAAGCTGACATTGAGCTCATCTATTCTCTATTGAGGAGTAAGTTTCTTTACATAGGTCATGTCTCGAGGCAAGGCGATGAATTTGGCCTGCTCCCGTGCCATCCTGGCAAATTGACCTCTATTATTTATATCTAAGGGTGGGTGGACCTGAAGTTGAAGTTTGTGCTTCCTGAGGTAGAGGTGCTGGGAATAGGGTCAATTGATCTTTAAGACCAAAGAAGGTCGTCAGACCCAGAAGATCTCTTCTCTACATTCTCGAGGGTAAGCCTCTTGCTCCTTAAGCAAGAAAGAAATATATGCAATAAGTACTTTTTACTTAGATAAATGTGTGCAGAATAAGAAGGGAAGTAAAGACTTGTTTACCATAAGCAGTGAAGAATTGTTTGAAAATGAAGTAAGTTTTTGGTACTCTGACCGACGACCCTGGTTATGTAGCTAAGGCCAGAGGAAGTAGCATCAACTAGGGTAGTAGAGGGGCTAGGCCTCGGAGAAGTATGAAAAGTTAAGAAGGAGATTGTGATTTGCCTTTCTTCTTCCTCCTCATCAGGGTTAGCTTCGACATTCGTCGGAAGGTTTGAATACGCTTCATTATTTATTAGTTAATTATTTTCACTTCAATTTTACCATTTAATTATTTAATTGCTTTTTGCCTAGTTAAGTTAATTTTCATTTATGATTAATTCTTAGTTTAATTTTGTTATTTATTTTATTTTGCTTTTATTATATTTTTAATTAATTTTAGTTAGAATTTCTGTCAATCAATTATTTCGTAGTTAAATTAGTTATTTCATCATTTAATTCATGGAAATTTATATTCTGTAATCTTCTAGGGTTAGTTTTTTATTTAATTTATTTTTATAAGAAAATCCAAAAATAATCTCTTTTCAATTTGTGATTTTCTAAATACTAATTGATACTAAGTATTAGGTAATTGACCCAATTTGATCCTCTTGGGAACGATCCTTATTACCTATATGCTACTACGTGCCCGTGAACTTGCGAAGACGTGTGTTAGTTTGTAGTTAATTTTGAAATTAGGGTTTGCACGTATCAAGTTTTTGGCGCCGTTGCCGGGGATAAAATATCTAGGCAACATCGAGCCGCTTAATATTATTGCTAATTTAGTTTTTTCTTTTTATTTTATGTTTAATTTCTTCTCTTTTTCTTTTTGTGATTTCATTTTATTCCTTGTTCATTTAAATTTTCCGCAGTGGTATGTTTAACCTGTGTTCTAGTGTTGTTTTATATTTTATGACCCTTGGTAATGATAAGTAACTACTTCCAGTAGATTTGGAAATAGAAAGAACTATATATGGGTTACGAAAACAAAAGAAACAACGAGAGGATCAAGAAAAATTTGCCATGGCCAATTTGAATGCACCAAGGAATGAGGATATTCCCAGGAATGAAAATGAGTAGAAAATTATGAATGGGAATGGGAACGGTAATAGACAGCGATTGTTCAAGGATTATATTAGACCCATCTTTGATGGGCTAATTCTAGTATTATTAGACCCGCTATCCAAGCAAATAATTTTGAAATCTAGCCATCTCTAATTCAGATGCTTCAAACTCATGCCAAGTCTAGAGGTGGACCAACCGAAGATCCACATGCCTATTTGAGAAATTTTGAAGAGATTATTAGCACTTTTAGATATAATGGGGTTTCACCAGATGTAGTATGAATGATGTCTTTTCCTTTCTCTTTAATGGATAAGTCAAATGGTGGTTACAAAGCTGGGATGAAGGAACATTCATGACTTGGAGAATCTAAAGAGGAACTTGCTCAAGGTTTTATAACTAAATTCTTTCCTCCTTCCAAAACTACAAAGTTGAGGAATAAAATCATATCATTCAAACAGGATGTTGGAGAAGGCATCAGCGAAGTTTGGGAAAGATATAGGGACCCATTGAGACGTTGCCCACATCATGGTATTCCACTGTGGATTCAAGTGCAAACCTTCTACAATAGGTTGTATCTTAAAACCAAAACAATGGTGGATGCTGCCACAGGAGGATCTTTATCCTACAAAACACCCAAGGTGGCCTAAAGAATGCTGAATATGATGGCCTCTAATTACTATCAGGTAGTCTCTTGAGTTCAACCAATTCAACAAGATAGGAGGGGAATGCTAAATCTTGATCAAACTGATGCCATCTTACTTCAAAACAAAATGTTGACATCATTGGTAGCAAACTTGACAAAAATCCTTGGTAATTTGAATATCAATTCGGTAGCTCCATCCTTTTCAACTAAAAATATTTGTGAACTATGTGGAGGAAATCATGAGACTAATTAGTATGGATTTGAAGAGTCATTCTGCTAAGAACAAGTCCAATTGTCAACAACCAACAGTTCAATCCAAGGCCTCAAAATAATCCATATTCCAACACCTACAATCCATGGTGGAGGAATTGTCCAAATTTTTCTTGGAGTAGTAACAAAAATCAACCCAACCATCAGCAAAACAACTTTTCTTTTCAACCTAATCACTAACAAGCCCAAATCTCACAACCTAGACCACCCACTAATCTTAACCCTTAAAATAAACTATACCAAACATTTCGGCCACCTCAAAATCAAGCTCAAAATCAATACCCAAATCAACATCCATACCAACCCTTTAACCAATCCCTGCAAGCAAACCAAGGTCAAGGTTCTCGGAGTGTAGAAGATATGTTTGCTCAATTCATGAGAAATCATGAAACATCAAGTAAAAACTTGGAGAACCACATAGGACAAATAGCTAGACAATTCATTGAGAGACCTCAAGGTACCATGCCAGAAGTGATACTGTCCCAAACCCACGGGATGGTAACCACAGCAAACATCCCAAAGTTGTTGTCTCATTTAATCACAATGAGCTGAATGAGAAGGTGCAAGCAAGCAAAGAGTGAGAAAATTCAAGAAAAATAAGTGGGATCGTCATCAAAGGAGGAACCCAAGCAACAAAGTAAGCCGGAAAAATATCAAATCCCTGCTAGGAGAACAAATAAAGAAAAAGTTATACCTCTTGAGCCATCAAAGCAAGTTCAAATTCTGTTCCCACAAAAGCTTAAAACTGAGAACAAGGAAAAGAAGTTTAAAAGATTTTTGGAAATCTTCAAAAAGTTGAAGATAAATATTCCGTTTATTGAAGCCTTAGAAAGTATGCCAAGCTATGCTAAATATATGAAGCAAATGCTCACCGAAATAGGAAACTCTAAAGGGATGAGATCTTGTGCTTGACTGAGGAGTATAGTGCTTTAATTCAAAAGAAATTACCCCCTAAATTGAAAAATCCGGGGTCATTCTCCATTCTATGTGAAATTGGAGGATTATTCTTTGAAAAAACTCTGTGTGACTTTGGGGCCTCAATCGATTTAATGCCCCTTTCCGTTTACGAAAAATTGAAGGGAGGCGAATTAAAGCCTACTAATGTGTCGCTTCAACTTGCAGATAGGATAAGAAACAGTCGAATGCCTAGGCAAATTCGAAGATGTACTAGTCAAGGTGGACAAAGTAGTTTTGCCAGCAGATTTCATCAAGAGACAGAGATAAAAGAGGACAAGAACATGCCTATCATTCTTGGGAGGCCATTTCTTGCTATTGGAAGAGCTCTGATTCATATTCAAGCTGGCAAACTTTAATTTTGGATTCACGAGCGTACTGTTTCTTTTAATATTTTTGATGCATTGAAATTTCCTTCTTATTATGATGATGTAATAAAAATTGACATAATTGATTAAATTTGTGATGAATTTTGTAGGGCAAACCTTAAGAAACTTCCATTAGAAACAAACAATTATTTCAGTTTGAGGTGATAAAGAAAACCACGATGAAGATGTTCAAAAATGTTTGGAGATGTTGGAAGAAAACCCAATTATAGAGGGAGATGATCACCAAGAGGATGAAATAGGTAAAGGGAGGTCTCTTATACCAACTAACCCCCTGCACTTGAACTCAAATCTCTACTATCAAATCTCTGTTATGCAGTCTTAGATGAGGATAATAGTTAACCTATTATTGTCAATTCTTATCTTACTCATGATCAACTGTCTAAACTGCTTGATGTCTTGAAATTGCACTGTAAAGCAATTGCTTGAAGCCTTGAGGACATTAAAGGCATAAGTCCTACTATTTGCATGCACAAGATTCTTTCCAAAGAAATTTTTAAACCATGTAGGCAACCTCAATGTAGATTGAACATTACTTTGAAGGAGGTGGTTAGGAAGGAAGTGTTGAGATTATTAGGTGCAGGTATTATCTATCCCATTAGTGACAGTGAGTGGACCAACCCCATTCAAGTAGTGACAAAAATAAGGGGTAAACTAGGCAAAAAGCAATTAAATAATTAAATGGCAAAATTGCAGTGAAAATAATTAATTAATAAATGTCTCTTATACTCAAACCCTCCGAAGATTGTCACAAGTTCTCCGAAAAATCCACAAATCCAAAATCACGAATTGTAGTAAATTCACGAACAAATTTTTGAAATCAAAATTTGAAAATTGCTAAAGAAATTAATGCGAAAAAGTATATAATTGGGAGAAACCGTTTCTTTACATATCTAATGTAGCGATGAAGTGATATGTCGGTGCATTCCAGAAGAAGAAGTACTTGATATTCTACATCATTATCATGCCTTACTGGTAGGTGGTCATCATGGTGGTCAACGGACAGCTGCGAAGGTCCTACAATGTGGTTTTTATTGGCCCACGTTGTTGCTTTGGACTCACACAGTCACGATTAGCAAGGTACTTGGGAGCCTCCACCTCCAGCGCATCCTGATTATGTCTTCAGCGTCAACCGCATACTGGGGCAGAGTTGCATTCTTTGAATCAGCCATTTATCATAGCAGGAGTCTTCATGCCCTTCATCGCAAATTAGACATTTTGGCTCACCAGTTGCATCATGTCCAACCTCTTAATATGATGAGTTTGGTCAACAGAACCAGATGCCCCTAGTTGGCATTTTGGCTTACCAGATGATGATTAATTTGGACCCGGGGAGTCGGAGGACGAGTACGCTGACCATACAAAAGATGATAGAGTTGGTCCTTCAAGACAATCATAGGGGGAGTTTTCTATTTATTTTTCTTCGTGTTTCGTTCTTTTCATTTTTTTCATTTTATGTGTAGTGATATTTGTGTTTGTTTTTGTTTCTTCTCCTCCTTTTATAAAAACATTGGGGAGAATGTTTCACTCAAGTTGGGGTAGCGTTTTATGCTAAAGTGTGTGTGTTTTCATCGTCTAGGTTATTTTAGGTGTTTAGGTGTTATGGTTTATTTTGTTAAAGTGTGTCTTAGAAGAATTTCTATGCTTAGTTGGCTCTTTTTTGTATCAATAATTTTTGAGTGAAAAAAAAAATTCTTGAATCCACATATGTATAGGAATTTTTGTTCTTTAATCTTATTGATTCATGGAATGTGACATCACTCTTATATGACAATGTGTGAGAATATGTGAATATGTGTGGCAATTTCGTTAATTTTAAATGAGTGATATCCTTGACCACTTATTACAACTTGGAATTAACTTGTGACATATTAGTCGGGTCAGTTTATATTTGCGAAGTATGAATGAAGTTTGGACTAAAGAGATGATTTAAGTATTTCTTTGGACCGTTTGTGCCTAAAAAGCTTACCTTTTATGATTATCCCTAGTGTCCCTTTTTGAACCTATAAGTCTATTCTCCATTCGTAACCACATTATTTAGCCATTTTATCCTTTTGTTTTATTTTTCCATCTTTCTACCCATCACCTTAGTTAGTGTTGAAGACGTCAATACTATTAAGTTGTTTTTAATGAAAGATTGAGATATATTATTTATTGGGACTGAAAATTCAAGAGAATATTTTGATTAGTGAAGTCCCTGTTTGTTATAAAGTTATTGTGGACGTTAGTTGGTGTTGATATTATTCAAAAAAAAGTATTTAAAAAAAATCAAAAAAAAAAAAAAAAGTGTATTTAAGTTCAAGTATTATTTTGTTTTTGTGAAAAATAGGGCATGTTATAGCCTTCTATTTTGTTGGATAAAGTTATTGGTTAAATAATAATGTGGTTCGGACATATATTTGGGGATTTTGGTTCAATGTCGTCAAGTGATGTAACTAAGGTGATTTGAGCTACTTTACCTAAATTTATCCTATCCTTGTCCCTTAGCCTACATTACAAGCCGAAAAGTCCTATTTGATCTTTAGTCTGGATTAATTCATATTAGTGATTATGGGATGAAAACATTCTTTTGAATGTCTGATTAGATTGTCATTTGTTAAACTGTGGTTAATATAAGTCTTGTCAAGATGGGTTAGGAAGTGATTTTTCTTTCCATACTTTTTGTTTTTGTGAGTAGAGTAGTTGCATCTGTCATGATGAATGTGAAATTAAAGATCAAATTTTCTAATGTGTGTATGGAATTCAATTGAATTTTTTGTTAAAAATTTTTATTATTGATATATGGGAAGAGTTAGTTTTGTGTGGATTTTCTTTTTGTTTGTAGTCATGTTATTGTGTTAGTCTTTTTCTTTTGTTTTTGCCAGGGACATGCAAAACGTTAAGTTGGGAAGAGTTGATAACTCTAAAAATTTGGGGATAATTTATTTACTATGAACCCTAATTTGATGTTTTTTAACCCTAATTTTAGGTGTTTTGTGTGTGATTTAGAGTTATTAGGCTAAAATTAGGTTTTGTGTGTTTTATTATGTTTTAGTAATTTTTAGTGTTAGATTTGTGTTAAAATTATGTTAGTAATGTTAGTTTGTTTGTGTTATGCAGAAAAATGTAATTTTGGAAATCTAAAAGTGGAGATTTGCATTCCTAATAAAGAAGAAAAAAATTAAAGGAAAGCCAGGCCCAAACGAGCCTAGCTCAATTTTACTTTGGCAATGGAATTCCTTGCCGTGTATAAGGAATCATCAAATGTTGGACCATAGCAAGGTTGCGAGAAAAAAAAAAGGAATCCAATGTGGGTATAAATTTGATCAAGCAGAGGATTCCAACAAGCAAAGAAAGAGTGCAAACATGTGGGGGCCACAAGTTGATTATTAAAAGGAAGCCCAAATAGTTCTATAAATAGCCATTTTCCTTCATAAAATTAGAATTTAAAATGAGAATTAGGTTTCAGGTATTTTTGAAAGTAGCCTCTAGGGATCTCTATAGACAATTTTATACTTTTTCACGTTAAATTTCTTTAACAATTTTTAAATTTCGATTTCAAGAATTTGTTTGTGGATTTATTATAATTCGTGATTTTGGATTTGTGGATTTTCGAAGAACCTGTGACAATCTTCGACAGGATTTGAATACCCTTCATTATTTATTAGTTAATTATTTTCACTTCAATTTTACGATTTAATTATTTAATTGCTTTTTGCCTAGTTTAGTTAATTTTAATTTAGGATTAATTCTTAGTTTAATTCCATTATTTATTTTATTTTTCTTTTATTAGATCTTTAATTAATTTTAGTTAGGATTTCTATCAATAAATTATTTGTAGTTAAATTAGTTATTTCGTCATTTAATTCAAGCAAATTTATATTCCGTAATCTTCTAGGGTTAGTTTGCTATTTAATTTATTGTTATAAAAAAATTCAAAATAATTCTTTTCAATTTGTAATTGTCTAAATACCAATTGATCCTAAGTATTCGGTAATCGACCCAATTGATCATCGTGGGAACGATCCTTATTACCTATATACCACTACACGATCCGTGCACTTATGGAGACATGTGTTAGTACGTAGTTAATTTTGAAATTAGGATTTGATGCGTATCAACATTCTTAGGGAATTGGTATCTTTCCCTAAGGATTTTGATGTCCTCTGATTCAAGGATATTTGGCATGTTTATGGTTTGGAGTTCGGGGTAATCGTTTGGAAATAGAGGTTCGGAAAATGATGGTTCTCTAGGGAAATTCAAAGGAACTGTGGCGAGAAAGACCTTGTATAGGGGTTTAATAGTCTGTTAACATTATTATAGGAGAAGGGGGTTGAGGAGTGTTAATAAGAGAGGATGGAGTAAACACACCAACCATAGTTGCTTTGATAAAATTGAGAGCAAAAAACTTGAAAGTTAGGCTTGAAGTGGCTGAAGACTACGAACTGTGAGATCGAGCGAGAAATTTTTGGAGACTGCTTGGAAAAGAGAAGGAAAAGTGTACGAATGATTAGAGAATGAAAAGTTAGAAAGTTACTAGTAAGCTTGTAAAGAAAAATTGCAGAATACAAAATGGGGCAGTAGTAGTGGCAGGCAGGGGATAAAGATTGGGGACGATAAATGTGAAGAGGAAAGTTTTAAGCTACGGCATAAATACCCTAGTGAAATGGGCTAGATGGGCCAGATGGGCCAAGGGACTTCTGTAATAATTATTAGCCCAGCTATAAGGCAATACTAAATGGTCCCAAGCCGAAGGGACTAATGATAATGCTAAAATTAATATTTTACATATTCTTAGATGTTTACATATCAACATCTACGTGGCCATCGCAATGGGCATTTATGTAATTGGACTCAAGCCCAACTGGTAATGTAATGGTCTTGGTATCCCTTATCATTGTTTATAAATAGAGGGTCATTGAGCCTAATTAAAACCTAGCCTCACTACAATTTCACATTTTCCTCTATATTCTCCTAACTTTTTCCCTCTACATTGTATATCTGTCAACTATAAAGACTACTTTTATTTTATTTGTACTCAAATATAAATTATTTTTATACAAATTTTCATATAAATCTAAAGAATTATGTTATAATAGTTTGAAACAAATATAATTAATAATAATAGTATTATAAAAGATAGATAATCTTATTATATTAAATGGAGAGTATTTTAGATAGGCCAATTATACTTCATGAAAGACATATTAGATATAACTATTTAATTAAGGGATTATACTAGATGGGACAAAAAAAGAGAAAAATAATAGATTATCTTGAGTAGGATTGTATGACTAAAAAATAGGTAGTAGTGTCTTAACAAATAGGTATTTAGATTGTATGAGGAGTAATTTAATTATTTTTTTCTAGGAATTATATTTCATTAAGGGCATGTATTTTAGGTATCACAAAAAAGGAAATAAACATTTAAAAGGGAGAACCAAAACAAAAAAGAAAGAAGCAACTCGCATTTATATATATATATGTGTGTGTGTGTGTGTGTGTGTTTGCAAATAAGCGTTTGGAGAGTAAATAATGCAAATATTTTTTTATAAATAAATGTTTAAGTAGTATATTTTGCGCTAAAAAATAAAATAAGTACGTAACAGTCGAATGAAAATTTCAATATCAAGACACATATGCCGTTCTGGTTCATTTTTTGCATAGGCATGCCAACATTGGGCTCATATGGATAGGTTTTTTAATAAGATTATTTGTTCATTGTGGAGTTATTTCGTCCACATTTATTCAAGAATTGAAATTAAAATGATAGTTATAAGTCTCACAATTGATATGAGTTTGTACCCTTATTTGTTTGGTTTGGAACTTGAATGAGGTTATTTATATTAATGGAGTTAATCAATTTGATACCTAAATCATATATGGGGATGAAAGGTGATCTTTTTTTTAACACTTTTATTTCTATAAAATGATTCTCATAATATTCAATTAACAACAATGTATGGGCATCAATACTTTTTATTGCCATTCATTCTCTTGTACATATAAATTAAACACCCCTAAATAATTTTTGTTCGTACAACGTGAAAATTTTTGGTCAATTTTTTAGTTCCCCTCCCCCTCTCAACCCTATTCATTATTTACATTATCCAAAAATTACTTTCACTATTCAAAAAAATTTTACATTATTCAATATTTACATAGTTAAACTATTATCCTAATATTTAATGGTTATCAAAAGATTTTATGAGTTTGGGTTTAGAATGTTAAAAGATACTGAGTAACATTAGATCCGAGTTCAAACTTCCTATGCTCAACCAAAATTTACCAGGTTCAGACTTATTTATGTTTTGAACTTATGCGGGTTTGGACTTTCTATCATCACCATTTGTAAAAGCTATTTGAGTTTGGACTTATTTGTATCCTCTTCAAATGTTATTTGGGTTCGGACTTATTCAAGTTTGAACTTTATATCCTCACACTTTTCAAATGATATACGAGCTCAAATTAATCCAGATTTGAATTTCCTATCCTAATCCTTTTCAATTCAAAAAAAGAAAAAAATCCTTTGTTTTCGCTAAAAATCTAAAATAAAAAATTAAGCTATGTATGTGTGTATGTGTGTGTGTGTGTGTGTGTGTATATATATATATATATATATATATATATATAGATATATATATATAGTGCTTGACCCAAGTTGAGACTGAATGACAGATGCTAGCGTCTACTTCTACCATAGAGGAGCAACTGTTTAAAAGTTCTTTGTCTAAATGATTTATGCCCATCTACATACATCAACCACGACCTCAACACATGGCAAGTTTTATCTTGGTTAGAATACTAATTATTTCTAAATTAATGAAAATCTTCTATTTATAGCGGACTATATTTATGAAAAATAGGGAGGTCATTTTATTTACGAAAATTAGTCTTCCATTATAAATGGAGGATTTCCATTAATTAGGAGGGTTCATGTCAATCATCCATTAATCATTCATTCTAAAATATAGAAGTAGGGTACTCGAACAAGTTAATGTTTAAGGATCGGGTAGCGGGTTGGAAATATGCAACTCGACGGGTACCCAACCTAATCTATATACAGGGTTTATTGTATAATTTTACATATTATGATACAATATTAATGAATTTTTTCTCCCCCATTATATTTGCATGGTATTTGTGTAATTTTACATATCATGACTTAACATTAATGAATTTTTTTATTCCATTCCTATTTTGCATGAGTATTTGTGTCATTTTAGTCATTTTTTTTAAAATTTTTAAAACTAAAATAACATAGACGCGATTGGGTTATGTAATCGATCATTCGACTAACTTTTAACAGATACACGGATGACTAGATACTCTAAGTACATGGATCGGATAGCGGGTCAAATTTTTCCTTACCTGTTGTGACCAAATAAGATCGGTTAATTATCAAATAAATCGAGTACTCGATTCACAAATACCTCTATCATTGATTGAGAAAAACTACTAATTGATTCATACCAAAATAAACATTTCCCCCTTCAAGCACAAATGATTAGCGGGAAAGATTGGTATAATTAATTTATCTTTTTATGATGTAAATATTTCACTGGGTAAATTTTTAGATATACTAAAGTATATGACTTTATTATATATTTTGTGATCCTTATTTAGTCACACTTTAAATAATTATTTTAGTGGGATGAAATATTGTAATTTTTATAATTTAAAAAAAAATAAAACGTGTGGTAGAATAAGAACAATAAAATATTAATGAGACTATACATATTAATCTATCAAAAAATTTACCATTTTGCAGCAGACCTCCTCATTGTCATTTTTAAACGGAGTTAGCTGTTTGCAACTTAGCCTTATTGGCTGTACTAGGAGTCTTTTTCAGTTTCCACTTTTCACCCTTTTACCTCAGCCCAAGAATAAAAATAAAAATAAAAATAAAAATGTATTGGCAGTATTGCTTCAGAAATTACCATGTAAAATGACAAAAACAGGAAATTAAGAGGAGGGATGTTGGAAGGGACAATCTTCATGGCAAAGTTTGCCATAGTTGATAGTACCGTCATAATACAGTCACATGAGGTCTAACATAAATTGTCCTTTGGTCACAACAAGACATAATGTACTACTGCACCCTCTATTCACTCAAAAGCCAACTCCCATTGCCCCCACCTCTGACCACCATCTTTACTTTTCCCACTGCCCCCTCTAATCTCAACATACTTACCACATCTAACTTTCTCATTAACAAATAACAACCCCCTAACACACCCTTTCTTTCCAATTTTTTTTTTTTTCTATTTATGTTAATTTTTTTCATCGAAAAATACTAAAGTACCCTTTTTCTCAAAATTTTGTCCATTTTCAATGCAATTTGAAAAAAAAAAGTGGAGAGGGGGAAGAAAATCATAAGAACAAATATATTAAGTACCTTTTTCTTTTTCTTCTTTCGTTTATATAAGAAGGAATTTTTTTGATTATTTTTTTCTTTCAAATAAATTATACTTTAAGATGATAATAAGTTATATTTCATTATACAATCATAATAATGTTATTGGTACATTTTTAATAATTTTTGTGATTCTTTCATATCGATATCTTAAATTACATTATTGATAGTGAAATTTTCATTCGAATTTTTCTTAATCAAGACCTCCAACTTTTACATGTCAAACTTGGACTCTAAAAACTCCAATAATGACTTGATCACCCTTACTACTTTAGGTATTAAAAAATAAACAACAAAGTGTTGTTTTCAAGTTTTATCATCTACAGTGTCATCTCCCTTATTGTACTTAAAAACACAACTAGAGTTTAAACACAATCAATGTGTCCTCATTAGACACTAAAACAAACTACCAGTCCTCATTACTCTTCCCAAAAAAGCTTTTCACAGAACAAAACAGTGTCAGCTAAAATTGTACTTAACAAGCATGAAAAAACAACAACAAATCCTTTCCCCTCACTCCCATTCTCTCTCACACACAACACACTATCACACACTCAAAAACACACACTAACACTCACTGTCTCCATAAAAATCTTCTCTTTAATTTTCCCTCTGCTTTTCCACTCTCTCTCTGTACTCCCCATGTTTACTCAAACCCTAGATCTGTCCCCCTTCTAGGTAACCCCAACCACACACTCTATTTCTCGCTTTCTCTCTACATATATTTGTGTGTAGCGTGTGTTTTTTTATGTATATAACTCATAACTAATTTTCCTTTTTTTTTTTTTTTTGATTGCAGCTGAGGTTTTTCTTTGTTGGGAAGTAAAATACAGCAAAAAGAACAGGCAAGAGCTGCATATTGTTTTATATGGGGTAACATTTGTAAAAAACTTCAACAGGTTTATACACATCTGGATGTGTCATCGAGAGACAGCATGACGGTGGCAGCAGGAAAAAATATTCTAGGTGGTGGGTGGTGGTGGAGCTAGTGGATGTTACTATCGGCCGCCGTTTACGGCGGTGCAGTGGCAGGAGCTGGAGCATCAAGCTATGATATATAAGTATTTAATGGCTGGGCTTCCAGTCCCTCCGGAGCTTGTTGTCCCGATTCGCCGCAGCTTTGAAGCTCTTTCATCTCGTTTCTTACACCACTCTGCCTGTATGTTTACTCTCCATTTACATCATTTTCCGCATATGAATAGTAGTATGTGTGTAGTGTGTGTGTTTGGGTGGAGCATGGTGCTGTTTGGTTGATTCTTAAATTTTAGGTGGATTAATGAAGTGGGGTGTTGTTCTTATTGTGTGTTTTTACTTGCTTGAGTTATTTTTTCTGTCTATTATCCTTTGTGAATGTGTGTAAATTTATGTAATAGTAAATGAAATGTATGATTACTCCATTATAAAGAATGCAGTATTGGATGAAAATTTCAATTTTTACATCAGTCCAACTATGTGTTATTGTTAACTTTTGCGTGAAGGAAATACAAGATCTTTGTGAATCTTTATGTGTTTATTTTATTTTTTCAAAAAATGTCAACATCTATCTTATATTTATGACCACTAGGGAGGGTCCAACTGGACCAATGGGGTTAGATGGAGAGAACCCCGCTGGATTTACAATTCTAGGAAAATCCTGGTAAATATCCAGAATAAGAGTCAAACTACCGTAACTGGCAAAAGTGGACTTAAAGAGTGTCCCTCACTGGCTACTGGGGTTTTGTGTTTATTTACTTTTGGACAATTTGGGTATCAGAATGAAGTCATTTGTTCTGAATGTGAAGGGTGTAATATGAAATGCATAGTTGCCTACATAAGGAGGGATTATTTTGGTTTTAATTAATCTTCTTTAAGATTTTCTATTGGTATTCAGTTTGATAGTGGGAATAAGGTTTGGTTTGTTTGTAATATTCAGTTTGGTGGAGATAGCACCTTTAGTGTGTCGTTTGTAAGTGCAGACTGAACAGGAGCCTTGAGTTTTTGTTTTCTTCTTGCTTTCAATATGATGGTTGATCTCAGCTTTTCTATGCAGGTTTCTGGATGTATTCTTGTCTGTTTTACAAGATAGTTAAACTAAGCATGCCCTACCTATTGTGAGGATCAATTGCCTTTGTTTTAGGTTTCCACATCAAATGCGAACTTTAAGTCCATTTCTTGTTAAGATTCCATTTGGACAGGCTGTCTACATTTTCAAGTTCACTATGTTATTGTCTTAAGAAAACTGTAATTGTGGGGTTTGGCTTATTTGTTGGCATTGTTGCTTATTGTTTTAGTAGCTTAGAATATATCCACCATTCTGGTTACACTGGATTCTAAATTGGGATGCCTATACGCAGTGGGCTACTGTTCCTACTATGGGAAGAAATTTGATCCTGAACCAGGTAGGTGCAGGAGGACAGATGGGAGTTTAGAAATGGAGGTGTTCCAAAGATGCTTATCCTGACTCCAAGTATTGTGAGCGGCACATGCATCGAGGCCGCAACCGTTCAAGAAAGCCTGTGGAATCTCATTCTGCTTCGCAGTCCTTGTCAACTGCGATGTCGCACGTGGCTACTGGCAGCAGCAGTAGCAGTGGAATCTTCCAAAGTAGTGGAACTGGAAGTTTCCAAAATATGCCCTCATATTCTGTTGGTAACTCAGAGGGTCTGTATTCCGGTAGTATTGCAACAAAGTTGCAGATTGAGCCTGCATCGTATGGGAGTGAAAACAAAAATTACAGGTAAGTTGATGTTGCCTCTCTTTGTGCTCGTGTTATTCTTTATTGCTAAATGCATGTTGCATTATTTAGCGAATTTTAAGTCGATGATTACTCTATTTCCTTGGCGTGTTATTATCTTAAGTCGCAGTAATTGTTGATGTTCACCCAATTAAGGATCTTTGCTTGCAGAAGAGCAACTTCAATTTGTATTTGAGTTCGCTTGTGTTTTTGTCACCATGGATCACGTGCAACCATGTACCTGAAAGCCTGGGCATTTTCCTGGGGTTGGGACGCGGAATAATGCTGGATCAGTGAACTCTGCAATTTATAATTTCCCCTATTTAATATGGTTCTCATATAGCCCTCTTGCAAAAAATTATTGAAGCTGGCCTCTAAAATGAGCTGCCAAAATTAATGGATTTGATTCAAGATGCATATGCTGAACCTTTCTGTAAAACTGCACTATATTGTCGCATTTCATCCTGTCACTGAGCTTCAAGATCCCACTTTAACCTCTTGTATCAAAACATACAATTTAGTATCATTTTTCCCCTCATATTTAAAGATACAATTATGACTAGAATATTTCTTTCTGCAAGTTCATCTATCTATGAGAATGTTTGATTAGAATCCTTTCTTTTAAAAATTGATAAAGGATGTATACTTATAATGCATGAGAAGAATAAGAAGAGGGGAAAAACAGGAGAAGAGTTTTTAGGTCATTGATCCATTTATATGCACGTGGCTCCACTAATAAAATAACTTTTGCTACTCCCTTTCTGGAAAATATGCGATATAGGAAAGCTTACTCATTTTCTGAGTATTTAACTGGAAAAAAAAAAAAAAAAGCACAAAGGAGAAAGTTTTGCATTTTGATGCACATTTCTATTTGACTATTTGTCACTTGCATGCATATTTGAGTTATTTTTGTGATTAGTGATCTTGATTGGATAACACTGCAGGTATTCCTTGAAAACACAGACAGATCATTGATCATTGGGATGATTTAAATTAATTATCCTCGGGTTTCTTTGAGTCAAATTTAATAAATAGATTCCTCCTGTATGGAATGAAGTGCCTTTTCTTGCCTGTACTTCATTTAACTCGTACTTTACAGTTGTGCAACAAATATCTTTTTCGAAACATTGAAGACTCTAATTCTGATAGATGGGAGGTTCAAGTCTCACTAGGCATCGTAGTCAGAGTAGCTACTTCAAGAGATGTTTTGTTCTGTCAATTTTTCAAGTTAGTAAGATCAATAAGAACTAACAAGGGCTGGAATTGAATATGATAATAATGAATCACAATAATATGCATAGTCAAAAGTTCTGCTGGCCATAAAATAGATCAATGGCAAATTTGGAGGAGTTAGTGTTAATATCCATGATGTGTGGTTGGGTCACAGATTTGATAAGAAGGATTTTAGGACAGTTGCCCTAAATTTGGATGCAACTCTTTCCCTCAGTGCTATAACTTCGAAGTGAGATTAGTATATCCCTTTACTTTTTGGTAGATCATACTCAGGTTCATTGCCGAATCTACTTCAATGTGTGAGGAAGCCAGTGCATTATGCTGTTCAACGCTCTCTCTGTAACAGAATCGAGTTAAAGCAAGCTGTAATTAACAGTGGGAAGATAACTGTGGAGATGTTCTTGTGCAGGTATATCCATGGACCAACTCCTGAAGCAGATCAGCATAATTTCTTGCCAGAAGCTTCTGGAAGTGTGGGATAATATGGGGATGGGATCTAATGTTGGTAACACGTGGCATCTAGTTCCCTCCCAAGTTCCATCAGGCCCCTTGCTGAAATCAAGAAATGATTTGCATATGCTGGGCGAGTCTTCCTCTGATCTTCACATGGCTCATGCTTTTGATCCCATGATGGATGCGACATTGTCGAAACAGCGGCAGCAACATTGCTTCTTTGGCAGTGAGATTAGTTCACATGGTCCAGTAAAGCAGGAACAGCATTCTATGCTTCCTTTCTTTGATGAGTGGCCTACAACTAAAGAATCATGGTCCAATATTGATGATGGTGGATCAAACAAGAATGCATTTTCGACAACCCAGCTCTCAATATCCATTCCAATGGCTCACTCGGAATTTTCTTCAAGAGATACTCATTCCCCAGATGGTGAGGAATTCTCTTCTTGGACCAAAGTGGCCCGTCACATTTGAAATTCACCAATTTGTTTTATAGCGTTCTAACAAGGCTAATTACAAACCCTTTTTTTTTTCCCTCTAATGTTGCTTGCAGATGCCTAAGGAAGCTGCCTGTCAGAATAACTCCAATCAACTGATGATAAACATTGTATTCATCAGTTAATGTACCACTTAAGATCTCAGTTTAAGGTTCATCTACCTTTCTGTTGCTTTGACTTGTGTCATCCCTTGGGTTGGTTACCAACATTCTCTGACAGTGAAGGTGGTTATGTATGTTGTAAAATGGAATGCATGTATACGTTTACCATGCAGAATAAAGTATTTTATGGCGGTCCTCCCAGAATCAATTCATCTTTTTAGTTTCTGGTTTTCTGGTCTTTTTCCTAGTAAAGAATCAGTTGTAGCAGTAATAAGCTTCAATTTCATATCAATTTTATCGGATGGGCTAGAGAATTATTAGTAAAGGGTTTCTTGTTTGATGGTAATGTTTACTGCAAATTTGCTGTGAATGCTTTCTGCGAAATTTCCTGAAATACATAGATGGCTAGAAGTTGTCACTGTCAAAATCCTTTCTCATTAAGATTTGGTTATTTTGGCCGTGGGCTGTAGTACTCCCATTTCTTTTGTTGTTAATGGTATGTCAAAGGCGTTAGTGATGGATGTCATACTAATCTTCGTGTGGTATGTAATTAACAATTCAATAAGGGCAAAGTTGTAATCTTCCTATCAACGCTAAGTTACCGTATAAGGCCAGTTTGGCCAATAGGCAGGTCAACTCAGGGGTTCGGATGTCTGACTCAGTGTAAGCTGAAACTTTTATATATAGAGGTTCGTCCTTCTAATAAATTATTTAACCCTCATTCATACAAACTCATTCTCTGTCTCGTACGTTTTTATGATTTCATCCGTTCGGCAATCTAAACTAGGGTGGTGTTTGAACATTTCAGACGTAAATATCAATTTTATCACCTCCAATTCACTCCCACTCCTTAGCAAACATAGCTTGCTAAAAGTTAAAAATTACATTTAACTGACTTGAATGAGATACGTCTTTGTTTAAAATTTCATCTTTTTACTAATCAAACTCATAAAGCAACGTTTTACCACTTAAATTACACTTCATTGTCATAAGATACATAATCCAGATATACATAATTCAGATTTAAAATTGAATTTGAATTGATCTCTTCTGAGAAAGGGGATTTTATTGTCGAGGCATGTTAAAATAAGTCGAGTGATAAGATGAAGCCGAAGTTAAAATGGGAAGAATTAAGCGCACATCATTCCATGTAAGATTCATGCATGCTCAACATAGTAAGCAAATAGTATCATTTTAACATTTTCCCAAAGGAAAAAAAAAGTAAGGAACATTGCAAGTTGGTACATTTTTTTAATCAGAAAATATTTAGTTAAACCCGATTTTTGAACTCACTTGATCTTGTGATATAGATTAAATTTTGGATAACAAATGACATCAACTATATCTACATGTGAGGTTTAATACTGGGTCTATACTTACGAATTTTCGCAATTGATCCTGCATTGAGCTCTTGCTGGAACATAGGTACTAACTCAAGGTAGAGATTTCTGTTTCTACATGATAAGTTTAGACGTGCTTGTAGATTTCTGTGATCAGAAGTACAAATGATAACAAAGATCCACAATTGAAACAAAAAGAATGTGTTTCAAGCTCTAGTCATAACAAAATGTGCAAATTGCCGGTAGAAATTGTGCCAGGATGAAAAACATCTACAGTTTGATGACAGTGATACTCACAAAAATGGCTACATTCTTCTGGGTCCTCCATGTTGTCACTCCTTTGAACCTGCATATCGTGGTGTCATTTCCAAGATCCCAAATTTGTTAAAAGTACAGAAAACGAATGGCTGCAACAAATAAAAATTCAAATTTTCCATAGAAGTCTTATTGAATAACATCACTGGAGCATGTCCAGAACTAGCATTAGTTAGTAATATACTAATATGCTAGAAAATACTACAAATCATAGTCAATGGCCTCCAATATTTATAGCCTTACAAGTCACAGTTATCATGGAGGTGCTTCTCGAGTGTTTTTATAGTGCATCTAAAGCAGAGTACCAACATCAAAAAAAGAATTTTACAACATGAATATTTATGCATAACTTATATTCGGCCAAAGATTTTAGTGAAGTGAAAAAGGGAAGTTCTGCAAATTGTCGCAAATCACAAATTCTGTAAGATAGCAAATAATTCAGAGACATTTCATCACTTTTTAACAAGAAACACGGAGAAGAATTAGTTTCTTTTAGCTAGTCGATATCAATTTCCTTTGAGCCCAAAATTTCATTTTCAAAATTCACATTTTTCTATAAAGAAAAAGACAAATTTGCAAGCATCAAAACATATTAGAAAAAGAGACTCACGTGGTGGTAGTGTTTGACAATCACAGCTAGTCTATATGTATAGCCTAATTCCTCCTCAATCTTAGCAATATGAAAAAATATTTTAGACCAATCAGAGGTGCAGATATTCCACGTAAATTATGAATAGTTCCAACATAAACTACATATATGTGGTCTTGGCAACATTCAAGACTGAACAGACTTTAAATTCATTCTCTCGGGCACCCCTACCTATTGGGCAAGTAAATAGAAGGATACTGAACTTCACGCCTTTGAATTAGATTAGTCCTATATTGGCGTAAATTCAAAATCAAAAGAGACTTGAGGTAAGAAGGAACTTTTAATTTTCAGTTGAATAAGGAATATATACTTTCTCAAAAACAGAGGTAGATCAGAAATATAGCTATTTTATAAATTTAATCCTATCGGAATTAGGAAGCATTGACAAGAATAGGGGCATTAATATAGACATTTTGACATGGTATTTTTCAAGAAAATAGTACATAGACTAGGACCAGATAGACATTAATTTTGCATAAAACACAATAACAATCAAAATACACCTTTTCTTTTTAAAAAAGAAAATCAGTTTCTATTAATAACAAATAGAAACTCTAAGATCACATTTCTAAGGAAAAGTTCGAAGTTGTCTCTTAAATAGAGGAGGAAAATGTCACATCAAAGTTTTTGATTGAAGAGTAATTTGTGGAGACAAACTGCAAATCCCACATTCAGCTAGTTTGATAGAACAGGAAATTCTTATGTCACTGGAGTCTGAGCAGAACCATGCTTTGGGGTCAGTACATAATCTTCTTCATACATAGTAAGTAATTAGTATCTATACATCTTTTTGCAATTCATACCCTCGTCAAATTTAATGTTGGATTTTCCTTTTAACAAGTCCAATTACCAATATCATTCAAAGTCTTGACTTGTGTAAGACGACTACTAATTCACTCATACTAGAGTGTACATATATTTGTAAAGTTGACATTATTAGGTTACATGAAAAGCATTTTATACTTTGGACATTTCTACAATCCCAAAAACTGTCATACTTTGTCTCTTCTCAAAGTTCTTCTAGAGTTCTAGTACTAATAATCTATGATGTTCATTCTTTTGTAATTCAAGTGGAGGAAATGCTTCTGATGTCAACTCCTTTGTATTACCTGCTATTTATTATCCTTTCTCTGAGATGCTTGGTGATACATTTGGAATCAGTAAGTTTCTTCAAGTCTTGGTGACCGAGGATTTGCTCTATTTCTGTTGGTTAGATTAGTTAGTGGATGTCTACCTTATTCTTTTATTCTTAAACATAACAGATTTCTTGTTGGAGCTTGATCTTAATGTTCATTGGAGAAAAATTGAAAATGACTAAAGTGAAGCAGTAGGACCAAAAAAAAAAAAGGTTTATCTCGGTTGACATTATAGATTAATAACCCAGGGGAGAAGCCACACTATTATGACCTCAATTTTGTAAAATTACAACTTAGGCTTGTAAACGTTTTCAATATTAGAATTTTTCATTTTTCCTTGTGTTTACATTGCGCCCTTACATTTTAAAATTCTCATTATCTTTTACATTATCCCTACAGAAATTAAACTTTTACCATATTTATATACAAAAATTGAAAAAAAACACTGTAAGAATATGGAGAATTTGAAATATCGTGAAGTTAAGTACAAGACGACAATTTCACATTGCGTTGTTGAACCATATATAATAAGCAGCTGCAACCCTGCCCTTGGGGCCAATTACAGAGCTGTGGTCCTTAACATAATTGATGACAATACTCAACTAGACCATCACATTATTAGAAAAGCAGCTTTATCACAGTAATTCAGCATGTCTTTCGTTCTTAAACTCGTGGGCATAAAAAAGGAAGGAATAAGAAAATATCTAGTGACAAAAGATCTTTGTAAAAAGGGAAAAAGAAAAACAGGATGGTATGCTAATTATAGAAAGCCGGCAGCAGCAAATGGCACAATAGAAGTGCATGTGATAAAATTATTTTGGTAAGTACCAAGTAAAAAGAGATTCCAGTTGGTTACTTGTAATGTGAATCCAAAAGTAGAGATATGCAACTATTCCAGCTGACAAGAACAGCATACCTTTTCGCGGATGAAAGAAGTGACTTCTGACTCTTTCTAACTGATTCATCATAGGTTTAGTACTGGAAAAAATTATGGTCTTCATATTAGAAATATCACACAGACAACCCCTTCTCTAAAGGATTTCTAAAATCAAATCCAGGAAACAGTTCACTTGCTTTTCGTTGCAAACCAGGGATATTTTCTCGGAAGTTACACCAACTATCCCCTGCAACATTTCTCATGCTACGTACACTACTTGATTGAGCCATCTCCACCGCACCAGTTCTAGCAACCATATAAGCTACAGAAACAAAACCAGATAGTAACTACAGTTTCCAATAAGGTCCTAACAACATATCATAAACAATGATTAAGCAGCATATATTCATTTCTCAACCTAACAAAGAATGAGAACAATAAACCATAAAGTATCTGCTTAACACTTTCCGGTTGTACTAGAACAATTACACTAAACAGTAATCTTACATAAACAAAATTAAAAGTGTGACATATTGCACAATGGTGAACAGGTGAAGCATCCATCTCATTATAGGCTTAGTGAGTTACAAGTATATTTCGCACTTGAACCATCAAGTTAACTCAATCAAATATATTGGCAATAACGATAATTATGCCACATACTAATCTAAACAGCACCATGGTGAAGCATCATGCTGCATTATATTATAAGTGCTTGCTCGGACTTATGTCATCAATGGAAATCAATTGAAATCATTGGAAGTACAATTACCTAAAGGAAGATCATACGAGTGATAGTAACGAGTACAGAAGTGAGACGTATAAATCGTCATGTTAATCATAAAGACGGATAAGGTACCGTTATATGGAAGTGCATAGACATAATTAGCCGGAAGACCAATGCCAACACCAGCAAAAGTGAAGCCAACACTAAATCCAGCACCACAGCCTGCACCAACGTAACCAATCACCTCAGGACCAAAACCAGGCCCCCATCCAATACCACAACCAATACCTATTCCCATGCCCCAAAAGGCTCCTAATGTTGGATGCACTGGATTCCATCTCTCATATCTTCTAAACAACCCCTTTATGATCATTTCCACCTGTTATCACCAATTATCAAAAACACAACAAAAAAAATAAATGAAATAAATAAAATAACATGCATACGTCACATCTTCATTGATACCTTAATTATTCCAATAGTATTTCAAATAATATCCTAAATAAAACAATTTTTCATTATTCTCTGAATAATATTTTGCAATCATTTCGAAACAAGTTTTCTAATCACCTTTTTATCTCACATATATCACATCAATAAAGTTGATATCTTAATTATTCCAATAGCATTTCAAATAATATCCTAAATAATAGCTATTCAAATGGAGCCTCCCGTATGGATGGCAAAATTTTCATTATTTTCCAAATAATATTTTGCAATAATTAGTCACACACATTTTTCAACTATCTTTTTATCTTACGTAAATTACATCTCAAAAAGTAACTACAATATTATTCTAAATAATATTCAGAATAATAACTGTCCAAACGGTGACCTACAATCAAAATCTTTTAAGCAATCTTTTTCCTTCATTTATATTATTTAATCAAGATGGTCTGTTTTCTTTCAGCAAAAATAACACATTGTTAGAAAAAACAAGAAAAAAAAAATGACAAAAATCCCATGTTAAATCAAATATAGATGAAGATACTTGCTATATTAGCTTAAAATGAGATAAGGAAATTAAAGAATTGATATGCAGGAGGAAATTAAAGTTAAATAATGAAGAGAATTAGAAAGATTTCCAGAAATTTAAGTTACCATGGAAGAGGCAGCTGAAGAATTTGGAAGAGAAGTGTCACAGCCAATGCAGTCGGCAGTGAGAGGGAGAGATTTCGAAATTGATAAATAGTACTAGTAATAAACTCAGTGATGGAACCGGGCGGAGTTTCTTTGATCCGACCCGATATGGATTGGCTTGTGGCTGTAGATCTTTTATCTATTGGATAGTGTTGGACCCACAGATAGGTCCATGAAGATTAAGGGGAAATTGGAAAGGAAAAAAAAAAATTCTAATAAATGAAATAAAAAGGAGAAGAAAAGGGTTAATTTCATAAACCTCATATTAATATCACTTAGTACCTTTAAATTTTTTAAAATCTCATAAACTTTCCCTAACTTTATATATGTTGTAACAATTTTAGCCCAATTGAATAAAATATCATTTTAGGAGAGAGAAGCAATTTTGCTTCCATTTTTACCCCCACTAAGAAAAATCAATTTAGTATAACATTGAAAGAAAGAAAAGGAAGAAATTTGGAGGATTTAAGTGAGATTGTTATAACATTAGGATGCACATATTTATTAGTTGAAACATACAATTACTTTTAATTATCATAAAAAAATATATATGTTACTTTTTTTAATTTATGAGCTTGTGATTTTTGAGAATAAAAAAGTACCAATCATAGTTATTTTATTATAATATATAGTTTTTTAATACATATATTAAATTTTTATTTAGTTGGAATACAAACATATTGACGCGCACATATTTTCCTAGATAAGTTGACAAAAAAAATTAACTAAAAGAATACATTTTAATTTTTTTTGCTTCACGAGTTTTAATTTCTTAAACAAAATACAAGCCATCCGTATTTTTTTATTATATTATATGGTTTGCTTCTAATTGTTCTATTTTTTTTTATTGAATGACACATAGTACATTTTATTACCATGGTCTTAAACTTTTTTAAGTAAGTTGACAAAAAAAATTTATCAAAAATTATATTTTAAGTTTTTTAGTCTATGAGTTTATGATTAACCATACAAAATATCAATTTTTATAAAAATATTATGTGTTTATACATATTAAAAAAATCAAACAAATAAAATAAGTACATTAAGTAGCATATATTTTCGCAAATAAGTCGACAAAAAAATGTTAAAAGAATAAAGGGTGACAAGTGAAATTATTAGAAATCCTAGGGAAAGTTTTTGAAACTACGTTTTCATTATTTTACAAAAGAAGAAAGGGTACAATTGTCATTTCATACTAATTAGGGCCTCATTTACAAGAAAGAGGAGGTAAGTGATTTTCTAAAAATTAAAGGGTACTAAGTGATATTAGTCTAAACCTCAAGAGAGGTTTATAAAATTATCCCTACGCAAATATACTAATATCAACATTATCGATGTGTATGCAAATAATATTTAAAATCTACTCTGAAAAAATAAAAAGATGTAAGTTAAAGAACGAGAGGTGATAATACGCTTTCTCTATAACTTTTGGGTTACGTGTTCAAGTCAATAAAGGTAGTGGGAGGAATGAGTTTAGGGGGAGAAGAAGGAAAGGTTATGGTTATGGTTATGGTTATGGTTATTGTATTTGTTATTGTTATTGTTATTGTTACAGATATATGATAGTTATCTCAAAATTATGTGATTGTGGGGTTATAGAAGTTATAAATTTGAGTTTATTTATTTATTTTCTTTAAGAAAAATTACATAAAAAATCATAATTATTGTTCAACTTCATTTATTAATATGTCTTCCTACAAATATTGTTGTTTTCTACCCTTCATACATCAATCAATCTTCACAAAGTGACGGTAATGACATTACATTTCATGTCCTACAATGAATTGAATAAAATGGTACACCAAGGTCATCTTGGCTCAACTGAGGAAACAGTGAGGTCATTGACAGAAACAATTTGAACATTGCCCGAGTCTGACGTTGTTTTAGTCACAACTCTGCTTGTGGTAAAAGCAGGTTGCTTTGGCAGGGGAAGAGCTACAAATTCATTGCCAAGCATCGTGACAACATTGGACATGGTAGGTCTATCATTTGGATTTTCTTGCACACAAAGAAGGCCTATGTTAATGCATCTTAACACACCAGCAGGTGGAGGAGAACGTAGTGATCCATCCATTAATTCCAATGGACGATTTCGAAGCCATAGGTCCCAAGCCTGCATGTTGACAAACAAATTTCATATAAGCATGTTGCAATTTTGATTATTTGATCAATAATAATGGATCTCCACCTGCTCTATTTTGACTCGAACACACAACCTATAGGGTTATAGGGGAAACGTCTAATCAACTGAATTGAACTGCACTTCATTGTCAAGATTTTTTGATTATGACTACAAAAGTTCTTGCATAAAACGGAAACATCTTGAATTGGTTGCTTACATGTCCAATAAGATTAAGGGAGTCACTGTTATAAAAGCCTGTGTTCTTCTTGCCACTTACAATCTCAAGCACCAATACGCCGAAGCTAAAGACATCGGATTTGATGGAGAAAAGGCCCTCCAATGCATACTCAGGGGCCATGTATCCGCTGAATTAGTCATACAAAGAAATTCTAGAGTCAATAAAGAATCTAGGCATTTCCGTTCATTCCATATGTGCATAAAAAGAATTAGTAGTTGATGCAGTACTGATGAAGGTGTTTTCTTTACTTACTAAGTTCCAACAATTCTTTTCGTGTTTGCTTCCGAATTATTCCCACCAAATATCCTTGCCATGCCAAAATCTGATATTTTGGGGTTCATTTCACTGTCTAAAAGGATGTTACTAGCTTTGAGATCTCTGTGGATGATGCGCAATCTTGAATATTGATGTAGATACAGGAGCCCTTGAGCAATCCCTTCAATGATACCGATACGTGTCCCCCATTTTAATGTAACTTGTTTCTTGGAATCTGCATATAATTGTTCACTAACAAGGAGTACAAGAATAAAGTTTAATGAATGGAACAGATGGGATAACAACATGGAAGAACACTCACCAAATAGGAAAAAATCTAGACTTTTGTTAGGCATATACTCATAAATCAATATATTCTCATCTTTCTCAACGCAACAACCTAAAAGTCGAACAAGATTCCTATGCTGCAGTTTCGCGAT
Organism: Cinchona pubescens; assembly: GCA_025175665.1. Classification (NCBI taxonomy): domain Eukaryota; kingdom Viridiplantae; phylum Streptophyta; class Magnoliopsida; order Gentianales; family Rubiaceae; genus Cinchona; species Cinchona pubescens. Next base: position 1,608,119 of record JANKKI010000257.1, on the reverse strand, counting down.
TAATAAAATCTCATTTCTGAATTCCTCGAGCCCTTGTCCGGATCTCCTTGAAAGCCTCTTTACTGCTATCTCCTGTCCATTCAGTGATTTGCCCTATTTCCGAAGATGAGAAAGAAAAGAAAAGGAGTTGCCTAACCGTATATTTTTGAGTTGCCAAATATGTACAGAGCATACAATTATAAGGCCTTCAATTTCAAGCATGTGATCTTACCTTGTATACCGGTCCAAATCCTCCCTCACCAAGCTTATTGCTTAAGCGGAGAAGTTGTTCGTGGAAGCAGAAACACTTGCATAGCTGAACAATGGCAAATCAAAATCACTCTTACTCCCTTTCTTCACATTGTGTACATTCTTCATTTGGTTATCTATAGCATTGTTGCTCGAACTAAAATCAAATGATAGCAAGTCCTGGCATGAGTCTTTCTTCCCATGGCCTGTCGATCATAGAAAAGGGTCACTATATATCTATCTGAAATTGGCTGACATGTTTCTAAACATTCCATTGTATCAATGAGTGTAATTGCACCGTCCTTGTAAATTGTAGTAGCAGTTTTAGCTCTTGAACTTTTCAGCATTTATATTCTGAAACTTCATTTTTCTAGCAGCATATATATGTGATCAATGTCCATGATTTATAGTATGTTTAACTCTCTTCTTGATCTTCCTCGTGATGAAACAAATAAAACCTCCCAAGGCAGGTCCTCCTACTGAAACCACCACTGCTATAATAATCATCAATCTCTTTTTATTTCCTGTAATAGGTTTATAATAACAATCATAGTTATGAAATAAATCCAGGCACTAACAATAAAACAACGAATGCAATTTTTTTAATTTCTAGATGCGTAACTAAGATTTTGCAAAGGCTACATTTTACATGCTGAGAACACAGACCTGAAGCATCTTGAAGCTCAGAATTCGCAACTTTCACGTTGAGATATTGACTGTCGATCTCTTTTAAATCGAACAGAGCTCCAGTCCAAATTGAGCACACACCATCAACATAAGCATAAGCAGTACAAGAGCAATCCTCCAAGCAAGCTGATTTGCATCCTTTCTCAGCATTCTGAAGGGGACTAAAAACTTTTGAGTTAGCAGGTAATTTCAAGACTGAAATTCTAAAGAATCCATCATTCTTCCCTTTTGATGAAGTAATGTTCTCACACTGAAGACGGGTTTTTCTTACGCAACCGCACATCCCATCATTTATACTCGCGTTTTCATTTGAAAACGGAACAAAACCTTTCAAACATTTGCTACTAAAGTAGATGGAGAATTATAGCTGAAGACACCGAATTCCCCACAAAACGCATAAACATCAGTTAGGTTTCTTGGTAGATTGATAGTTGGATTCCAAGTTCGATTGCTCTTTACAGTTGTAAGCTGCTTCAGCTCTCCAGATGCATCAATAACTAGTCTTGATAGTATAACATCAGTAAAGAGAGAGTAATTGTAATAGATTCCATTTGAGGTTGGGATCAGATTGAACTTAGCTGTATAGCTTATTTCAGGAACTTCGTTAAATATATCACGATTCCATGTTCCACTAGCCCAATACCTCACAGACTTGTTCCATTCCAAGAGAAGCTGTCCACTTGATACATCTGTGTCTATAACAAGAGAGTACGGCCCAGGCGAAGGATCGTCTGAGCTTTTCCAAGAAATAAGACGTTGGGATTCCAATTCAGGAAATATCCTGAATCCCAGTTTGGCTCCAGGCAGCCATGTATCAGTAGGATAATCAAAACTCTGCCAGAACATCTGTATTCGGCATTGAAGTTCCCCTGAGTACAAAGTTTCCAGTATCAAGAAGCACTGCTTCAACAGAATTTGGTAGTTGTGATGACATGGAAGTTGTTGACCATACACTAATTCCAGAATCATTGAGCAATGATAAATTACCATCCTCAGATATTTCGAGTTTCGAATTCCTGGATGTGTTAGATATAGGTGATTCTCTATTTGCTACCCACACTATGGTCTTTTCTGCAAAATCTTTGTACCAAATGCCTAGATATGTATTATTATACTTACCTTTTGAAAAGAATCCCAGTTCAAATGTTCTATCTTGAGATACAATGGTTTGTGATCCTGAAAGACTATGGCCTTTGGAAATGGTATCAACTCCACTGGACAAACAAAATTTACCTGCAAGAAATAGAAGCAGAATATATGAAGAATAAAATGAGATTACAAGTGCTTCTGTATCCCAATCAGTCCTAGTTTGTAACATGATGTTTTCTAGCTAGAAGAATTATTTTACTACAATTTTGGGCATTAAAGACTAAATATAAACATAATTGAAATGAAGGGTTATTAAGAATATTATACAATTGAAGAAATTTAGAGATAACAATTCCATTGACTTCAAGTTATGTTTCTCATTTCTTTGAACTTTCAAAGTCAAAGTCATCACGTATGGGGAGGAATCTTATGAAGCCATCTGGAGGATAAGTAGAAATGTGCATCAAGAAAATTCAACATTTAGGGTGTGTTTCGTTGGATGTAAAATGTTTTCCTTGAAAAAATATTTTTTTTGGAAAACATTTGTATTCAGTTGGACTGAAAATATTTTTTTGGAAAAAATATTTTTCTTAAAAAATATTTTATATGAAAAAGTTCATTTTCATATAATTTTATAGTGTTCGGTTGACAAAAATATTTTGAAATAAAATTTTTAAACGATTTTCATCTTTATTTTTATGAATACGAATTAAAAAGACTTATAACAATAATAATAAATACCTTACAAATAATTATGGTTAATAAAATATTGATTTTGTTGTTCAATTATTAATGAATCATAGTATAATGTAGTAGTAAAATAAACATAATTATAGTTATATTATTATGGGACCTACGATTAAGAAAAAACGAATGGACAAGAATTGAAAACAAAAATAAATTTAGGAAATAAAATTATAAAAGTAAATATTTGAGATTTAATGTCACTCTTGAACTATCCGAAAATTAACTTACTATAAAATTTCATAAATTATTTTGAGTCAGAGAAAGGAAAATTAGAAAATATTTTATACCAAGAAAATTTCCGAAAAATATTTCAATCCAACCCAACACAACGAAAAAATCCATTTTCCATAAATTTTTCGGTATTTAGTTGACAAAATAAAAAAATTTTGAAATAAAATTTTTTTAACAGTTTTCATCTTTAATTTTATGAATACGAGTTAAAAATTTCTTATAACAATTATAACAAATACTTTACAAGTAATTGTGATCAATAAAATATTGAATTTATTCAAATTTAAATTATAATATACTGTAGTTCTAAATTTTGCATAGATGATAGTTATATTGTTGTAGGACCCACGATTAAAAAAAAACAGAATGGACAAAAATTGAAGTAAATAAAATTATAAAAGTAAATATTTGACGTTTAATGTCATTCTTGAACTATGCGTGAAATAATTCACATTTAAAAATTTTGTAAGTTATTTTAAGCAGGAAAATTAGATAATATTTTATACCCCAGATTTTCGGAAAATTAGAAAATATTTTATAAAACTTATTTTTGTTTTTAATTCTTTTCATTCATTTTTATCTCTCCCACATTATAACTATCATTACCTATTATATTGTACTATCATTTAATTTTGAACAAAATCAATTTTTAAATTAAGGTATTTATTAAATAATACTTTATTCAAGATAAAACCGTTAAAATTTTATTTTAAAAATTTCATTTTGTCACATTTTTCAGGGGTGTGTTTGGTGGTCTCTACAGCAATGCTTCAGTCCATGTAGAAAAAATAATGCCAAAGAACGAAGACCAGAAGTGATAGTATTCCAATATACATTTGTCTTTGTAATGCATGAATGATAAAGTAACGTATGAAATGGACATAATATTTTCCGTCCGTTTCGTTGGATGTAAAATATTTTCTTAAGAAAGAAAAAAATTTAAATGAAAAAAATTTATTTTTCACATAATTTATTGATGTTTAATTGACAAAATAAAAATATTTTTAAATATAATTTTTTAAAGTTTTTCATTCTTAATTTTGTGAATATAAGTTAAAAAGACTTGCAACAATTGTAATGAATATTTTACAAATGATTGTGGTCAATAAAATTTGATTTTTTCAAAATTAATTTATAATATAATGTAGTAGTAAAATAAGTATAATAATAGTTATATTATTGCGGGATCTACAATAACGAGAAAAACAAATGGACAATAATTGAAAACAAAAATAAATTTAGTAAATGAAGTTATTAAAGTAAGTATTTAAGATTTATGGTGTGTTTGATAACTCAATTTAATGTTAAAAATTAATTAGTTTAGAGATATCACTTTTAAATTCAGTATGTTTAATAACGGAATTCTTTATATGACTTAAAACATTAAGTACTACTTAATTTATATTCAAAATTTTAAATGAAAAATTTTCACTTAATCTAATAAATTTTAAATAAATTTACAACACACAGTCTAACACACACATACTCTCTCTCACACTCACACACTTTCTCTCACTTGGCCACACATACTCTCTCACACACAAAAATACATATTTCCTCACATATATGCATTATTTCTCTCACACACATACACACTCAGTCTCTTACATTCTTTCTCGTACTTTTTCATACACACATTCACACACACATATTCTCTCTCACGCACATACACACTCTATCACATACACACATTCTCTCTCACACACATTTACACCATCCCTTAATTATTTATTTTCTTTTTCACATATGTATGACTATTATTTATAATAAATTAATACAAGTATAAAGTGAAATATTTAATTTAGAAATTAAATTCAATTAATTATCAAACAGACGTAACCCATTTATCAATTCAGCAATTTATACTTTCATAACTTACAATTCAACCTTCAGAATTTAGTGTTAACAAATAGGCCCTTAATATCATTCTTAAACTACTTAAAAAATAACTTATGTTCAAAAATTTCATAAGTTATTTTCAGTCAGAAGGAATAAAATTGATGAATTATTTACACCAAAAAATATTTTTTGATGTTGGTGCCAAGAAAATTTCTAAAAAATGTTTTCCGAAAAATATTTTCGATCGAACCAAATAGACCCTTTTCCCATTTCTGTTCTTTGTGTCAATCTTAATTAAGTGGCATTTCTGCAGAAACATGGCAATGTAGAAGAGGGGTGAAAATGGTCCTATCGGATCATTATTACGTTGTGTCATTATTATGTTCGTATAAGAAAATTTAAATCTAAACACAACTTATTAAGTATTTGTGTCATATTGTGTTATGACCCGTTTGTCATTATATTGACACGACACGACATGATTGATCCACTAAAATTTTTTCAAATAAATCTTCTTGGATAACTTACCCGTTAATTAAATAAACCCACAATAACTCGCAACTTGATAATTCGTAACAAACCCAGCAACTTGTTTAATCTATTTTAAACTCTAACCCAATAAATTTATAGAATTTATATAAGAATTTTTCATATTTAACTATAAAGTTGTTACTAATTACCAAAAATGTCCCAGTTATTATGCAAAAACTCAAAAATAATTAAATAGGTTAGATGAGTTAAACGGGTCGTGTCACATATTATCGGGTTGTCAGATAACTTAATAGATTAACATCATGGGCGGATGTTTAAGGGGCGAGGAGGGTCAAGTCCCCAAGATTTTCAAAATTATGTTTTTCTCCTATTACAGTTTAATAATTATTACTGCACTATTATAAAAATTAGACTTTATCCCCCAAAAATTTTAGAGAATATAAAAAATTGTTTTCTATGTATATATCTATATAATCTTATTACCCAAGTCTCAGTTTAGGATTTATGAAGGAAAAGAAAGGAAGGAAAAACTAGATTAATGAGGAGAGAAAGGAAAGGAAGAGAATGAAAAGAAATTCTCTTAAACTTATTTGCGAGTTTTGGAAGTTTTTTTAAACTTTTGATATTTTGATATTATATTTTAAAGGCAAATGTGACATTTCATAATTAGTTATAAGCTAGTCTAACTTTTCATTCCTTTTTTGCTCCATTTTTTGAAGGAAAATTTTATTAATTTTTTATCCTTCCATCTCCCTAACATTCCATTTCTTTTATTTTCCATCTATTTAAAACTCTTAAATAAAGAAAAGAGTAATTTTCCTTTCGTTTCCTTTCTCTTCCTCCATTTTCCTTCCATCCAAATGGACAACAAGAGTTTTGAAAATATTTATTTTGCATGATTTTTTTTTTTTTTGGGAAAATGACTTTAATAATCCCTTATATTTCATATTTATTTTCGCATTTAAAATAATAATTTTAGTCCCTCATAAATAAAACACACTGTTTTGGTCCCTTAACCCAATTATAGATATATTTAAATGACTTAAAATACTCACATGTGTATAAAATATAACATATTCAAATGTAAAATTGACAATACATAAGCTTAAATAATAAATTGTCCCAAAAAGAAAAGGATTGGAGCTGTTAGAGTAGATTTGGCAGAAGAAAAGCCTTGAAGAAGGGGAATAGGCGGTGACGGTAGGTGAGAATTTTGGGTGGTAGTGATGGAGGTTTTAGGTAGTATCGTTTAATATTTAAAATATGTGTGTTGCTAATTTTGTCCATAAAAAATGTAACATTCGATATACATGTGAGTATTTCAGGTCAAAATATGCTAATAATTGTATCGAGAGACCAAAATGGTACATTTTGATTTTGTGAGGGGTTAAAATGAATCATTTTAAATGTGAAAGACTAAAAAACTTCTAACATATGGGGGATTAATAGGGTTGTTTTTCCTATTTTTTAAAAAATTCCAATAACAAATTTATAACATTAGATTTTATCCCCTAAAAATTTATAAAAATTATGAAATTGTCTCCCAAATATATATTTATATATTTTTTATCCCTATTTAAAGTGTCAACTTGTTAGTTGACACGATATGACTTGTTAATTTTCGTATCGTTAAAGGCTATCCAACCAATCTCAGATCCTATTTGAACCTATTAATTAATTCCTGTTCATGTTGTCACTACATACAAACAGATGGAAAATTTTTTAATGGATCGGATCCATAGTATAGTGTCATGGATCACTTGGTCCATGCTGCTTCACATCATCTATTTAAGTGATATGGAACAACATGGAAGATCATCTATTTAAGTGATGTGGAGCAACATGGATCTATGACATTATGACCGCTTGAAAAACTTTCAAATTGATTCTAGAGAGAAAAAAGAACGAGAGAAATGAGGACGCGATCAGCAAAGAGAAAGACATCGGCGGCGGAATTCTTGGCTTCGCCGTTGACGGGGACTGCTGCGACGACACCAGGAAGCCCTACTATTAAAGCGACGAGCGAGTCTCCCAAGGAATTCGAGTTCAACTTCAACACCACTAAACTAACGTCATCATCATACATGAAGATGAAGGCGAACAACAACGGAAAAGGTAGGGCGGAGGCGGCGGCGGCGGCGGCTTCTTCGATGTTCATGCAGCTTACCGGAGGAGGAGGATTCTCCCACTCTCCGCTCAAAACGATTTCGGATCTGAAGGAGTTAGCTTCGTCTCGATTGGATTCCATCAAACGCCAGCTGGACCGGTCGCAGTCGGAAATTCTCAAGGACATTGAGGCTTCGCAATCTCGTCTCCAGAAACGACTCAAGGTCTCTCTCTCACTAACACACAAACATACACACTTACTGTATATTACAAATTGTGTGATTTAAACTTAATTCTTTGAATTCCTAGTGTAAAGAAATGTATTTTGCTTAATTTTATCAGTGGAACAGAATTTTTCCTCAATAATCTGTTTTGTGTATATTTCGAATCATATGATGTTATTTTGTAATTTTCGATTTATTTTTCTAGAGTAGGACTTTTAACAGAAATTTACTTCAAATCACTTGTCTGACATAAAAACAGATGCAAATGTTTGTGAAGAGAGTAAGTTAGTATCTGATTGAATTATCAAAACATAGAAACTAATAGAGGGTGCTTATTGCTATCTGTGGGTGTATATGTATGTATATGTGTCGGGAACTTACAATCATGCACGTGTTTAGAATTACGAATTAATCACAAAATGAGATAAAAATTGTCTTAACAATATCATAGAAGTAGAAGTGGTTTTAACTTCTCAAATTGCAAGAATACTGTAAAATGAATTTCTCAATTGAGCGCTTTGTTGGTTAATCAGTTATTTTTGGATGGTTGTTTATTGAGATAAGAACATATGTTACTCGTTATTGCCCATTCATCTACTTGCTTAGCAGGCAGTATGAAATTTTCCTTTGCTGTTCTTGTCTACAGATATTTTCCAATGTTGTAGAAGTTTATAATTAATGGGCAGACATTTCCATGTATTACTGCATTTTGGATTGCTTTTGGAATTTTCTTTGCTAGTATCTTGGTGTGAGCATGAGAGGTTTGGAACATTTTTTTTTCTGTGTATAGTACTGACATCATACTAATTATCTGTCCACAAATTTGGTTGATTCATTGGGAATGACCTTTTCTTATTCTCTTGAATGAGTTGATCCATCTTTTGAATGATAAAACTCAGAGCTCATGATTTAGAGTCTAACAAGGAGACAAGGACAGATTCTATTTCTGAAAGCTATCGTTAAGAGATAGAAAGTTGTTTAGTTTATTGATATGATGTGGAATTGCTTACTGCTATTTTGGCATGACTCTGATGATCCTGAGAAAGTCTTTATATTTCTTTAATCTTTTAGATTGTCAAGATTAATTAAATATGTTTCTTCTTAAATTTGCTCTAGTATCTGGTTCTTAAGTGAATTCCAAGGACATTTGATAATTTTTGTGAGGAGATAATGGCTAAAGATAGGATGTTTTAATCATTGTTAAATATCACAGTAAAATTCACTAAGGCAATACTTGCAGATTTGTGTGTAAGGCAACACTTACAAGCTGCAATTTAATTGAGGACTCTTTTGTCTTAGCTTCTTTGTTTCAAAAATGCTCTTTCAAATGTAATGTAAGAAGTAGTTATACTATCAGCAACAAAGTTGCTGTTTTTGCTAGCAAACTGAAATTTGATGTGTTTTGGATGAACTCTTATCCAACTTGGGCTACCAATGTAGTTTTGTAATTGAGGATAGTTATCCTCCTTTGTATAGTTTACTGATGAAATATTTCTTCTAACGTTTCTGGGGAAAAATATTTTCTGAGCTCAATTTTGTTTACCTTTCATGCTTTTTGTGCCAATAATGACAGATACAGACTCAAGCATGCCAGCAAGTGATAGATGAAGCAGAGAGGGAATACAAGAAGATGTTTGATCGTATTAGTGAAACTGGTGAAGCAATGAAGGTAGGACTATCATTTTCACTAGATTCACCAATATGTTTCCTGACATCATTCTCAAGTCTTATCCCACCTTCTTTACTTGATGGACTTTTCAGGCATCATACACCGAATTACTGGTAGAAGCACAGTCCAGTGCATCACGTTGTGAGTTGTTGTCCTTTTTCCATTATATTTATGTTTTCTTCAATAATTGCAATTTTCCTGCAGAGTGATCAGTAGGTGCTGTTTCCAAATTGGCTTCTCCAAATTAAGACATAAGAAGGCCTAGAGCATTAATTGCCAAATGGATGACATATTTCTTGCTGTATATTTTTTCTAATTCCATGTACTGTTTCTTTTCTTGTTTGGTATTTGCAGTGTGCAAAACGTCTATTCCTGAAATTGCAAAGTCCTTTGAGAAATCCCATCCTATCAATTCTATCAGACACCGTTATGGAATTTCCTCTACTTGAGCTTGCTAGACTGACTGAGATTCTAGGTTAGTAGCTTACTGAAGATTTAATTTTACTACTGTGCAATAAATTTATATCAGTCTGCTACTCTGCGTCAACCTTCTTGAAGTTTACATGCCCTTGAAAACTTATTTGTTCATCCTCTCATATGCTCAAATAGATATGTAAAATTTGGATTCACAGTTTATCTTTCTATAAAATCGCAATGTATAATTATTAATTGAAAAAAAAAATTGATAGGAGTTGAATGGTAGCCCCAAGATTAAGATGTAGCCATAATCAAAATTCACATACCTGTCCATGTTGTACAGCAAGATGTATTATTGTCCTTTGTTGTAAATGTTATGATGCTGAGTAACCTGAGTTCAAGTGTCATATTGAAATTCTGTTATCCCCATTCCCCAAAGCATATGTTTCCTGTGATTTCTTTGATAAGAAACTTATCAATGTGGTTATAACATTAATTGACAGGATGTACAACAATAGGAGCACTTGCACTGTTTTATTGAATTTCTGACATATTTCTGGTTCATTTACATTTTTTTTTCTTTTTTTTTTTTGGGCAGAGAAATTGCAGAATGACACAGAATCTGCTGGAGGTGTCTGTTTCTGTAGATGAATTTCTTTCTTAGCTTGTAAATTTACACCGTCTATATAATCCAGCTATACCAATAGAGAGGAAAGAAAAAAGGTAACTTGACTTCAAAAATTTCTTGGCTCCATTGATTCTTCTTCCTTAATAGGTATTATATCCATATTTTGCTCCTGAACCATATTGAGCGCTTGTACAACTCGCAAAAATTCTGATATTTCTTGGTCATGCAGATTATCCGTAGAATTTTAAATGCCTTCTACTGTTCATGATTTCATCCTTTTCTGAATCAAATGAAAATGGAGATGTCCATGAGTTATCCAAGATATTCAATAAACAAGCAAGCATGATTTAACATGGATATTTCATTCATTACTCATTTTAGTTGAAATATCAATTGCTTTTATATCATTTTTGAAAGTGAAACCAAATTTAGTAGTAGTATGGTTCGATTACTGCGATACATCATGCTTGAGATTTCCTGGAAATCTTGTGCACTTATTCTCATTAATGATGTTTTATGGGAGATGAAAATCTTGGTGTTCTAGCTTTTGTTAAGCTTTCATGTTATGTCTGGTACAATTGTTAAACATTCATAGGCTCAAACTTATCACCTAGGATGCCCATATAATTTTTGAAAACTTTTGCCAGATTGTCCAGACTCAGAACGGTTGTCAGTCCATTGTTTTAGAGCCGCGTGTACGCAATTAACCTTGTATTATCTCAAACAATGCATGTACAAGATACATGCAACACATGATTTTTTGAGTACAGTTCATCGGCCTTACCATTATACTGGAGAATTTTGTGGCTGAGTTTATCTGAATTGCAAACAATTGAAAATTTCATTTGTTGTGCAATTTGTCTGATCTCGTGTGTAATTATTTAAGGGCCAAGGGTAATTGTTTGTTTGTGCCATGTCCGAACAATCCAGCGAGCGCTATTGAAGAGCTGTTTTATAGGGACATTATAGTAAATGTACCGGCTTGGTTCTGATTGGATTTTCCTTTTCTTTACGGGTGAAGACTAAAGAGTAAAAAATGACTCGGATAAGATTTTCGCCTAAAAAAATCTGAGAACAAAGATATCCACAACCAGCCATTTTCTAATTTGTAACTAAACTCAAAGAAGTGAAGGAATAATGGAAACCTTTTCCTATCGCAGACCACAGTCCTTGCCCTCACTCTCTTCAACTTCACTAACTTCATCAAAACACTTTGTTCAACTTCCAATCTTTACACTAATATATAGAAACCAATCTCGTCTACCACAATTTACCTCGATTTCTGCAACTTTAAATACCCCAAAAGGCTTTGGACCATCACCAAAGAAGGCCAAAAAGACCAAGAAACCAAAGAAAGACTACAATGAAGATGAAGAAGAGGAAGAGGAAGAATAACCGATCGAGAAGAAGGCGTTATACCAGAAATAGTGACCAACAGGATGATGAGCAGAATGGCATTTTCAGTGGGTATCCCTTTGTTTATAGGGCTATTGTTCTTTCCATTTTTTTACTATCTCAAAGTTGGGTTGAAGATAGATGTGCCTACTTGGGTACCTTTTATTGTGTCATTTATCTTCTTTGGGACAGCCCTTTTGGGGGTTAGCTATGGAATTGTGTCCTCCAGTTGGGATCCTATGAGAGAAGGCTCACTCTTGGGTTGGAATGAAGCTCAGAAGAATTGGCCTGTTTTCTGGCAGTCAATTTGGGGTGGTGGATCAAAGAAGAAGTAGAACTTGTACAATTTACTCTTATTCTTGTACTATCCATCAACATTGCTTTCTTTCCGGATGCTTTTCCTAATTTTGATGTGTTGCTTTTCTTCATTTACTACTTTATACACTCCGCAAATTGCCAAAAAATGCCACAAAATACACAACCTAAAATCTATAATTCGTTTATTCAGGGCTAGTAAATTTGAATGGTGATGTAGCCAGCATTGTTTTTCCCTTATTCTTTTGGCTATTACAGATTACAGATGTCTAGTTGAGCAAAGCTTTAGCTTTATTCTAGATGTAAAATCAGTACATGGTTAGGCTTAGTTTGAGAGTTTCATTATTGGAAAGAAAAGTAAGGAAAGGGAAAAAAGGGTAGACTTTTTCTCTTATGGAAGTTTTTTAGCACAAGAGAATAAATGAAATAGAGTAATTTGGATGGAGAATTTTAGGCACTAAAATTTAGACATTCAACTTTTAAAGTCTCGAAATATTTCCCAAAATTCTTGCCCTCTCCCTCTCCCTCTCCCTTATAAAGCTACCCCAAAAAAAAAAGAAAGAAAGTTTGCATTATAATTTTATAAATTTCATAGGGTTGTGTTTGGATGGATAGATTTCAATTAAAAGATTTGAAATGAATATATTTGAATTGAATGGATTTAAAATGATATGAAATTTGAATAAATTTTAAATCTATTCATTTAACTATTAAAAATATACTTCCATTTCTTAATGGATTTTAAATCTACACCTAAACTAGCTTGTAACCCTATACTGAGTATGGGATGAAATTGATTTTTGTCATTCTTTTAAATCAACAATTATAAATATGAAGTTTGACATATTTACTTTGCTATTAACATATTGAATATTAGTTTGCCATAAAATTGTAAAAAAAAAAAATGTGTTTATCATTCTTCATGCATTAGAAAGAAAATTAGCAATTTGTCATTGCAATAAAACACATTCATAAAAAATTAGACATAAATATATGCAACATAATAGGTATATGTGTAAGAATGTGGAAAAAAAAAAACAAAGAAAGAAAGAAAGCAAGAAAAAAAATTTAAAATTTACCGTATAAAAGAAAAGACAGAAAAGACAATGAAAAGTATTAGTATCAATTTTCTCTCTTCTAGATGGTTGTTGAAGGATTGTTCTCGAAACAGATGCCATGAATCGCATGGCTTGTTATGTGTACGGCAGAAGTTCGTGCATTTTCTTTTAATTTGATTATTAGAGTTTAACATACAATTCTCTTGAATTCATCTATTATATAGTATAATTTTGTTTCTGTAGATAATCAAAAGAATTTATAAGGGATATCATTAAGAATCATAATAATTGATAGAAGTAGTTTAATTTTTTTATCATTGACTCTTTAAATGAAATGACACATCTCAATGATTTAATTATAAAAATTAACTAATTATTTGTAAGCCTCTAATTTATCTGTCAAATGAAGGAAGACTTGGATTATAAATTCAGCCATGTGGAGGCCTCCACTAACTGTCACTTGGATGTCTGCAAAATAGGAGTTTGAATTTTAGTATATTATATAGATTAATTAATTTATTTGGATAGTATATTATATATTTAAGAGGTGTTTGGTTTATAAGTATGAAAGGAAAGAATAAAAATTAAAATTAATAATATTTATATATATTATTTGGTTAATTATTATGAAAATTATTTTATAAGAATGAAAATATTAAGAAATATTTATTTTTATTTTCTATTTGTAACATAAATTTTAAATTTATAAACTTATCAATACAATAAATTACTCTTTCGTTCAAATCGATGCAGTATAATATTAAACTATAAGACTACCGTACTTATTGGTCAGATTAGATTGTTTGCTTTGTGAACTTTAAATATTTGTTGGTATATCTGACTGGATGAGCTACCAAGCCAATGGTACCCTTATATCGTCAATTCATGCCTGTTACATTTATTTTCACATTGGCATTCAGAGTCTATTTTCTTTTTGCCGGATATTATGTATCCTTGCTGAGCTACCTAAAAATTATTGAAAAAAAAAAACTACATGTTAATTTGCCAGATATAAATAAACAATTACCATTATCCTAGATCATATATAAAATTATCGATCAAGACTTAGGTAGGCTAAATAAGTCTTTTGTGTCTTGCATTAGAAAGCATTTGTATATTGTGGTTTACATTTTCCAAAATTATTACGTCATTTTGCAAATAATTTTTGTGAAGGCTCGACAATTTTGTAAACTTATAAATTGAATGTCTTTTAGTTTTAGTAGCTAAGCATAAAAAAAGAGGAGAAATTATACAAAGTAACAAATAAAAGTTACTGATATGTTTTTAAATCCAAAAAAAAAAATTTGGTCGAAAATCTAATATCAAGGAATCGTAATTTGATAATTTTTTGACACGTAGAATGATTTTGACATGTGACTATAAATTTTTACTTTTGTAAATAATTTTTTATTATAATAATAGATGATTTATGACTTTATAGATAAATCTTGTGACTAAAGTAAGAGACATAATCTTACTTTCTTATACTAGTAAGTCTAGTATATATAATTATATGTGAGACTATAAATTGGTCCATGCAAAAATTTGCTTCAGTAATGGGCTCAGCAACAGAACGGCGCTGGGAGGGTTGAATGAGGTAGAGAACTTGTGAAAAATCTTAGTTGCCAACTATTGTAGTTCCAAGTCTAGCCCAATGACAATTATCCATTTGATTGGTTGGGTCTAACAAGGTCACCTCTAGACTGCCCAATCATGTTGCTCTCTTTTCAACTGATCCAATAAAGGGAACCTTGCGACTCTTTTACCTAGTGAACATTTGGAAAATGATGAAAGAACTTTGAGAAAAAGACGTAGGGAACCCCTAAAAACTACCGTCCTCCAAACACCCAAAAAAAAAGAAAGAAAAGAAAGTCCATTTTGACCAATTTATAGATTTTCTTTATCATTATGAAATCCACCCCATAAACAAATTTCATTGGTTATTTTGTAAAGTCACTTCATTCTTCACTCTATTAAAATCTTTTAAAACATCATCATTCCAGAGTCAAAATTCTCATATGACTACGGAATTATAAGTAACATCAATTGAAAATTTTTACATTGTAATTGGTACTAAAATGCTACTAATCAGGAAGAATAAGCCGTTTTAATTACTAGAAAACCAAGTATAAGAGACAGTAGTCAAAAGTTATGTTTATTCATTTTCGATTGAGGGTTTGATTTATTTTGTCCCATTTCCATTTCTACCTCTCCCTTTCAGAAGAAAAGAAAGCAAAACAATTAATGCTTCCTAAAGTGAAGCTTTTGTATTTACTCTTTCTAACAGATGGAATATATATATGAATGTGATTGATCACATAATTCTGATTCTATTTTACACATCATTTTGAACTAGCGATTTATTTATTTATTTAATTTTTTTTTTGTTGCTGCTTTTATTAGTATCTTAGTTTGTAGGAAAAGTAATGGACATTAATATGTTTAAATAATGAATTGTGGAGATAATGAAGTGATGGGAGGGAGGTAATTTTGAACATGCAGTTTCAGTTGGTCTCTTCTTTTAACAATGGTAAACAATGATTTTAAAACATTACAAATCTACAAAAAAAAAAGCAAGTCATAATCAAAGTCATATAACGTTGGAATTAGTGAAAGTCTTAGGATCGAGATTTGATCTACTTTACACGGATGATTGATTGCTGAATGTCTTTGCAATCACTTTGCGAACTGCATGGCATTGCTTACACTAACCAACATTCCTAACGTTGGAGCAAAGTCTAATCTTGCATTTCATGCATCCTAACCTTTGCACGTTACTTTATACATTATGTTGTAGCTTTGGCCCCATGTAGCTACCCTCTCCCCCTTCCTCGCCTCCTCTTCTATTATTTTGCGTTTTTTGGATGGATATCAAGTTTTTCTTTTCCCTCTATAAGCAATAATATATTTTATATGAAAAGGAGATCGATGAAATATGTGTGATTATAGATATTAATGTATCAGACTAGCATATAAGTGGGAGGAAAAATCAAGAACCTCTTAAACTTTTAGTATCTTGTATTTATTTGGTAATTTTGTCTCCAATTAAATAGGGTGTTCTTTCTTGTAATTGTTATCCTTTATGTTTTTCTTGCCAATAGGTTGCCTAAATGATGAAAGTAAGCAAATCCCACAATATAATATTAGATGAAAATTGTCATCCAATTTGGTGTTGTTGCAGAATAAAACAGAAAAACACTTTTTGATGAAGCCAAACGTCTTACTATGTTGATTTGTTCCCTTATAATATGGCTTAGGCGCATATAATTGGCTAATAAGTATACGAGAAAACAATAGGTCAATAGCCTTTGAATTAAAGCTTCTCATTCAACGCTTAGACAACATTATGGTCCCATTTAGTCATGCATTGTACGATTAACATAGCTGCCACTATTTAATCTACATAACAAGCTAATATAATAGAACACAAAAAGTTACCATTCAAAGGAAGATTTAGATTTTGAACTTTGCTTCCGAATTGGAAGAAATGGGATGACAGATGAGCCTGAAGAGGAATGGCTTTGGACCTTGACTATGCTTTTCTTGCTTAAGAAGATTGTGGAACCTCTTTAGGGGCCAAAAAAAAAAAAACTTCAATACTCTAAACTTGACACGTGGCAACATTTCATTTGACCAAAGAAAGATTGAACAAGAGACAAAATTTTGAAGTTGGAAAATGGTACAAATTCAATATTATTTATCAAAATCAATCTATGTGCTAAAATTTAATCTCTGATTTTAAATATTTAATCGAGTTCTATTCTTTTTTTGACGAATTTAGTATCTTATTAGTGATTTTGTTATTTTATTTCTTTATATAGATACATTGTTTGAAGTTATAAAGGAGAGAAAGTGGGTGATGAGTTGTTTTTTATTTAATTAGTTTTTTTTTTTTCATTTGTCTCGTTATTCCAAGCATTTTTTTCTTTGCTTAAAGAGAGGTTAGCCCTCAAAGGAATAAGGAATAAAGCTATGGGACAGACAATAAAACTGGTTAAAGCTAAAGCATAATTGCAATTTGCCCACATTGGCAAAGCAGCAAAATAGCAACAACCACCAATAATACTGACAACCCACAGTAGTAGGTAAACAGTAAACACTTTCTGTGTGTAATTTGGTCACCTCTGCCCGAGAATACCAACCACAATCTCAGCACACTGAATGGTCACAGCCGGTAGTCAGTTTTTACCTAACGTTGTCTAGGAACCATGTTAGATGTCGCTGTAAAGTCTTGGCCGTCAGGAATTGCTTAGTTGTGAGGTAAGACAAAATTAAACATTCGAATATTGGAAGTGGACATGAATAATTGGTTATTAACCATCACGTCTACAAGTCTTCACTTTTTGTGGTGGACGATTTTAATCAACCCAAGATGTAAACACAAATATTGAATATATGAGTAGGTTAAAACTGACTACCGGCTGTGACCATTCAGCTGTCTCTTATCACCAAAAAAAAAAAAAACAAATGTAGGATATTAGTCATTTGTGATTTCTTTGAAATTCACGATTTTGTTTGAAAAGAAGAGGTCAAAAAATATATTTATGGGCAAATATGAAATCCAACGAGGAGAAATAGGTAGAAAAATAATGAAAATTATATGTATAATTATCTTTATCTGACACTGATATTAATTATGAAAATAAGTGAGAATATAGAGTTTTAAGTGAATTGAAGAATATGTTTGGACTGCTTTGTTCTATAAATAATATTTGAAAAATTCTCTAAACAATTATTTTAGCTACTGTTTAATATCAAATATATTATTTTTCAAGAAGTTGTTATGTTTATTACAACTAATATCTCAGACAGTAGATACATTTTAATCTAAGAAATAATTTCTTATAACAAGGACACTCTAGTGAGAATATTTGGCATGCTTTGATTTTTGAATCATAGAAGAGATGGAAAAGATGAATGCTAGATTCCAATTTGGATTTTGTATATATGTACTTGATATTTGATACCAGTACTTTGTTGTTTAAAGCTTCTGGCTATCCTAAGCATGTTGGAAAGACCATAGAATCTTAGAATACTCTACTACCTAATTATCTTCAGAATTTTGTATAGTATTATAGAGTTCTAGTTTCTACTTGGTAGTTCGTACTACCACTATTTTTTCGTCTTATTTTGCAGAAGATTCTATATATATTTTGAACTTGAGTCAAAGCTCTGACGTGGGAAATGGGAATTTTATCGAATTCAAAAGTGCAAGCCCACGGTGGGAAAAGAAAAAACTAGTCGTTTAGTGGAGTATTATTGTTGTATTTTTTTAACACCTTTTATGTGGATTTTTCCAAACATTTTGGGGTATTTTACTAATTAGGAAGATCATGTTGTATATATAACTTTATAGTGTCCATATAAAGAAGAAAACACAAAAGTGACTGTCTCTTGGAGCTGCCAATCGTGATGGATTGGGTGAGAGAATAAATTTTATTTATATTTGTATTTATTTAGTCTCTACATTCAAATTGATGTATTTTAATCTTACAAATTCAAAACATACTATTTTGGTCCCTTAACACAATTACATATATATTTTAGTTTGAAATAGTTAGATGTGTATCGCATGTAACATTTTTTAATAACAAAATTAGCAATACATAATTTTAAATACAAAATTATCCCAAAAAGAACATAGTTGAGGTTGCTGGATTAGGAGGTGGCATAGGAAAAGCTACAAGGGAGGGGAATAGAAGTGGTGGTGATAAGTAAGAATTTTGGAAGGGGGTGGTGATGGTTTTAGATAGTGTCGTTTGGTATTTACCATTTGTGATTATTAATTTTGCTTATAAAAAATGTAACATGCGATAATCATGTGAGTATTTCATATCAAAACATATTCATAATTGTGTCGAGAGACCAAAATAATGTGTTTTAAAGTTGTGAGGGACTAAAATACATCATTTTGAATATAAGGGACGACTCAAAAAAATACAAATATAAAATGTGAAAAAATATTATAGTTGTTTTTCCTTTAAAATACACGACTCTAACTTTATTTTTAAAAGTTGTTTGAATTCGAGATCAATTCTCATAAAGAACTTCAAAATTCAAATAAAATACTATTCATGTTCAACTAGACTCGATTACATCTTTTACTTCAAATTGGCAGATTCAAAAGTTGAACTATAGATACATATTTTTGAAGAGATTTTTATAATTTTTATAAAAATTTTCCAAGGTAAAATTTAATTTTTTAAAAAAAGATTTAATGAAATTTTTAAAAAATATCAAAAAAAATATATATATTTTTGAAACTCTCGGGAAAGAAAATTATATAAATATATATATAAAAAACACTTTTTTATATTCTCTAAAATTTTTAAAAGAATAAAATTTAATTTTTATAATAATATAATAATAATTTTAATTTTATTTTAAAAAAATATAATTTTAAAAATTTTAAGAGCGGCCGCCCCTTCCTACTCCTATTATCCGCCCTTAATTGTATGCATTGGACAAGTGTGGGAGTACAAACATAACAAAAAAAATTTGCCAAATCCTTTTTCGAAATCACATCTTAAATCTCACAAATAATTTCTCAAATGGAAAAAAGGATCCCAAAATCAAAAACAGATAGAAGCAGAAAACAAAATCATGATTTGATTGTTCATGATCTCGCAGAATCATTTGCTTAACTCAAGAAAATATTCCCACACGCCTAATCAAAAAATTGGGCCAATCAAATCCATTATGAATAAATCACCCTTACCAGTTCAAAGACCAATCACATTAAGCCACGTCATCCATTCCTAATACTGTAGTACTATAAGACATCACATAGACAGGTGGGCCCATAATGTCCTCAGACATCAAGACCAGCTGTTATGTCGTCCCCACAAAGAAACATTGTACAACACAAAGTCCAACCCTTGAACCACAACGTACAACTCTTCATTGCACACCCTCCCCACACAAAAATTCCCATCCTCCCCTCCGTTAACTAACCTGGCAACAGATGACGGCCTCGCGTACCTCTATAAATGCCCACAGCACACTCCCCCGTCATTCTGTTTGTCTTCAGTCCCTTTTGTTTCCCTATTTAACGTAAAAAAAAAAAAAAAAATCTATTTCATCCCATAACTTTCCATTTTCAAGCCAAATTTTATGCCAGGACTCGCCGTCGATCTGCCACCGACGAATATATATCAGACACGGGACACATATCTTTCGTCTTTATTCCCCACCTTCATTGATCTGATTGAATTTCATCAATCGAATATCTCCATCATCAAAGGTATGTATACGAAATATAGCACGAATTATCTGCTAGTATTATACTTTGTATGCACGTTATACGAAATAAATATTTCGCTCTTCCTTTCATCAACATTCATTTCATAGGATTGAAGTGTACTAAAGAGAGAAGAAATCGAAGAGAGGAGCAGTAGAGGCAGCAGGGGTTTAGGAGGGTCGCTTTCGAAACAGTAATAGTACAGTACTGAGAGTTGTACTAATGTTTTTCCTCTTTTCATTCTTTTATGTCTATAGTGTGTCTACTGATTTTGCGTTTTCAAAACTCGACACAATCCCCCACCCTTAATTATTTATTTATTGAAAATTTTTACACTCTCACGCATCTAAAAATAATATTTAAAAAATAATTACGTCAAAATTCCGATGATTACAGCGTGCATCTGGAATACTAGCTGGATGGTGAATATGTTAAAGTGGAGAAGTTGCTTTTGGGGTGGTTATTGAGGAATGATGTGAGAGAAGGAAAAGGGAGCGATTATAGCTGTTGGTGTTTTTGGCAATATAATGATTATGATGAATGAATGAAAATAAATCCGTCAGAAACTTCGGCTGGTCAGATTATCAGTAAAGCCACAATTTTAAAAAAAAAAAATCTCAGCACTCTTCCCCTTCTTTATTTTCCCTTCTTCTTTATTCCTTCTGGGGTTAGTCTGCACATTAAAGCACACACATAGCTGACCTGAAACCACTTTTCCATTTTTTTGCATTCAATTATTGCCCCCTATATTTAACACCCCACTATTTAATCACTTCCTCTAATCTCGAGCCTATTCAGTCTTTTCAAAATAATCTTTCTTTTGGGCTCCAATCTCATTTTTTTAAGAGGAAGACTTTGAAGTCACATTCTATATGCAGATTTATTCGACAAAACGGTATTTGTGTTCTGTGTTCTTTTTTTAAAAAAACAAAATGTTTATTTCTTGGACTTTTCCAATAAATTTTTTGAAATTTTTTTACACAATCTCATTTAAATACATGTATCGTTATTTAAAATTTAAAAATTATTTTTACACATATAATATATCTATATTCGAATTTTTAAAAAATTATATATATATATTTATATTTTTGTAATTGGTCTTACATGATACTAATAATATATTTTCTATTTTTTAAAAGTTTAACATATTTGTTGAATCCATGCAGAAAATAAAGAAAAGGGAATAATTAGAAGGGAGAGAGAATTACACTGTTCTTAAATTGGAATAATACTAGCTACTAGCAAGTAGAGAAAAGATGTTGACGTGTATTACGTGCTCAAAGCAAAGAACAGAGGAGGATGGGGAGGAGGAAAGCGCGCGTGGCACACCCAATACAAAAGAAGCCGTCAAAAGCCTGACGGCGCAGGTTCTAATCCTACTCTAAACTTTACTTGTATTGTATAAGTAGAATGTATGCTAGTCAGTAGATTATAGTGTTATTTTTGGCTAACACTAATTTTTTATTCCTTGTTTGTGAAAACAGACAAAGATTAGTATCCATTACTGTGCTTTGCCATAATTATTATTAATTATAGGGTCCACTTTTTTTTCCTTCTTGTTTTTTTGGGATCCACTTACCTAATCTTGGTTTGTGTGTTTTTGTGTCGGTTTTATTTTAATGGTCACTTTGAGTTGGCGTAAAAGAATTAATAAAATTATATTCTTTTCGTTTCGTTTTATGTGGTATGATTAATTTTATATATAATTTAATAAATAATTGATATTAGATCAATTAGTAGAATAAGTTTTTTATTATTGTCTCTTATTTAAAATTTAAACTGTGTAGTTGAGACATTTTTAAAATTTAAAATTTATAATGACTTACGATGAGAATTAATGTTAAAATATTACATTAATGCGCTTTTTTAGAACTTACATGACGTGTAAATTAGTTAAATTGGCAATTGTTTATTTGTCTTTTTAAGGAGTGATAAATAATTTGAGACAAACTAAAATAGAAAAGAAGAACAAATAAAATCTATAGAATAGAGGGAATATTACTTATCTTAATACACATCTAAATGTGTCAAAGAGTTGAATTATACTTTTACATTAATATTCGAAATTACAGTTTTTCCTCCATTGATACAGTACTAAAGTTAAAAAAAATATCATTGAATAGAGTGAGAGATAATTTGACACAAAATAAAGGAGAATTTTACAACTCCTTTTAAGAAATCATTTTTTTGCCTTTAAAAGTAAGCTTATACAGTATAAATTTTTAAAATACATGATATTATATTATACAAATATTTAAAATATAAAAAAATAATTTAAAAAAAAATCGTAGGATTTTTGTAAAATAAATTATTTAAAACGACATATCATATGAAACGGCATATATATAATTTTTTTTTTTAAAAATTATTGGTTGTCTTGATTTGTAAAATGGGGGGTTTTTGAAGATTCCTATAATGGAGAAAGAATATGGTCCATATGGGAATGGGATGGGAAGGACCAAAGATCTGTTCACTGCTAATGAAGCATTAGAGAGCTTTTCTGAGTGGGACATATATTTGGGCCTTTGGGGGTGGGGGCAATGACTGGCTTAATTTGGTGGAGATAGATATGGTCACGCTATACCTTGGATCATGTGTCCAAATTAATCTTGGTCCCATTGTCTTCCATCTTTTAACTTTGTCTCTCCCTCTCTTTAAGCTTTTGATATAGTAGTAGTACTATAAGTTCTAAAGACTTTGAATGGTCATAGTATTCCTTTGATTTTGTATGACAAGTAATTGTTCTTTTTTCACATTTGAAATTAATAATGTTGTTCTTTTAAGTTGGAACTGAGCAAAAATGAAGCCAAATTTTTATTCAATAGTTTGTTTTGTTCTTTTGGCAACTACTTACTTAAATACTCGTATAGTTGGTTTGAGAAATTACTTGTTCAGTAGGTTATTATTTAAAATATTATTTGAGATATAGTATAACAACTTTTTAAAAAAATGATATATGTCAAAAAAAAAAGTTTCATTGTGAATTCTTGGATCGATTAGTTGTTTGTGCGTTTGTCACAATAAGAGCACGATACATCTACTTATACAAATAAAATTATCATACTTTTTTCATAATTACTTACTGTTGAAGAAAAGTGTAATGAACAATTATGAAGGAAAGCATCTTATAGAAACAGTAAGATATTAATTTGTTAGAAAATTTTATAATTTCATTAGTAAAATCATTTCATTAATTTTAATAATTTAACTATAAAATTTAAAATTATTATAATATTATATTATATAAA
Organism: Cinchona pubescens; assembly: GCA_025175665.1. Lineage (NCBI taxonomy): Eukaryota > Viridiplantae > Streptophyta > Magnoliopsida > Gentianales > Rubiaceae > Cinchona > Cinchona pubescens. The sequence goes on along the minus strand of JANKKI010000257.1, from coordinate 1,584,503 downwards.
TTCATAAAATACTAACGGATTAATTTATCAATAAAAATATAAAAGTTTTGTACTTTTTATATTCTTTCACTTGTATAATTGTTTTGATGGGACTGGGATTTTTACACTAGTAGTGGTAGTAGGTCTGCTCTGCTTTGGTCGGTTTTATTTGGTAGGGTGGCCTTAGATTGTTCAGGAAAGGTCCCAAAGCAAAAGACTGTAGTCTTAGACTGGAATAGTCTTATTATTATTTTTGGGGTACGAGCAGTGTAGTCTATGTATGATTGTGAGAATCAAAGAGCGCATTGGGATGGGTAACTTTTAGCGCACTCTGTCTAACAAAGGCAAACCACTTCCCTGATCATATCTTTAGAGGTTAAAGGCCATGATATATTAGGGGTTGCCAACACAAACTTCACTTAAGTCCAAAATTGAAGAGCTCCTTTTTAGTGGGGAGGGGTGGGGTAAGAGCTTGGGTTATCTAGTGACATTGTGATATGTATATTTTTGTTTAATATTTAATTGAAATGATGAAAAGATACGTATTCTAATGTAATACAAAAATTATAGTAGATAATCTAAAGTTGATATGCATCTACATTTTTTCCCCAATTCACAATAAATAATGGGATTTTATTTTTTTCGCAAATGAAACTGTAACAAAAAAAAAAAAACATGATGTAAAATAACCAAAATACCGTTATCTATTATGAAAGGGACGGAACATTTTGTGCCAATAAATTAAAATTTGCCTATTATTTTTGGTTTAGGGGCAGGGGTATGGGGAGGTTTAGTTTTAGGGGATTGGGGGAAGGATTGGTTTAATATGGTATGTCAATCCTAAATTCCTGAGATGTGTTTTGTATAAGTGCATGAAAACAAGGTCACTATCTTCAAATGGGGATCTTGACAAAAGACAAGTCGCATGTTTGGAAAAGACTTGTCCAAGTTTCCATGACTTGACCCACCATTGAAATCTTGTCCATCCACAGTTCAATAGAAAGACATGTACTTAAAGTTAAGTGCCACTATGCCAAATGGAGCAAGTTTGTCCTACTAATTCTGTAATATCTTGTGAGTTTATTGAAATGATTAAAATATAAAATTTATAAAATTTTAATTATCTAACTATATATTACAAAGATTTTTCTTTTCTGCTAAATGGGGTTTGAGGAAATTAAATGCTATTGTGACTACACTATGGACCATCTGCCTGTATTATGGCTCCTGCTATCTAGTCGTTGTTGTTGCATTTATGCTATACAAAATGTCTAAAATATCAGTGTACCAAATGCAAGTTCTTCACTGATCTAACACATTTCTTGTTTGCTGTACACTTTAGCAATGGGGATGGAATTAATGCATTATGTGTTACTTTGTATCTATATAATCGTACTTTTAACAGTATTGGGCCATCCAACTTGAATTTACTTGTGTTAATGTTATCTAATTTCTTCTATTCAAGAAAGATTTTTATCACTGAAGTTGACAAACTGTGAATGGTTCTAGTCTTTTCTTGTCAGTAATAATGTGGGTGTAGAAAAATTCTATGTTGCTAAATCAAATATTGAAATTGAAGGACCGTGAGGGTTTTATTTTTCTTCGTATAATCATCAATTGCCAAATTCACAGCTTAATATAAAAGATAAAAACCAATTGGTAAATTTGTGCTTCACTTAACTATTTTCGTATTCCAGTCTTGTGCATATCCGAATTACCTAAGTAACCTTTCGAATTCTGTATCTATTTGTGCATACCATGTATCAAGTGCGTATATACATCATATATTTTTAACTAAGGGACGTATTGGGTGCTGATACATATAATCCAAATACCTGTTATCCGCTTGCCTATGCTTGTTGAGAAATAGATTTCCCTGAGTTTTGTCCTGGTTTTACTGTCCTGACCTATGGTTCTTATCATGTGCAGATAAAGGGTATGGCTTTGAAAGTGTCTGGTAATTATAAGCAAGGCAAGCCAAGCATCAGCCCAGGCGGTTTCAAGAAGGGACAACGTTCATATCCTGATTTCGATACTATTTCAGAGGGGGTTTCCTACCCTTATATGCAACCAGGAAGCTCAAACTCAACTCCAGCTTGGGATTTTACTAGAACTGGTCCTCACTCTACTGGTCGACATGAATCAAGATTTAGCGGGGCATTTGGCGGTGACAGGACCCCCGGGGCACAGTCTGTCGACGTGGTGCTAGAAGATGAAGATGAGCCGCAAGAATGGATGGCACAGGTGGAGCCTGGTGTTCAAATCACTTTCGTGTCACTTCCTAATGGCGGAAATGATCTAAAGAGAATACGCTTTAGGTACCTCATTATACATACTCTTTTTCTTTAAGCAACTCCTTAAATTTGCTGTAGCATTTTGAAAATATCTATATCAAGCGTGCCAGAAACACATGGATTGCCTCCAAAATGGTTCATTGTAAAGAATAATCAAATTTGGTTACGAGTACTCTTAGTTCTGTCACAATCATTTAGAGTATGTCTGGTCCTTTGTTTAATTAGGAATGGCTTTAAATCCAGTGTGTTCCCTCTCTTGTGGACCTCAAGCATTATTTGGTGCATGAGGTCCCATGTTTCATGTCTAACCTTGAGGCAGCCATTAACTTGATATTTTCAATAGACTACCTACGTTTGAAACATTAAATTTACTAGTCATATTCCACATATTGACTCTGTTTCGCATCTAAGGGAAGGCTGGTCTACCTAAATCTGGTGCATGTATAAGTCTATATCATGTGGCTTCTAGTTTGATTTGGAAAACCCTGGCCCGTTAGGATGCTAGATTGTTCTAATATTTTCAACAGTTATATATATATATATATATTTCTTTTTCCTCGAAAGTGATATTAATCCTAGATCGTGCTCATGTTATTTGGATGAATTGAAGCCGCGAGATGTTCAATAAATGGCAAGCGCAGAGATGGTGGGGTGAGAATTATGATCGAATCATGGAGCTCTATAATGTACAGAGATTTAACCGGCAAGCCCTTAACATAACAAAACTCCCTCAAGATCAGAGGATGGGGTAAATCACATTTTCTATCAAAATATTGTCTACTGTCATAAAGTATGTTGTTATTTTTTGTGTGAAATATATTTCTATATGTTAACTGCTCTTTGTCCTGTCAAGATTCATTTTTAGATTGTAGGGATTGCCATCATTAGATCCTGATATAGTTGCATTGCCATCATATGTTAGAAGTAAACTGTTACTTTTATTCAAGATGCACCATCTGGCATATGCCTTGCTACTTTTCATCTGAACATCTTAGCAATACTTTAATTCTTTACTTTATTCTTCACAAAATTAGTTTATGAACCATTTAACTGGGCAGGGGAATCTGTTGATAGTTAAACCTTTGGTTAAGTTACACCAATTATGTAGAGCTTAATTTGTTGGTCCTTTGGATCTCCGAAGAGGGATATATTGCAAATTGAGTTCCTTGTTGCTCTTGCAACTTCAATATAAATTTCTTACTTAAATGAACGATAATCTCTGCTTTACTTTAGCCATTTTTTTGTATGGACTGCTCATTTGAATCCATTACTGAGGTACATTGTGAGTTTCTGGAACTTGAAGAACAAATTTTACAATTTCAAATTGAGTTAATAAATCTTCTACCTGTTGAATTCATCGACACATGTACATCTACCTTGCTCTGTGAATCACTATATTTTCCTGAAAGAAAAACAAATGCAGTATATTACACGTAAACACCAAGTTATGTTCTACATGATTACTTAAAATTCAGATCCTCTTTCATGACATAGAACTTTCTCTCCTGTGATGCAGAGGGATTCTTCCTACTCGAGGCTTGGATCAGCCAGGGAAAGCCCTATGATGACTCCATCAATTAACAAAGACTGGACCCCGAGAAACCACTATAAACCTTCTGGAAGCAAGAGTTGTTTCCCATTTGACCCTTCAGAGCAAGGCCCCAGCCAACATTATATGGCTGGATCAAGTTCTTATGCCCCTGGTGGCCCAAGGGGTGAAATGTCATCATATATGGAAGCATCTAGGACGACAACCTCCTCCAGAGACGAGGCTTCAGCTTCCATTAGCAATGCCACTGCCAGTGACATCGAGTCTGAGTGGGTAGAGCAAGATGAACCCGGAGTGTATATCACAATCAGACAATTGGCTGACGGAACCAGGGAGCTGCGGCGTGTAAGATTCAGGTAATAGAATCTGCTTAAAATTAGCTAGAAACTTGAGAGTAAATGCTAAAGAAAATTTAGAACTAGTTTAAGAATTTAAGATTATTGTCAAAAAATATTTTTCTTATTGCTCCTTCTGTTTGCTAAATGGATTTCAAAAATTGCATTGTGAAGTTCTACGTCATATGAAATACTTCCAAATGAAATTCTTTACCTAGACACTAGCTGAGATTTGATCCGAACCTTGTGTTAATTTTCAGACATATTTGTTAATCATCTCTCATTTCCTCATTCATTTTCTGCAGCCGGGAGAAATTTGGGGAGGTACCCGCGAAACTCTGAGTGTGGGAATCAAACAGGGATAGAATACAAACTCAATACCTTTAGATGATACAGGTTCAGGGATGCAGTTTACTTGGGAAAGCAATTGCAAACTTTCTTGCCTGAATGAAAAGAAAGATTAACTTCCAAGATGTAGAATGACAATCTACAAAAAAGTATCTGAAAATGCCATCAATCTGCCAAACTGAAATCAACATATGATGATCAACATCCTCACTCCTTGTAATCGGACAATCAGATTCGCGACAGAATATAGTATTGCATACTTAGAATGGCTCCATTCTTCCATGGGACAATCCTATAAGCATAGCTTGGCATGCCATTTTTGTTACTACTATTTAGTTATCAACTGCCTATACCTTGATCTCAAATTCTTTTTGAGCATTTTCTTCCCTGAAATTCTTTTTTCTTATACAGCTTTCATGTGGGATTACCTGGATCGTGACAAACTTTCAGGGTTTTTTTCTTTGTAACTCAACTTTCTGGCATGAGAAATGGAGTCATATTTCTTAAATCTTTGTAATGCTTGAGCAAGCATGTTGTTTATAGTTTTCTTTGATTAATTTATGACATGGAAATACTTTGAATTCTGTGTTTGATGTCCATTTGGTTGCAAATTTTGGAAGTCATTAAAGAAGTTACTGGGAAAGCTCAGGAAACTATTTAGAGTTCATTTTTCTCAACTACTCATATTACTTGTCCAACACCCAATGTTTTATGGTTGCTATTTTGGAGGGTTAAAAATCAGAGGCGGCTCAATGGTTTGTAGGGCCTAAGCTAAAATTCAACATGAGGTCTTTAAAACGGGGGATATATTTTTTTTTTAAATAAAATTTCTTAATCAAATAAATATAAAACTTATCCAAAATTTATTTTTTGAACTTTTTGAGATGCAAAATTAGTAATAGGACTTTTATTAGAATTTTTACTAATATTCTTTTTCAATTGATAATGTATAAACAAGAACTAATAATGAAATATAGTTTAGGAGTTAAGATATTTTTTCTATGATATATTACTGACGGGTTCGTATCGGATAGGAGGAAAGGTGATTTTAAAAAGAAAAATGTATAAACAAGAACAATTAATATTATGTATATGTATTAGGAAAAGAATAAAATCTTTTTATATAATTAAGTATGTCAATTGGAATCTTATTTTCTATTTGCACAATTTCTCTTAATACTTTTAATTGCGAAAATAATAAACCATCAATATAAGAATAATTAGTATATGTGTAGGAAATTTATATCAATAAGCCTAATAGGCCCTTTTTCGATTAGTAATCTCAAATTTATATCAATATTATTTCATTGACTTAGATCATATATGTTATTATTAATGCAATTATTCAATTCATTTACAAGTGAGTTTTCTTGAGAATCAATATGAGACTTTTTTTTAAAAATTTTTTCTTCTTGTATTTCATTATTATTTAATTCAACAAAATTTATGAGTTGTTCATTCAAAGAAAACTCTTCAATATTTTCTAATTCATTTTTGTTAGTACTTGTTAAAAAGTTTATCAAGAGCTCCCTTTCAAGATTGTATTAACCTGTCAATTCTTCTCTTATTTTTTAGTGTTGCATAACCAGATTTATATTTTCTAATTGATAGATTTAAATTCTTAATAACCACAAATAATAAAATATATTTACAAGCAACATCAATTTAACAAATTAAAATATTTAAGTAATGAGGACTGAAGGTTAGAATAATAGAACCTGATGTTAGGAAAGGTACGTGAGATTACAAAGATGGAAGAGGAAAAGTCGTTGGAAAGTTAAGAAGTAAGTAGGTGGTAGTGGATCAATTAATATATAGTCTTAATTAGATTTTTTCAAAGAAAAAAAAAAGTCTTTTTACAATTATTATTACTCCATCTATCTCATTTTATATGTCACTTTTTATTTTTTATTTTGATTTGTCCCAAATTATTTGTCACTCCTTAAAATAAAATTTTTTTAAAGGATATTTTACTTATTTTACCCTTCATACAAGTCCCAAAAACATAGCATTAAATTCAAGTGCTTCACCATTAATTTCTCTTCCAAGTTATTTCAAAATTTGAAATTCCAAAATCAACTAATAAATTTTATATTTTAATTGAAAGACAATTATGGAAAAAGTATTTTATTAATGGGCCAAATACCAATTTTTCTTAAACTATGTACAAATTTGACCATGCCAAATAAAATAGGACAGAGAGAGTATAATTTTGGGGTCGAATCTTTTTGTTTAATAAATAGGGAGTCCAATCTTTTATGATTATTATTATAATTACAGCAAGGCCTAAAAACTTTGGGGCCTAATGTTTTTGATTAATTAATAGGGAGTCTTGATTAGACTTTTTCAAAAAAGATATTTTAAAGTTATTACTATAATTATATTAAAATTTAGAATTTTGGGGACTAAATTTTTTGGGACCTAAAACGAATTGTTTAGTTGCCTAACCCTTGAACTACTCCCGATAAAAATTGAGCTTGACTTCATTTTAGTCCCTCAATTATTTTTTGTTTTATTTTAACCCTCTGGCCTACTCCTAAAAGTGGTAAGGATGTTATCTCTCACTTCATATCTCACTCCCATCATACATTTTAATGGCATATCAAGATTCCTCCTTAAAGATTTTAATTTGTATTTAAAAGAAATTTTGGCAGTTAATTTGACAATGGGATGGAGAGGCGAATAGAAGATCTTGTGGCCCCTAAACACTAATTAAGGATCTTCTATCTCACTTTCTATCTTACGCTCTATCCTTCTACCTACTGAGAGGCTAAGATTCCTTCACTAAAAATTTTAATTTTACTTAAAAGAAATCTTAGCAGTTGATTTGATAGTGAGATAGAGAGCAAGATAGGAAGTATGACAAAAGATCATGTGGCCTCTAAACACTAAGGAGCCTATATCTCACTCCCTATCCTATTACCTAATGAAAAGCCAAAATTCCTCCACTAAAAATTTTAATTTTATTTAAAAGAAATCTTGGCAGTTGATTTGATAACGGGATAGGGAGTGTGATAAAAAGTGAGATAGAAGAAGATCATGTAGCTCCTAAATGCTAAGGATAATTTATCTCACTTTCAATCCCGCTATCTAATGAAAGGCCTATAACATTTCTCCACTAAAAATTTTAATTTTATTTAAAAGAAATCCTAAACAGTTGATTTGATAATAGGATAGAGAGTGAGATAGAAAGTGTATATTTTTAGTCCTTTTGTCAATCTTTGTCATCAAGCTTTAACATGGAGGTTAAATTTGTCAAATTATGTTCTAGTAGTACTAGTTGTCGTTGCTAAGGCAGATGATTACCACTTCATCATATCTATATACAACATTTCACTCCATTAATGTAAAGATTAAATCGACATGGAACGACAAATCTTTTTCACCACAAATGAATTTTCTCTACACAAATAAACACCAGCCTGGAAAATCCAGTTGGCCTTGTTGCAGCACATTCTTATTAATTGTGGCAATCAAGTTTTCCACCACTGTACATTACTACGATTTCATGTCAAATTTGATTGGATTGAAGTCCTATAGGTTAGAAAGCATGAAAAGAAGCATTTTAATATTATTACATAGTAACTAGGCAAAAGATTTTGATAGGAATAGAGATGACAATTTTGATTCAAAGGTTAGAAAAAGAAGCATTTTAATATTATTACATAGTAACTAGGCAAAAGATTTTGATAGGAATAGAGATGACAATTTTGATTCAAATTTATTTATTAATCAAAATTATTTAAAATTAAATGGTTATGGATGATGCTAAAAAGTTTAATAAACATAAATAGTTTATTCATTTAAAACTACTAGTATGATGAATTTTAATGAATAATCTATATAAACAATATAAATTCATTTAATTATAACAAAATATCACAAGTTGTAAATCTACAGTTACATTTACACATAAATTCAAAAACACACACACACTCTTACCCATACTCACACACATGTACACAAGCACACTCACACTCTCGGACACATTCATACACATGCACAAACTTACACCCATTCTCACACACATGCTCACTCCCACACACACTTATACATGTGGTATACTTACACATACACACACTTACATACCTACACTGACTGACACACATATACTCACACACTTACGCACCTACCCACATACTTACACGCATTAGCACACACTCACACAGTCACACACTATTACATGCACTTGCACACATTTACACATTATTACACGCACACTCACTTACACACTCACATGCAATTGCACACACACTTACACATAGACATAATCACACTCACTCATACACGCATACACACAGTACTCTAACACATATTTATACACATATAACACACTCACGCACGTTCTTACACACACATGCATATACTTAGACACACATATTTATGCACACACTAAAGCACTCTTGCACATACTCAAACATACATACTCTTACAAACACACTTTCATTTATATACATACACTTATACATACCCATACCCATGTGTACAGAAGCATACACACTTACACAAACTAACATACACACACAGTGCGTGCACGCACATACCTTCACACGCAGTCACACACATTTACACATACTATTACACACACTCAAACACACTCACTCACACACACATGCACTCTAACACATTTAAATACACTTATATACATTCTTACACACATATGCACACACTTAGACACACACATTTATACACACACTTACACATACTCAAACACCCACTTACACACATTTACACACTTAATCACACAGATGCATATACTCTAATACTCACATATTCTTACAAACACACGCATATGCTTAAACACAGATATTTATACATACCTACATATACTAAAGCGCACTTGTACTCAAACACACTCACAACTCTTACACACACACACATTTATACACACACAGAGACACTTATATACATTTACAGACACGAACATACTTGCACATGTGTACACTTACATACATTTGCATACACAAACAACCACACACACTTACATATACTCAAACACACTATTACACACACACATGTTAAACACACTCATCACATACACAAATTTGAGTATACACACTTACACATTTAAATACACTCACACACTCTCTTACACACAAACACTCATACTTAGACGCACATCACATATTTACACATATTCACTCACATACAATACATTTACATAACACACACTCACTCAAATACACACTCTCATATACATACACTTACACACATACACACATACTCACACACAGGCATCCAAATTATGTGTGAGTGAGTGTTTGTAAGTGTAAGTGTGTGATTGTGGGTATATATGTGACTTGTGTGGGTGGGTATGTGTATTATTTTGTAAGACTGTGTATGTGTGTTAGTGTGTGTAAGTGTGTGTGATTGTATGTCTAAGTATGTATAACTGTTTGTATACATGTATGTCTATTTGTGTGTGTGAGAGTGTGTGGGTTAGTGTGTGTGTTATATGTGTGAGTGTTTAAGTGCATATAGGCATTATTGTGTGAATTTGTGTGTAAGATTATGTGAGAGCACGTGTGTGTGCATTTGCGTGTTAGTATGTGTAAGTGTGTGTATGTGTGAGTGTGTGTAAGCATATATGTAGATGTATGTGAGTGTGTATTTGGTCTTATGTGAGTATATCAGTTTGTGTGAGTGCATGCGTGTGTTAGTGTATGCAAGTGTATGTGACAATGTATGTGTGTGTAAATGTGTAAGTGCATATGTGTGAGTGTGTGTGTCTTAGTGTATGTATGTGTAAGTTTGTGTGAAAATGACAATAAAGTATAATTTAGGTGGTAAAATGCTTCTCTTACGACATATTAATTATGAGTTCAAGTCACTAGAGGGTAGGGAGAGAGGTGTATTTTTTTTGGTTTTTAAAGTAAGTTTGTGTGAGAGTGCGTGTGTGCATGTATGACATTGTGTGTGTGCGCATGTGTGTATTAGTAGGTATGAGAGGGTGTATGTATGTGTAAGTGTGTGTGTCTGTGTGTTTGAATGTGTATTAGTTTGTTTGAAATATGTGTTAGGGTATGTGTGTCTATTAGAAGTATGTGTGAATGGCGGAGAGTGTAAATGTGCGTGTGTATGTATGTGTGTATGAATGTATTAGAAAATGTGTGTGTGTTAGTGTAAGTGTGTGCGCGTGTGTGAATATGTATATGTGTGTAAGAGAGAATTGGAGGTGGAGAAAATTAAACAATTAGTTTTTTACATGAATAAATAGTTTATCCATTATACATTTAAATCTATCTATTTAGATCCATATATTAAATGATTTTTAATGAATTAGATAAATTTGTACAAATCCATTTAATTAAATTTGTAGATCATCCATTTATCCATTTTACCAACTCTAGATAGGAGTGTGTGTGTGTGTGTATATATAGGGTAAAAAACACTTTTAATTCTCAAAATTCATCCTAGTAACAGTTTTAGTCCTCAAAGTTTCATTAAAAATAAACCACATCTCTCATCTTCTAAGTTTCAACTTTATTAGGACAATTGGCATAAAAATAACATAATTTTTTATTTCTATGCCTCTACCCTAACAAACATTTAACAAGACTGGATTTCTTATTTGATAAATACTAAAAAATTACCCTCTATCTTTTCTTTATCTTGGCTAAACCAACAAGAATTGAATTTTCTCATAAGTTTTAACAAAAAATTATTCTATTTTCTATCAATTATCCCAGTCCAGTAGACATTTAGAAGATGAGAAACGTGATTTGTTTGTTGTGAAACTTTAAGGACCAAAAATATCACTGGGCTAAACTTTGGGGACTAAAAATGTGTTTTATCCATATATATGTGTGTGTGTGTGTGTGTGTGGTAATGCATAAAAATACTTGCACCAATGTATAAAAATTAAAGTCCAAAGTAGAAATTGTCCAAATACTAAAATTTCTCCAAAACAAGGGTGACAACGCGCGGCGAACCCACAATGCGATAACCTGCAACAAGAACAAGAGATGTTGGGTTTTGTCCCCTGGGGAAGTTTCCAACGCTCAAGTCAGAATTTGTTGATAAGAGGAAATTAGGGAGCAAATGAAAGTTAAGAATCTTATAATTTTAGTATTCGATTATGAGATTTGAGTTATGAAATTTTACCTTGTACATTTGCTATTTATTCTAGTGTGTAGTGGGATTGTGTAATTCATGGGTTTAGTAACAATGGATTAGCCCATAATGATCTTCAATGGGCTACGAACCCAACCAATGGCTGATGGAGGCCTTTAGTTCCCTATTGTTTCCTTTGTTTTTGACCTTTTTTGAAATGTCCAAGTTACGCTCATTAATATTTGATCACATTAGTCAACATACCACGTGTCCGCAAGTCATTGAGTGGTACATTTTATGTATCATCATTTGTTCCCCACTTTCAAGTTGAGTTTATCTGGATTTAGAGTAGCTCGGTGGTAAACTTGTGTCTTAGCCAGAGTCGACAAATTTTGATTAGAGCCAGATTTTGAATTTTGAATTGTTTCACAGAGGGAAAATTTTTGAATTTCTTCTTGTAGATTCGAAACCAAAGTTGTGTATTAGAAATCATTTGGTATGGTGCTTTGGTTAGGTAATAAGTAAGATGTAGACATTCTCCCAAGAGTTTATACTTCTTTAAGGGGTTTGACCTTGAACCTAGGATATTCATACATGCAACTTAGGTTACCTTGCAAAAAATATCCCAAGGTCTTGAAATTGTACCAAGGCTTCTTGAACTAAAGCACCAAAGTTATACCTCATAAGTTACTACATACTACAACCTAGGTTGTAAGCTCTCACAACCTAGATTACTAAACTTTCATAACCTAGGTTGTTACTCTCCCACAACCTAAGATAATTTTTCTCAACCTAGGTTCCAAGTTCCACACAACCTATGTTCCAAAACTCCACAAACTAGGTTCCAAAGTTGTACAACCTAAGTTGCTTTGAAGACTTCTCTAAAGCCGAGACTTGCATCCTTGGCATCTTATCTTCTCATTTTTCCCACATTTGCTCTGCGTAAGTTACTCTTGTTTTTTTTTTTTTACTTCTCCCTCATTCTTCTTCATTTTTCTCTTTGATTTTTTTAATCAAATACTTGATATGCATTTTTACACACAACTCTTTATTCTCATGAGTTTGCTTGATGAAGAAAATTCAAGTAGCTATGACACTTTTGACATGGGAGATGCTAGGCTTGGGAACAGTCCCCTTGGCTTAGAAATGGACATGGGCAAAGTAAGAGAATGGGATGAAAATAAAGAGAGGAGGCAGAAAAGAAAAAAAGAGAAGAGGAAAATGAAAGAGAAGAAGAGAGAAAAAGAAAATGGGTGAAATGTGTGTAAATAAAGGGGATTTTACACTCAAATCCATTGGCAAGGAGAATCCCACGACAATAGATGGCTCAACAACACAACCAAAATCTCCTATGCAGCCGCAATCTCCTATGGGATAGCAACCGGCAATTTAGCTGTGAACATTGAGGCAATAACTTACACCACCATGGCATCAAGCATTAAGGCAACACACACAACTCCATAGCAGCAAACTTGATCCACGTTGATTTCCAACACACCAAGATGTTTTTCGCCACCATTCTGCTGCTGTACGAGATCAAATGAAATAAGAGAAGTGCGCACCAGCTGCAAATTTAGGGGGATATGCAGCTACACAAACCAAACAAGATAAAGCCACGGTCATGGGTGGCACGTATGTAGCTGCACTTACTTCTCAAGACCATAATCGTGGGCATCCTACTAAAGATGTTGAAGTTGTTGAAGATGAAATGTCTCTTGGAAGGGATAATGATGTTACCAATTCCACCACAGTGGTGCTTATTGTTCCCGTAATCATGAAAGATAAGAATTCAAGGAAGGAATCCTTGGTTGATGACAAGGTTGAACAAGGTCACAATCGAGGGCGAGGTGTTGAAGACTTTGATAAGGCATTGGAGGTGGTTGAAGATCCTTTGCATAAACCACTTGAATCAAACTTCTCGAATGTTGTCCATGGAGATATTCGTGCTCAAGGTCAAGGTGTTGATGAGCTGCGTATGATTTCAAATCAAGTTGATAATGCATCTCCCGAAGAAGAAATAGATTATTTGATCAAAGGGTCTAGGCCAAGTGTACTTTTGCATCCACTAAAGCTTATTTGAGGGTAGATCTTTGCATACAATTATCATATTCTAGAATAAGGGTAAATTCATGTCGCATTAATGCTCTATTTAGCACGGTGCCTTCCGAATATTCCCACTTGTACCGGGTTAAATAACGTCATTCCACAAGAGCTCCCATAAGTAGTTGCTTTGTTGAATTTGAAGATGTTAATGAACTTGAGCAAACAAGTGTTAGTGAAGATGTTTCAAATGAGACCGAGCATGAGAATTCTAACAATGAAGTACCCTCCAAATCCGAGCAAAGAGAATCTAGTGAAGAAATCATAGCCTTTCTTTACCAAAGAAAAGGAAACAAACTACAAATCCTCTTCAGCAAAAGAAAGATAACCAAGCCAAGGGTTCTTATAGAGACCTTGAGTATGTTTTCTCCAAATTATCTTCTTCAATTGTTGAAAGGACCTCTTAGGAAAATGGGTGAAGAGATTTCATATTCCTAATGATTTCAAAATTAAGGTTCCTCCTCTCTAACCATCAGTCTTGTCTGGATATATATATATATATATATATATATATATATATATATATATATATATTTGTGTACTTGGCGCACTTTGAAGAGGGTTGATATTTCCAATACCTCTCATATTTCAAAAAGTGTAGGAGCACTATCAAGTCGGGCTCGGTCAACTTAATGCTAGATTGATTTGGAATATCAATGCCTTTTTTATTGTTTGCACAATTTTTGAAGTTAAGCCATCCATTGCTATTTTCAAAAAATTCTTTCACATCATATTTATGGGGCTTGAGATAACCTTTGGTTGGAGGACCAATATGAGTTTGCTTGAAGATGTGACTCCTAGGTCTAAAGATTGGAGGAGTGAGTATTTCTTGATTTCCAAATTCCCTGAAAAGAAAATTCCCACATGGAACTTTAACTTGAATATTTCCCAAGCCAATGAGTTTATTCCTCTTAATAAAATAGATAGTTCTTCTATACATTTTCGTGAGAATGCCAAAAGACTCCATTGGGAAAGTTGTGATCAATGAGCAAGTTTTAGTATCGCTAGGGTTAAGCTCCACTTCTCTTGCTTTTTCCACTTTCTTAGGTTATTATGCACATTCATACTTCTACTCTATGATCTTGCATAGGCTTTCTTTTGAGGCTATAACTTTTCCAGTACTTGACATATTATTTTTCTTTTGTAGCAGACGCTATGTCGAGTTCTATTTGTGACCGTACTTTGGAGCAAAGGTGAGTAAACACAATGATTCATCTGAGCATGCCGATGGATCTTCCACTGGGATGGAGGGTACCAAGAGATCATCTCATGCTACTCTTGCACAACCAACAGGTGGGAAGAGGTCTAAGGTCCCCTCTGAGTCTACTTTGCCTCCTTTACCTCCAGTTGAGGTTCCTACTCAAGTTACCCCTTTTCCAGCGATAGTTGCTTCCCGTCCACCTCGGGTTCCTATTTTGTCTTGATCTGAGAATTCTTCATCTTCTCGTGAGAGTTAATGGGAGGTATACAATGACATTTGGTCCATTTTAGAAAATGTGAGTCGACCTTTGGTAGAAGCTTTAGCCTTGCCAAAGGAATGACAAGAAAGAATGGGGAAACCCTTGAGCTCTACCTGTATTGCCGATGGCGAAGCAATGTACAAACACATTGCTTAAGTAAGTTATTCTTCTATTCTTTGAAAAAAAATTGAAGTCGTATAACTCATGTTTAGAACTAACATTGTTCTTTTTTGCCTTGTCCTTGGATTGGAAATCTTCATTATCATTTGCAGCGTGCTCAAGTGCAATACTTAGCCAAAATTTCAGAGTTGGAAGGCAAACTTAATGAGGCGATGATGACTAAGGAAAACATTTCACCACTTTTTGCCCAAGTTTTGAGCATAATAGGGAGTTGGTTGAGGAGAATGCCAAGTTGAAAGAAGATATGATGAAACTTCAAAGTCTCATAAAGAGAAGATAAGGAAAATTAGGGTGTCCCACAAGAATGAGCTTTAGGTTAGTAAGGAAAAGTTGATATTTGAATTCTGTCTCGACTCTCAAGAGTATCAAGATCGTTTGAAGAAGCATTTGGTTGATTGTTGTGTTACCAAAGAGTTTGATGATATGGTGGATGAGTGAAGCATGAAACACTTTGATTCAGGGTATGATGAAGCTTTATCTTTTGTGTAGAAAAAGTATCCAGACTTGGATATCGATGACTTAATTCAAGGCATAATTCCTCCTACCGCCCTTAACCCTAGTACATCAGGGGCTCTAACTGAGGATGGAGTAGTATCCATTAGATTTAATATGAGGGATGCTATTCTGGAAGGTGTCGAGGAGAAGGGTGGGGTTTAGATGAGCACTTTTGTCGCACCACTAGCTTAGCTTAGTACTTGCTTAGCTACTTTGTCTTTTTGGAGACTATAAAGCTCGGGTCTCTTATATGTACGAGCTCCTACCTTTGGATAGTGTTATGTTGTTTACTTTTCTTAGTATTTTTTTAGCTGCACTTGTTGCTTGGCTTTGAGTTCGGGCCTTTCTTTGTACCTCCCGAACTCCACCTATATTATGCTTTCCATATATATGATATTATGCCTTTCCTTTGCAACTTATGCTTTTGTTTGGCTTCAAGTGTTCCTCCACAAGTCCTCGCCCCCTGTAGACACTTGGATATTTTTCAAGTGACTAAGTTGTTTTATCGAGTGATCGTTTTCAAATTCAAGTAAAAATTTGCTCGCTCCCGGAAGGTAAGCCTTGGTTTTATGACTAAACATAACCTAAGAAAAAAATATTTTGCCCCTAGAAGAACTTAACCTAGGCATAAATTTTTTTGTCCCCGGAGGGATTTAACCTAGGTATAAAATATTTTGCCCTCAGAAGAGCTTAATCTAGGTATATATTTTTTGCCCCCAGATGGATATCCCTTGGTCTTATGACCATATTTAACCTAGGTACAAAATTTTTCACTCTTAGAGCTTAGCTTAACCTAGGTACATATTTTTCGCCCCTGAAAGAGCCTAACCTAGGTATAAAATTTTTCACTTCTGGAAAGGTATATGTTGGAGCTCTTGTGACCAACCTTAATATAGGTACAAAATTTTTCGTTCTTTTGGAAGAGCTTAACCTAGGTGCATAGGTTTCGCCCATCGAAGGATTTAACCTAGGTACAAAATTCTTTACCCTCGGAAAGGTTTAACCTAGTTATAAAAATTTTCATCCTCAGAAGAGTTTAACCTAGGTACAAAATTTTTCTCCCTCGGAAGGTTTAACCTAGGTATAAATTTTTGCCCTCGGAAGGGTTTGACCTAGGTTCAAAATTTTTCACCCTCAGAAGGGTAACTTATGTATAAAATTCTTCGCCCTCAGAAGAGCTTAACCTAGCTACTAAATTTTTAGCCCTCGGAAGAGATTAACCTAGGTAACAAAATCTTTTGCACATCAGAAGGGTTTAACCTGGGTATAAAAATTTTTCCCTAGAAAGAGTTTAACCTAGATGCAAATTTTTTTTGCCCTCGAAAGGGTTTAACCTAGGTTCAAATCTCCTAAGTAAAGCATTAATGTTAGGATTAAGGTTACGCCTTAGGCACAAATTTCCTTAGTAAAATTTATTTTTGCCCCTGGAACGGTTATGGTTGCTTTTTTACAAATCTCCTTAATAAAATTTATTTTTCCCCCTGGAAGGGTTATGGTTGCTCTTTTGAGTATACTTAACCAAGAAAGAGCTTACTTTCACCCCCGGAGGGGTTATATCGACTCCGAAGAGTGGTCACTAATTTTGTTGCATAGAAGAAGTAAGTGACCCAGGAGAGTCGTGGTATCCTGGAGGATATTTTTTTACCTAAATGTTGGGTGGGGTGGTATTGCTATTGTAAACAAAATATTGAGCATGTATATAGGCAAAAGATTAGAAGTTTTCATTGATAGCAAAAGCGAATATTTACAAGTTGCACAAGCTTATTTCATCTAGGCAGGTGTTGCTTGGTTTAGGGATTTTCAAAAATTTTGGGCAAATTAAAGAAAACTTAAATGTAGAAATTTTTTTCAAATTTTGGTCAGTCCAAGTGCAAGGCAAGAGTTTCCCATCATTAGTTCTAAAAACAAATTGTAGGCACCATTGGAGTATGCTTCAATTACCTCGTAAAGACCTTCCCAATTTGGCGAGAACTTCCCACAAGCTTGGGGTTGGCTCACCTCTACCTTCCTTATAATCCAATCTCTTACTCGAAATCTTCTACCTCAGACTTGTTGATTGTAGTAGTGAGTAACCCTTTGCATATGAGCTTGCATTTTGAAGTATGTCTTATCCCTTTTCTCCTCGCGTAAGTCAAGATTAGACCTCAACCCTTGTTAATTTTTTTTCAAGTTGAAGTTGTTGACACGAAAACCCGGCATACCAATTTTCACAGGTATAAGTACTTTGGTTCCATAAGTGATGTTGAAGGGAGTATCCCTGGTAGCATTCTTGTAGGTAGTGCGGTATGACCACAAAACACTTGGAAGCTCTTCAACCCATTTTCCTTTAGCATCATCAAGTCTCTTCTTAATACCTTCAAGAATGGTGCGATTAGTCAGTTCCACCAAACCATTACTTTGGGGATGGCTCTTGTCGAGAAGAAACATTGTTCTATGCCTAAGTCTTAGCAAAACTTTTTGAATGGTGCTCCTTGAAATTAAAATCTATTTTCCGAGGTTAGTATCTTGGGTATTTCGAAGCGACATATAACATTCTTCCAAAAGAATTGTATGATCTGTTGATGAGTAATGTTTGCTAAAGCCTTTGCCTTAACCCACTTGGTAAAATAGTCAATGGTTACTACCACAAACTTCTTTTTTGTTGGAGCTATTGGAAAAGGAACCAAGATATATGCCCCATTGAGCAAAGGGCCATAGAGTAAGGATTGGAGTAAGTTGTGCTGCCAGATAGCAAGGTTGATTGGAATGGAATTGACATTTATCACATTTTCGCACGTAGTCCATAGAATCCTCTAACATTCTTGGCCAATAGTAACCTTGCCTTTGTACCTTTTAAATAAGAGCTCTTCCTCTAACATGGTGTCCACAAATCACCCATGCACCTCGATCAAAGTCTTTAAACATCAGAGATGGCAAGGCATTGAGTAAGACATTCGATTCAAAATTTCTTCAATGATCAAGTACTTTGCTGACTTCTTTCTACCCTTTGAACCTCCATCTTATCATCAGGCAATTTTCCTTCTCCGAAGTATTGAATAATCGGGGTCATATAATTTGGAGTAGAGTCGATATTCATGATCTCCCCATGATATATAATCCTTTCCCTTAGCACTTCCCAAGAACACTTCTTCCAACACATTGGACTGCACTGAACTTGTAATTTTGAGAGGGCGTCCATCTCCTTATTTTCATCTTGAGTTACATGACTATATCAAATTTTTCAAAGTGTGAGATGAAGTCCTTCACCTTGATTAGGTAAAATTGTAGGGATGACTCCCTTGCTTCATGTTCTCTTTTGACTTGTTGAACCACAAGGTTTGAGTTCATGTTTACCAACAAGGTTTTAACCTTTAACTCTTTGGCTAGCCTAAATCTGAAGACTAAGGCTTCATATTCGGCCTTGTTGTTACTTGTTGTTTGGAAATTCAAACCTTAGGGCTTAGCTTTTTCTAAATCCCTCCAAAGAAGTAAGAATAATACCCGTGTCACACCCTTCGGGGTTACTTGCTCCATCCACATGCATTTCCCATAAGGGTAAATCTATGACTTGCTCCCTGGCAGAGGTAGACATTTCTTTGCTTTTCTCATTATCGGCTCTTTTGAGTTCTCTTCTTCCACCCCTTCTAAAATAAAATTGACAAAAACTTGTGCTTTGATTACCACCTAGGTTGAAAATAGATGTCATACTCATTTAGCGCGATTGCTCATTTTACCAACCTTCCTAAGACCTCAGGCTTCAATAGGAAGAACTTAAGTTGATGAATTGTAAGAACCACAGTGGGATGACTTAGGAAGTAAGGCATAAACTTTCTCACCATCATCACCAAAGCTAAGGCCAATCTTTCAATAGTATGATACCGAATCTCTAGATCACTTAACACTTTACTTACATAGTACATCAATTTTTGGACCTTGTCCACTTCTTATGACAAGAACGATGCTTATTGCTGCAGATGAACAAGCCAATTTATAGGTAAAGAGTTTCTTTGAGTTTCGGCTTAGTTAGGAGTGAGAGAGAAGTCAAGTACTCCCAACTCCTCAAGTTTTCACACTCTTCTGTCCATTGAAAAATTCTTGGAACTTCTTAAAGTTTTGAAAAAAGGCAAATTTCTATCACCGAACTTAGATAAGAAACAGTTTAAGCTGGCAAGTTGCCCCGTGAGTCTTTGCATTCCCTTAACCCCCTTCAGAGCCTCCATAATTTGAATGGCCTTGATTTTTTTGGGGGTTAGCTTCAATCCCTCTTTTTGTTACTGGAAAACCTAAGAACTTTCATCCAAAAACTCCAAAAGGACATTTTTCGGGATTAAGTTTCATTTTGAACTTTCTCACGATAGTGAAGGTTTTTCGATGATCCTCCACATGATCTTCTTTTAACTTACTCTTGACAAGCATATCATCTACGTAAACTTTAATATTCCTCCTCCCAATTAATTTGCAATACACTTTATCCACTATCCTTTGGTAAGTGGATCCAGTATTTTTCAAGCCAAAGGGAATTACTCGGAAGCAATAAGTGCCAGAGTTAGTGATGAAGGCAGTCTTTGACCAATCCTTGCTATTCAAAACAATTTATTAATATCCTTTGTATGAATCCAAAAAAGACATGACCTCACACTCGGAGATAGAGTCTACCATGGTGTCTATACAAGGTGTAGGATAGTAATCCTTGGGGCAAGTTTTGTTCAAACTAGTGAAATCTACACACATCTTCCACTTAACCCCTAGCTTTGGAACCATGACTACATTATTAAGTCACTCGGGGTATTGTATCTCTTCCACTATTTTTACTTCCAAAAGCTTGTCTACTTCTGATTCCATCGCTTGGCTTCTTTTCCTTCCAAAATTTATTTTCTTTTGGATGTGGGTTTGAACCTTTGGTCTACATCAAGTGAATACATAGCTATGTTGGGGTCAATCCCTAACATGTCCGAGGGATCCCAAGTAAAAGAGATCTTTGAACTCCCTAAGTAAAGAGATAAGGTTTTCCTTGATGTCTCCCGAAAATAACTTTCCCATTTTTGCCACTTTGCTAGGTTCATCTTCATCTAAAAGCACTTCTTCAAACTCCTCGACTGGTTCATCCTTTAGGTTGAGTTCCTTTTTTTTTCCAAGAGTTGAACATTGCAATTAGGAACAATTTCCTTTTCTTTCAATTTCAATGAAGCTATGTAGCATTGCCTTGCCACTACTTGATCTCCCTTTATTTCTCCCACATCATTCTCCGTTGGAAATTTTATCTTCATGTGATGAGAGGAAGGGAGAGCACCAAGTCTCTAATAGTATGTCGGTCGATAATGACATTGTAAGGAGAATAGGCCTTGGCAACTACAAAGTCAACCATGAGTTGAACATCTTGAGGAGAAGTGCCAAACATAATAGAAAGGGTAATATATCCAAGTGGTTCACCACTTCTCTGGCAAAACCAACCAAGGGTGAAAACACAGGTTTCAAATTGACCATCTTTCTCCTCTAAATTCATTTGTTTCAAAGTTTCACAGAAAAGAATATCCGTGGAACTTCCATTGTCAATCAAAGTTTTCTTCACATCATAATTTGCAACGGGTAAGGTTACTACCAAGGGATTGCTATGAGGGTGAATTACTTGTTCCATTTCTTTCGTGGTGAATATTATGTCTTGATACAACCTAGATTTCTTTATGCTAGATTAGACCAAGTTGATTTGATGAGCATATGACTTGTGAGATGACGCAAAGTCACTATTTGTTACTCTACTAGAGATAGTATGAATGATGATTTTTCCTTGGTTTTCCACACCAGTTACCCTTTCTTCTCAAGGCGGACCTCGATCCATTTTGTTCGAGTTTTATGCTTGGCGGTGAGGTGAACTTCCTCTATCCATCCCTTGGATGAATTTCTTAAGGTAATCCCTTCTTATTAAGTCTTCAGATAAATTTTTGAGAGAAATACAATCATTGGTCTCGTGTCCGTCACTTTTCATGAGGCCCAGACCATTTGACATAAGGTTCTTTCTCAATGACAACCAAAATGCATGAAGGTTATTCATTGAATAGGATATAAACTTTAGGAGGATCGGGACTAAGACTGTCAATTGAGTCGGGCTAGTCGCCTGGCCCTAAATATTGTGGGCTAAGCCTTATTTTACGTGAGTTGAGTTGAGTTTGAACCTAAGTACCAAACCCGATTTCATTGCGAGTTGAACTTGAGTTATACTGAGTTTAACCTGATTAAAACTCGGCCTGAATATAATATTATATATATACACACATGCGTTAATTGTTTAAAATCTAAGTTACTAATTACACATGTAATAAATAATTAGATACTACTTACTAGTACTAATTAGAATATTGGAATTGAAAATACTTTTAAGGAATAAGATTTATGTATTAAAAATACAAGGGTTTTATGCATATTACTGTGAGATCGGGCAAGCCCGATCTTAACCCGAACCCATTTATTTTTGTGATTTAAGTATGAACCTTTTACTCTCTCTTGTGAGTTTTTTGAGCTGAATTCGGGTTCAAAAATATTATTTTTTAAATGGGTTGAGCTCGGGTATATTAAACACTAGTTCATATGGCCCAATTGACAGTCCTAGTTGGGACTCCTCTTATGAAGAACGGTAACGGATAACCTATCCCTCACATTAACTTTCTTTGGAGGTTTCACTCCATTAATTCCTCTATCTGCTTTCCTCTTCTTCCCCTTCTCACTCTTGGACTCTCTCTTTCTTCGTTCCCCTTCATCTACTTGAGTGAACTCTTCGGCCCTATGTAAAAGTTCATTGAGAGTGACGGGTGACCTCAAGTTAAAATCAAATGAGAACTTTCTAGGTTTTACCCCACTTTGGAACACCATGATTTACATATCTTCTATAACTCCTTAAATCTTAATGGTCTCCTTCTTGAATCTATCCACATAGTCGATGAGGGATTCTTCTGGTCTTTTTACAACTTGATTAAAATTTCTTGTGTCTCCTTTCTTGTACCATTTGATCCCAGACCAATCTAAGGTCGCATCATTGAGGGTTCCGGGGAACCCTTAGGATAGCATCTGAGACACTTTACAAACACATCTTGGATCGATAAACATCAAGGTGCTCCCATAGATCTGAACTTCCATCATAAGAGTCAAATAAGGAATTTGCCAATGTTTTGGGAGAGGTTCTCGCATTATCTCATCGGTTAATGAAAATGAGTACTTGTATTGTGTAACCAACCCTTCCTTGTCATCCATCCTATCTACTCGAACTTGGAACTGCTCCAACTTTCTCCTTAGTTCTTCTTCTCACTCAGTAGGCGTTCCAAGGTATGTTCCCTCTCACAAGGTCTTCCCTTCTCTTGCTACGGAGGCTGGCTCACTTATACTCCTTGGTCTAGCTTTACTTGGCTTAGAGGAGACCTCTCTTCTTGACCCATGCCGGGTGAACCAGCTTTCACGTTCTTATCAAGCGAATCTGATTGAAATTACTTTCCTAACCCTTTAATCATCCTTATTGATTACATGAGAAAGTCTCTTATCCATGGGGCCTTGATATGCAGAGTGGACAACCCGGGGGTTGCCACCAGAGTTACGCGAAGGTTCTCCTCCTCCTTCCCCAACTTGTTTCTCAAGCTAGTATTTCATAAGTAACTCTTTCAACATAGCATTATGTTGGCTTAGCAAGTGTATCTCTGCATCTCTATCATTAGCTTGGGGATCAGGCTCCCTAGCTTGCCCTCTAGTCGATCAAATACTCTAGTCGATCGATTCGACTGGTGTTCGGAGACGATCTCCTTTCCTCTATCTTGGTTGTTGCAGTGGGTGTTGCACGCGTTAGGAGGCATAGGTGAATATGATGTAGGATGGTTGCTTGTTCAAGTTCTCACAGACGGCGCCAAATGTTAATGCATAAAAACGTTTGCACTAAAGTATAAAAATTAGAGTCCAAAGTCCAAGTTCAAAATTGTCCAAATACAAAAATTTCTCTAAAGCAAAGGTAACGATGCACGGCGAACCCACGATGCGATACCTGCAACAAGAACAAGAGCGGCGAGGCTTTGTTCCTTAGGGGAGATTCCGACACTCAAGTCAGAATTTGTTGACAAGAGGAAATTAATAGTAAATGAAAGCTTAGAAAGGCAAGAATTTTTATAATGAGAATTGAGTTATGAAATTTTACCTTGCACGTTTGCCATTTATACTAGTAATTGGTGGGTTGGAATAATTCATAGGCATAGTAACAATTGATTAGACCCAAAAGACCTTCAATGGGCTACAAAACCAACCAATGGCCCATGGAGGCCTTTAATCCCCTTTGGTTTCCTCTGTCTTGGACATTTTGTGAAATGACCATGTTACCCTGATAAATATTTGACCACATTAATCAATATACCACGTGTTCGTAAGCCATTGGGTGGTACATGTTATGTATCATCAATATATATACATACACACTACATTTACAGATAGTGGCGAACCTAGAAACCAAAACTTTTTATTAAAACATAAATCATTAACAAAAAACAAATTAGTGATGCATACAGACTTTATGGAATGCCTTTTCATATACTATATGTTCAATGATTGGATAAATTTTAAGAAAATCTACAATTCTATTGTTTTCTAAAAGTTTATAATGCATCATATGTTACGAAAACTTGTATTATATAAGTTTTTAAACTCAACTGATGGTTCTCTCAAATGTAAAATTCTCCTAAGCTTTAATATGCATAAGTAAATCTTTTATATCTTCTTGATGTATTTAATTTCATACAGATACAAAAAACTAAAACCTTGCATTTATCTATAGGTGTATATGATCTATATTTCTTCAAATATCTAATTGGTACCACACAACTTATAACAAAGAAATATTTATATGTATCGAATTCAGAATAGGTGTTATGAATTTTTTGATCCATATTCATCCACGTCATCTTAAAAATATTTATTTTAATGAACTATAGTGATGTTGATAAATGTAAACTAAAGGATCTATACTACCTACAATTTCCCACTTATAATAGAAATATATTATTTTGGATATTAGTATTCAACTTTTACAACTCTTAAGTCACGATCATTTGAGCAATTTCGTAGACATATTTTCTTCCGGTTATCCATTCAATAAACCTTACAACCTTTTAAAAGTAATTATAGGAGAATAATTAATTTATAACTATTGTTCCATGGAAATTGCTTCATCAAAACTCTGTGTTTAGAAAGATTTTCTACCATTGTTCTTTATTTATTCAACTTAAGTATATCCATGAAACAACATAGCAGGTTTAATTCGTAGCATGAAATTTAAGATATACTCATAGGCATGAATTCAAATAGCTCAGTCAATTTGAATTTGATTCAAGACAAATTTATTTAATTTATGTATTAATTTAAACCTATACAACTTTTAAATCTCGCTTTTTTTAACACATCAAGCACAATCATCAGACTATTCAGCTTGATAAACTCATGAACATAAATTAAAAAAATAAAAAATAAACAATTTAATTACACTATTTTTTATTTTTTTTACTTATTAATTATTTTTGCCCTTATCGAATCTCTCTTTTCATTTTTTTTTTTTTTGCATATATTTTAAATCACAAACAACAAATCACTTCCCTAAATAATCAATAGGCATTCACATTATATCCTTTAACCATCATAACTATTCTAAATTATTATAGAGCAAAATTTTAAGACAAAAATAACAAAATAAGATAAAAGAAGCAAACAAATGAACTACAAGCTTGCTCAAGCTCAACTCACAAATTATGAGTAAGGCTAATTTTTTTTTCAAATAAATTATTAAACTTGATCATCACTCTTTAAAATTAGTTCAAATTTAAATTAAATACAAACAATCATTTCTACTTAACGAGCCAAATTTAAACTTATCCAATTTATTGATACTCAACTACAGTCCTATACACTCAAATTTCTTTAGAAAGCAAATTGCATTACACATACAAATATCCTAGCAACAAATAGAAAATGGTTATAAAAAATTTTCTTTTATGAATTATTTGATTATCGATGCTTCGGGTGTGGAAAAAGAATATCCGCAAATTGACAAATTTGACCAAAAAAAGGGGCAGAACTGAAGCTCTGTAAATCGACCGAAAAAGGAGCAAAACTTGAAAAGGACACTGAGCACCATTCATGATCCGCCTAACAAATTTAAACCTCAAGGAACATTAATCACGCCATAAAAATGTTTCATTCCACCTACTACCATACTGATGAAAGGGAGAATTATTGCTGCACCACCATCACACATTCAATAACCATAACCAGCAAACAAAGTACAGCAATTTATCAACACAACACACAAAAGGTTTAGACTGAAGGAACCAGCACAGTAGGCCAAAAGTACAGCCATTTATTAACACACAACACATGTTTAGACAGAAGCAACCAGCACAGTAAGTGAATCACAAACTACGAGAAACAGCAACTTCCAAACAAACACACAGCATTACACAAAACGAGTACTGAAGAGTCGTGGGTCTCTGCAATGGTCATCAAACAAACTATTTATGATTATGTAACAAAGAAAGCACTCTGGCCGAAGTATTCTAGGCCCAAGCACACACCGTCATCACATCACTGATCCAGCATACACCAAAAACCATATTGTAGAAATCTTCATCCTGCCACTTTCCTGCTCAAACTTCTTCCAGGAAGTATCTCTTGAGATCGTCCCAAGAACAAATCAGATTGCCCATGCCATCCTCCAGCCTTCATTGGCGGAGGCTGCTGTGACTTTGCAGATGGTTTTCCAGATCCAATGACCATGTTTGAAAATTTTTCAGCTGTATCAGAAACTCCTCGGGTCTTTCCCATGTAGTTAGCCGCTGCAAAAAGAGGAAGTATATTACTTTTTAGATTGCCTCTTTGTGATAACCCTGATTTAATGCCCAAGGACAATGTCAGAGATGACACCAACAGCAGAACTTGATTGGCTTCAAAAAAAGAGAAGACGGCCACGCCAATAGTACCGTAACGCTTCAGAAAATAAGCATTATGACCGCCCAAAAATAATCTTAAGACATACTTTTCCAGCTGTGAATTTTTACTACACAGACATTCAAGTTGTTCCAAGAACATGACACATGCAAAACACATTCCACAAATCACCTATGGCCCAAAGGCCAAGATATAAACAGCGATGTTTAAATGTATATTTACCCATGCCATTACAAGCAGAAATAACCAGTAGTACCAAAAAATTCATAAAGAATAAGAAATACATGGGCACATGAAAGAAGCTACCATCAAATATTGCAAATAACCAAGTAAAATACAAACATAGCAACATAACACAATTATGTGAACAGTTCTATCAGTGGATTGGATTCCTGTGTCAATTGACCAGCAAAATTTTATCTCCTGATGGACCGGCCAAAATATACGCGTCATCCTACATAAGGTACTCACCTGGAACATTCTTGACCGGTGGTCGATATCGTGCTTGTTGCTTCCAAGAGCTTTTAGGATACTTATGCTCATCCTGGAACCAAAATAGGGAAGTTGTAAGGAATGAAAGTCCATTAACCTATTAATACTGTAGTCTCATGCAGCTGAGCTAACAAAGAACATGAGAGGCCAATATCACAAGAGTTGATAAAAAATGGACACCTGGAAAGTCATCTCCAGCTTCCTTTGTACACCTGAAAAATCGAACAAAAATTAGATTGAATTCTAGGATCAGACAGCAGACAGTGATTTCTGTTAAAGCTAATATTACCTGCATGGGAAGGTGCATTTGATTTGATTGAGGTTAAGTTGTTCGTGGACCTCATGTTAGACAGTGTACCTGGGTATCTCCTACCAGTCTTTTGCTCCAATGGGACCTTGGTTCCAGCTGCAAATGTGAAACACAAGAATTATCATCCAGAACATGTCATGCATAGAAAAAACAAATGCTGTGAAGAAGACAAACCTGATGGGGGCGTTTTAGCAACAGCAGCTTTAGAGCGTAAAGATGGCGGAACATAGAAACAACTCTGCAAATCACAATAAACTTGGTTATGAAAAAGTTTCTGCTAATTAATTTCTCCTGAAACAAATGAGAGATTATAGCAGAGCTCATCACCGAAAAGAAACGATGCTGGAGTGCCTCAGAGGCAGTTGGCCTTTTACTTGGATCCCATGAGCAGAGTGACTACAAATCAAAGTAGAGCCAGATAAATTAATAAGGGGATTTGCAAAAATTCCATAATTTAGTGGTGCCAGAGAATAAGAGGAGCAAAATTTTATGATTTATCAATAAGAAACATTCACATTGAGATCAAGTCAAGATTCATAGAAACGACAAGAAAGAGTAAAGTCCTGCCACCAGAAATAGTACTTACTCCGATAAGGTGGATAGCATCCTCACCAGCAGAAGGTATCAAGGCAGAAAGATGGACACCAGTTACCTGTGATTCCAAATTTATGGAGCAAGTGCTTAGTTCTGAACGTCAAATTCACAACCAGCAAAAGATATTACAACATAACTACACAAAATGGCAATGTAAAATAAGCACAAGGAGTTCCAAAGAAAGTATCATTAGAAAGATAAAACTGCCTTCTACATGAAAAATTGCCATGTGCTGAAATTTTCTGATGAACCTTTCTGACACTACAGTTGATCTTAAATAACCAAAAATAACCAGCATAGGCTTAGCATCCTCCCCAAAGTGTCTCCTTCCTGCCATACTTACAGAAAATCTAAACAGCTCTAGAGAAATACATAAACAATCAGAAACATCATACCTGTGGAAACTGGTAGTTAATAACACTAGCTAGTTCAAGTCCATCACACCAGTCATTCACTGTTGGACTCCCAATGACGCTGCATATTTTATATATTTCATCTGCCTCACTGCAACAGTAACAGCACACAAATGTTAATGACTCATTACAGTCTTATTCCACTTTCAACAAGAAGCTAAATGAATAAGATACACATTTTTACGAAGTTAATGGGGATAAATAAAATTCACTAGCATCATTTTGCACGTCATTAGAGCAGATGGTCCGATGCAATTGAATATGTGTATAAACAAAAATACGAAAGACCTCTCCGACATTTGTTGTTGAGAAAATAATGCACTACGATGAATAAAACTACTACAACAAAAAAGATATTTGTATCACTATGACCATCTAACTATATATAAAGCACAAGGCCCCCTAAATTTTAGGAAGTGTTAAATTTAATGTTTTTCCTCTTATGCACTTAATGATCCTCTCTTCCACCCATGATGTTAGTGGAAGTTTTTTCTTTTTAAATTTTTATTCCTAATAAAATTTAAATTACGTCAGTAACTACCTATGATTAATTACCAAAAATCTATCAGTCTACGCATTTTTTTTTTTTAATTTCAGAATCCATTGTATATTTACAAACATTTTTTTTAGTTAATTGTACACACATCTGAGTGTAATAAATACAATTTGCAGAACAAAATAAGTAGAGTTCAATTTTCTACTTAAAAAGCTGCCACATCGGCACAACTTCTAATCCTAAATGCCAAAAGCACCACATCAAAGATGCCAAAGAATATAGCTTCTTTCTTCCAAACTACCACAACCCAAGCTTGTAAATGCACCTGGTTTGAGTGATACAAAGCCAATAGACCATATACCTTGAACCTGGGAATAGAGGACGAAGGCTAAACAGTTCAGCCATTATTGCACCCATTGCCCACATATCTGCACATGGAACAAACAAAACTAAGATCCAGTTCGGAGTACTATTAAAACATCCAAGGGAAGATTTCACATTATACTCACCAACAGCAGAACCATATGTGGGTGACTGGAGCAGAACTTCAGGCGCCCGATACCTGCATGTCCACATCTTAACAACCCAAATAAAGGAAGAAGCATTGATATGCCCTCAAGAAGTATAACAAGGGAACTACCATCTAGTTGATACATATTCGGTATAAGGCGGATGAGAATTAATTTCACGAGCAAGACCAAAATCAGCAATTTTGATAATATCCTTTGAGACCAGCAAATTCTCTGTCATAACAAGATAAATCAACATAACAAGATAAAAGGAAATATAAAAAATAAATCAACGTAAAAGCAATCATGCAAATGATAGCCATGATTGACTCTGAATAGAGTATCTACCAGGCTTAAGGTCGCGGTGAAAGAATCCACGTTGATGCATGTATGCAAGACCTTGGAAAACTTGGAAGCACCAATTTTTTACTTCAGATTCCGAGAAAAGCTTTGCCCTGTCCTTCATGAGCTGGTATAAATTGCATTCCTAGAAAATTGGAGAACAATAACCCAGTCAGGCATTGAACAAATGACTAAGAAAGAGGATAAAACCTCTTTCAAACACAAAGCTATAGCTTACCATGTATTCAAACACGAAGTACAGAATGTCATGTTCTCTAATCACTTCTTTGAGCTTCACAATGTTTGGATGGCTCATTTTCCTAAGAGACTGAAAGGGACAAAAAACTATATTTGCATGTACAGCAAACGACAAAAAGAAAAAAGACAAGCCTTTTTCCCTTGCTTTTTATACACAGTCTCACCTTGACTTCTCTCAGATTTATGCACTCTTCCCATGAATAATATTTCTTCTTCATCTTTTTAATTGCAACCTGGGGAGATTAAAAAAAAGGGTTAGTTTAACATATCAAGTTTCAAGTCAACTACAACCAAAAATATAAGTTCTTAGAATGGTTTTTCCAATTATTTTCTTCCCTGTTACATTCTTTCATCTTTCAGAATAACGATACCGACACCTCACCCAAACTCCCAGTAAGACAGAACAAAAACCCATAGATACACTTACCACTTCACCAGACTGCTTATTCAATGCTCGCCAAACACTTCCAAAAGTACCATTTCCAACTTCCTTGATTATCTTATACCTGTAAGATTGTTCCTGACATTAAGAAATCAAGTGAAGGAAGAACATGCTAAAAACAAAAAGGCTGCCCAGCATACCTTTCCATTCTTGTGATATCAACAGCAGGAAACAACCAGTTTATTGGAGAAAGAATAACAATGGACTGGACTGGACTGGACTCGATATTTAGTAGATGACAGTAAAAGAAAGCTATTAGTATAAGCTAACACGTGGCTGATTCAGAGGGAGGTCCAACGTTTATCGAGAATCTTCTGCAACTTTGCACGAGAGGGCAAAACCAGAATGGTTATGGTGGACAGACTCCACAGCCTTATTCATGGAATATAACATATCAGAAGCTTCCGGAATTGGGCTTGGAAAAATGAGCACGGGAATGCAAGAGCTGCTGATCATCTTGTTATCAGTCCCAAAACCGATAATGAAACTTAAAACAACTCTCGCTGACAGATCTGATGCTTAGCTCAAAACTTGGCCGACTGAGACTTCACACGCAACCCTTAGTAAGTACCATCAACTGAAAATACTACACATAGCTAAGAAATACTAATTATGCACAAGCAGTGCAATGGACTATCTAACTCTAGACCATGTATAACTTGTATTGTGGACAGCAGACTTCAGCCCTGCAATGAGGAAAAATACACCCAAATAGAAGTTAAAACTCTCACAAGAATGAAAAAAAGCGAAAAAAAGAATTCTCACAAAGAAGCTAAACAGAAGACAAGAGAAAAAGCATATTGAAGTGACCGTACCTGAGAAGACAGAATCCAGAGGATCTCAAACGGACGAAATATCAACAAAGCACTAGCACAAATTATATAAAGAACACATTAGTTCTGTGGCCACAATTGACATAATAACCAGCTACTTATAAGAAGGAAAACTTCAGCTCACATACAGAAGTGCACCAAAGATCCAACATCTATCTCAGAAAAAATAGCATTTTGAATCCTGTCCTGTTCATTCATGAGAAGCTGTTCACTAAGTGCAATTGACAAAAGAAACAAGAAGAAAGTTCCCAACGAGAAACCGCCAATCAAGAACTTCCTGGAATGAGAAACGCCGATATTTGTCGCAATTAGACCAGAGGCATACTTGCTCCATGTCCTAAGTAAAATTAATCCCTTCAAATCGAGGCTCAATGCAACCTGACGGAAGAAAATTTATTTTAACAGATAAGCAACTTTGCAGAGTATTATAGCACCATTGAAGAGGATTAAATGAAAATTCAATTAGAAAACAAAGTGCACTCAAATATGAGTTCAGATAACACTGCATAACAAGTAAATCAAAAGATGAGAAACTAAAAAGGAATCCAGTGAAACAAAATTGCACATAAGCAAAGATACGAATACAAAACCAAGGCTAGTGAAACAAAATTTGGCACATGCACACTAAAAATCTATGATTTCAACCACCTTCTTTAATCCCTCTCAAAAAGCAAAACAGCAAAAGCTTCATAGAAGATGAATAATACTGAATAACCTCCAGCATGGACTAAATCAACAATCAAGCAACTAGAAAGAGGAGGAAAACCAAAACAACTCAAGTCAATGGCAAGTTCATAGCATTCATCCCTAGTATTGCCCCAGTCTATTTATACGACGCACCAGAATTCAACACCAAACAAATTTTTTCCCAGAAACATGAATTGAGACAAAAGTATCAAATTTCCAAAACTTTAATTTTTATTCAACAAAATAATCTCTACCCTTTTGAATCCAGGAAAGCAAGTCATAAAAACTTCTCTCTACAAATCCCGCAAAATACCCAAATTATTCAATAATTTTTTTTTAAAAAAAAAAAAGAAAAGAACCAACACACTAAAATCACCAAAAAAAGAAAAAAGAAAAAAAAAGGCATCAATTTTTGAATCATATATCCCTCAATCAAAAAACCCACAAAACAACAGATCCAAAACATACCAAAAACACCAAAAAACGAAAAAAAATAACCAAATCCCACGTCCCAGATCTCAATCAAATCAATTCAAATCCCAAATCCGAGTCGAACCCATTTCAGATCTACCATGAAAAGCACAAATACACATAAAATCCGGACGATTTACAGAGATTCAAACAAATATCTGTACACAGATTAATCAATAAAAAAATTGGGACGCACCTGAGGGGAAAACGGCATAACCTAAAGACGAAGCCACCGAAGAAGAAAGGGAGTAAACCAGATACGACCCAAACCCCCCTATTGTGAGATGTGTGAATTCTAGTAGGCGTTTTTATGCGTTTTTCCTTCTCTTTTTTCGGTTGTATAAATATTTTTCACACCTTCCACCGGCAGCCTATCTTTTTATTTTAATTTATTTACTTATATGGTATCTTATCATGATGATGATGATGGATGCATGAATGTATGTATATGAATTTATATATATAATAATGACGAAAAAAGGGATTGAGAGGAGTCTTGCCTTTGTGGGCAAGAAAGGAAAAAGACAAGGAAAGCACCCTTCTCAAAACGAAACTACTAAAGAAAGGTAAATTTCTTTTTCTTCTTTGGGTTTAAAAAATATTTTACATCAAAAAGTCTATTTTTCATACACTTATCCGGTGTCTAGGTGTGAAAATGAAAATATTTTGAAATAAAAAATTTTAACGGTTTTATCTTGAATTTTATGAATACAAGTTAAACAAACTTATAACAATGGTAATAAATACCTTACAAGTAATTGTGATTAATAAAAAAGTGATTTTGTTCAAAATTAAATGATAGTACAATATATTAGTTGTATAAATCAAATATTTATTAATCGTGTTAGCTTATACTAATTATCCGAAAAATAACTTACACTAAAAAATTCTTTAAGTTATTTTCAGCGAGAGGAAGGAAAATTGAAAAATATTTTCCGCCAAAAAATTTTCTGGAAAATATTTTCAATCCAAACGAACACACCCTAAGATTGGACAAGTTTTGAAGAATTGAGTAGCATAGTTCGCCTTTCAACCCTAATTAAGTTAAACATTCTCAAGCTTATTCTAATTGCGAAGGTGTAACATTAGAATAATTTGTTTGGGGTGTTTTATTGTCGAAGACAAATTTCGTGTAGCTATACACATTTAATAAAGGGAAATTCTATGATCCCTATGAGGGAACTATTTCTTTATACTTTGAATGTTTGTATAATACAATACTATATGCTTAAAAAATTTGTACTGTATAATTTCTTAAAGTTAAGAGAATGGTTCCCTAAAAGGATTGTAGAATTCCCAGCTTTAATAAAAATTGTCATTGCAAGTTTTCAAAATTGTCGTGAGATTACTTAAATTCAATGTCTTATCGACAACTCCGTGACATAAGAAAATGTTTATTAGCAACTTTTAAAGGTTTTGATAAATATGTGGACAGAAATGAGAGTAAAATATAATTTTCTAAGGAAAAAAGTTTCAAGAAAAAATAAGGGACGGAAAGTTCATCTTATCTAAAAATGCTAAATATATTGTTGTAATCCCAAATTTACACACAGGATTTTTTATCTCACGTCATGTGTCATTTCCTGTCACATCACTTAATAAATTGTCAAGATTAAGTTATGTGATTTTAATGGATTAATCTCGACAATTTATTAGGTGGTGTGACAGGGAGTGGTACAGAGAGTGAGACAGAAAATCTTTAATGCAAATTTGGTACGTAGAAATGGGTTGAAATAAAAAGGTCATTCGAGACCGAATAAGTTTTTATCTACAGAAATGCTTATTCTTTACCTACAGAAATACTTATTCTTTACTTCAATATTTGATGATTTAAATCAGGATGGAATGTGTGTTTTATTTCATATTTAATACAATTTTTTTAGATATTAAATACAATGGATTTTAAATGAAAAACTTTTCTCATTTTTTGTTTTTATTCATGAACTATTTCTACAATTAAGAAAATCTTTATGTTATTTTGCGTTAAAACTAAAAAAGTACAAAATTATATTAATATTTTTTTTACATTTGAATAATTAAATTCTACAATTTAATTATTTGAATATAAACAATTTAATTATTTGTATGTGAATAAAAATTTAATATAATTTTGTAACTTTTTAACATTATATTGTATAATATAACTAATTTGTTTAATGATAAAAATCATAAATAATTATATTATGCATTCAAATAATTATAATGTATAATTTAAAAATTTATCCTAATGATAAAAAATTTTAAAAAAATCATATTAAATTTATTTTACATTCAAATAATTAAATTCTATAATCTAAATAATTATATAATATCTTAATCTTTATTTATAAACCAATAAGATTACAATTATGTAACTAAAAAATTGAATAAAGTTTAAAAGAATTAGTTAAATTTGATATTTTATAAATTTCTCTTTTTAAATTGAAGTTAGAAAGAATTTTCCTTAATTTTTTTTTGAGGAATGATTTTTTTAAGATATAGTAAAAATAAACTTTCTTTATATACGGCCTTTTCAACTTAAATTTTTTGTATAAAAAATATGAAAGAGAAAAAATAAATTACAAATGTCTTTTCATTCTTGCGTACCAAACATAAGATCCATTGATTCGTCTGTTTTCAATTATTACTGTAATCTTACACTTTTGGATTTTGGGACAACGCACTAGGATTATTTTCCTTCTACCTCGGTGTGTTGTCCTCGGGGCTCGACATTGAGAATTTTTCTAATATGACAAATTTTAGGCTAGGTTAAGGTTATTTATAGAAAATTTTACCGTCTTTTTAAAGATTCATTTTATTATATTTTAGAGACTTTTAAGAAGATAGTAAAGTCAATGTGATGGTTCCTTAAATAAAATTACGAAACTTTCCATTATTTAAATTAATAATTTGATTAAATATTATTTCAAAGAATGCAACTTTTATACTAGAAGAATTCTCATAAAATATTTTGACTATGTGTTGCATTGGGGCATAAAATATAATATTCAAACATTAACATGTAATTTGCTCTTCTGCAAAGACACAAATAGAAAATGAATAACATTATATATATATATATATTAGATATGGATAATTTTTGAAGTCCTTATTAAAATATATGATAATATCACTAAGCACCCTCAACGTCAAAAATCTCGTATAACACTTTCAGCTTTCATTTTATTGAGAATGTTAAAATAATTATACATTAATTTAATTAATTGACAAATAGAAATGAGTTAATTTAGTATCAATTTCCAAGTTTTTTTTTTTTTTTTTGTATTTATAATGCTTTGCAGTATAAAGGCTTTATTACAATTTGTCCCCCGTAAACAGGGATACAATTGCAAATTATCCCTTGTAATGATTCCATCTACAAATTGCCCCAAGGCCTAACGGATTAAATTTTCCATCCCAAAAATTGGTGAAATGTCATGATTGCCCTCAAATTTTTAGTTGCACTTTGTCACCCTAAATGAGAGTGAGTTGCACTTTGGACCCTGATGTTATAATTTATCTAATTTGTCATTTATAACTAATGGTGATTAATTTTTCTATTTAAACCTTATTATAAAAATATTTTCTACACTTCATTATTGAGTGTAGAGACTAATTTTTTCTTTTGTTTTTCTTGTTTCAATTTTGCCATTCTACCACTTTTCCATCCCTCTTAGAATAATTTTTTTAGTTTATTACAATAACTCTATTTTATTTTCATTTTTATGACAAATTTATTATATGGATTTGATAATAACCTAATTAATCAATATTATCAAATTTTAGTTAAAATATATTCTTTTAGAAGTGATTTATACTAGTGATTGATTTTTCTAAATTTCTCTTTATACTTAAATTCTTCTATTAACACATGAAAAAAAAACAACTACATTTATTTTTCTGAATTTTAGTTTGTTACAAATATTTCTTTTTTTGGAGAGTATGAGCGAATAGGTTGATCAACTTAAGTTATAAAAAATATACAATGATTAGATCTCAAAGTAACATATTTACTCAAATAATGCAAATTTAAACACACAGTGAAAAATTAATTATTAATAATACAAAAGTAAAATAAAAAATTTATTAAAAGAATGTGACAATATGAATAAAATACTTTATTTTTAGATATAAAGTAATAGAACAAATATGTGATAGTATGTCAAAAATTAATAAGAACTATAAAAAAATAAAATAGCAATTTAATTCAAGCACTCAATATGAAGGCTAACAAAAAAAATTTTATAATAAAGCTAGATAGAAAAATTGATTACCATTAATTTTAAATGACAAATTACTTATAAATTAAAGTTAGGGTCTAAATTCCAACTCACCCTAATTTAGGGTGGCAAAGTGCAACTAAAAATTTAAGAGCAATTATGACATTTCACTAATTTTTTTAATGGGAAAATTTAACCTACTAAGCTTTAGGGATAATTTATAAATAAAATTAATACATGGAGTAATCTACAATAGATTACCTATTTACAGGGGTAAACTGTAATTAAATTCAGAGTAAATTTTAATTCCGAGAGGATTTAACCATAAATTTAACATTCCAAATTAGAAAATTTGTAATGAATCTTTCTATAGCCAATTTTGAAAAGATTTTATTTCAACTATTATAATTTAACTGATAAAAGTTATACACAAAATTATCTTTAAAATTGAGGCCAAATGTTTTTATACAATTAAGTAATTTCTTAATTAACTGAGTTAATGGACTAAACACTCTTTGGGTAATTAAATATCTAAAATTTCATCATTTATTTTGTCCATAACAAAATAAGAATTCCAAAAAAAGTAAATAAACTTGAAAAGAACTAATAAACAGTAAAATAAGAAAAACATATCAAATAATACAAATTTTTGTTATACGTCTAAAGTAATAAAGCGGGTAATGTTATATGATGGATTGTTTAGTAATTCTTTTCTGATTTTGGTAATATATTACAATAAATCAAAAATTAAGTAAGATTTGTAAAATTTTTACACTTTAAAAGTACTAAACGATATTAACATAAACTTACTGGAGGTTTCTAAAATCATTTCTCCTATAATTTAATTTTGTCTTAATATTTTACTACTTCACATCTTTATGTAACATTTTCTTTCAATGGACTATACAAATACAACCTGTGGTGGTGGTTCCGTGAGACAAACTATGATTTGGTGGAATCTTATTGGGTGGCTGCGTTGTTCGCTCGGGATCGATTGCGTGCTTTTGGCTTTTGCAATTGAAATGGCATTTTTAATCATCAAAACTGTGGGTGGTGAATTGCTCAAATCTTAACCATATGATCGAGTCATCATTCATGTGATAAATGAACAATTCTTCTCACGTGGTGGTTGGCAATGACTTAGCTTTCCAATGAGTCTAAATAATTCACATTACAAAATGAGAAGTTCTGAAACATCTTAAAATATCTACAATAAGAATTTAATAGTTTAATGAAAATTTATTATATTTTATTCCGTAAATTAATTTTAACAAATGATATTACATTTGTACGAAAAGATTTTTCATTAACAAATTAGGTTGTGTGTAGAGTTTGAGATATTATTATTTCGGAAAAATATGTAGGTAAACTCAATTTTTGACCTCACCTGTAGATCCTGTGATCAGAATTAATGTTTAAAACATCAGACTTATATCAATGATGTCATAAATTTGCCATCATAAGGTACCTATGATGTGTAACGTGTTGCCTTAGTCTCAATTATTACATACATGATACAACGGAGCATGAAAGCACGATTTCTTACGTAATTTGGTGTAAATCGTTGAGAGTTGGTATCACATGTCATGACAACTATCTAATACTTTTTTTAGTGGAGTTCAGATAATATCACCCAGTTAAACAATTTTCCTTGAGTGTTAGTTAATTATAAACGTAATAGAATCTGTGGAGGTACTTTTATGTTTTTAGTAACAAATAGGTATGATTATAAGTTGATATGAAATTATTAAAGGTTAAATGTTTAACTTTTACAAAATATAAAGAGTTATTGTAACTTCAAAATACTGACAATTTTGTGAACGCATAAATTTCGAAAATCTCCCTTGAAATTTATTTTAATATCACTTGATATTTTTAAACATTCAAAAATTTTATAAATTTTCTCTAACTATTGATTTGGTGTAACATATTAGCCCAAGTTACAAAAGAAATTAC
Organism: Cinchona pubescens; assembly: GCA_025175665.1. Lineage (NCBI taxonomy): Eukaryota > Viridiplantae > Streptophyta > Magnoliopsida > Gentianales > Rubiaceae > Cinchona > Cinchona pubescens. The sequence continues at coordinate 1,545,770 of JANKKI010000257.1, read as the reverse complement.
TGCACCATTCATTTTGACAAATTGACCTTTATTACTTTAGACATATAACATTTTGTATGTGTTTGTTCATTTGTAAAAGGCCAAACACAAATTTCTTTATTTGAGATAAAAAAGCAAAAGAAATTGTAAGGGCTCGTTTGTCATGAAATTATACGATACTAGACAGTAGACAGTATCGAATTACTAGTGGGAATACATCTAGAACTTGTCATGGGATACCAAATGGTTTGACAAAGTTAAAAAATTATATATTTAATCATTACTCCCATAAAAAATAAAAAAAAATTATAATTAATATTTTATATAATATAAGGTCATATTCATTAAAAGATTGTACGTTGTAAACCTTTAAAATAAACCAAATAATTTCAAAAACTATAAAACTTTCCTAAAGCATATTACAGAAAAAGATGATACAATCCATTATATATATTTCTACCGTTTGGTTATCTTGTTAATTATTACAAATAAAAAATAAATGATAAAACTTTTTTCTTACAAAGAATTAAGAATTCCAAGACTATGATGCAGGACGACAAATCTCCGCATAATTAGTCTCGCCCAAGTTTGTCCGTACCAAATGAACCTAATGCCAGTGCTTTTTGGCACAAAGTTTGTAACTAGAGAATGAAACAATTGACAGTAGTTTGATTAATGTTTAGATTATTAAATTATGATTTTTAATCTACAATAAGTTTTTTCTTGTTGTTTGAATTATTTTTGTAAAATTATGAAAAGTTAGAAATTTAATAAAGCTATACAAAATGTCAAAAATAGCCTCAGTTTAGTACACATTTAATGCCCAAAAATCCCTTCAATCAGATCTAAAATTTGTATTTTATATTAAAATATATAACTAATTTTGATTAAAATTTTAAATGATTAAAATAACTTTTTAAATTAACATTTTTAGTCTCTAACTTACCGAAATATTTAACGATTTTACATTAATTTAAATAAAAAAAGCACAAATTATATATTTGTAAATTATAAAGAATAATTTAAATATTAATTAAATCATAAGAAAATTTCTTATAATTTATCCTATTACAAATGCTCTTATTTTAATTCTGTTGACACAGATGATTTTTGACAGTGTCAAATTAAATGACAATGTTTGAATAGTATGTATGTGTGATATGTTCGAGTAACATAACATGTTTGCAAATTTATATTTTGACCCCAAACCACGTTATGATTTTCTGTGTTAATAGATAAAAATGCCCACCTAATCTCTTCTACATGGCAGCCCCCAAGCTCCACCCCTTTCTCGTGTTTCGTTACATAAATGACATATAAATGAATAACAGATTGTACCTTTTTTTTTTTTTTTTTTTTTTGTAAAATTTATTTAAGCAATTAGTGGTAATTTGGGAACTTTTTATGACTTTAAAGTGTAAAATATCCAAAATAGAAATTAAGAATGGAATCTGAGAAATAAGAATGAATGACAACTTATAGTCAAGTGGTCACAATCTCCGTTCATTTTACAAAAATAAAAATAAAAAAAAAAAAAGCAAAGCCACGGGATTAAATGTTTCTTAGTAAAAATGGGGGATAAATCTGTACATTGAGTAAACTATAGGGGTTTCTTGTAATTTATCTGAAGAAATCAAACATACTTTAAAGGGAAATATATATATATATATATATATATATATATATATATATATATTGCATGGACATGATGAATTGAATACTAACATCACCTTTGTGTGTTGAGCTGGGGTTGTAATACTTCCTCAGATGGGTACAATAACGTTTTTCTTCCTCAGTTAGGTACTACTATAAAAATTTATTGTTTATAGTTGGAAAATAATTTACAAATGTACAAATTTTGATCAGTTGCAAAAGTTAATTTATATGATAAAATTATAATGAATCATTAACTTTTTTATTTTAGAAAATTAATCAAATTTCGTTTCTTATATTTTAAATCTAATAATACATGAATAATTTTTATTAATTTATCACTTCCCTGATTCTCCATGTTTTTGGTCTCAAGTTTTGTTTGTTATTTTCTATGTTTTGTTTAATCTGTTGACCCGATATATAATGGAGGATGACTGGGAAAAAATGGTGCCCTAAATCATATATATGTATTTTCTATTTGTTAGGTCACATGCTGCCTAAATTTATTATTGCGTACAAATCTTTTCCCTAGTTTCTTTGTAGTGTATGCCGATTTTTCATTTTTGTTGTTCTTTAAATTTGTTGATCCCGTGAATCGGTCTAGATTTATACATAAAAGCTTTTCTAAAGATGAGATTTTGCTTTCATGGTCTTAGTATATATATATATATATTATATATTTGGGTTAACTTCAAAAAGAAATTTAGAAGTAGTGAACAAAACAAGCAAAATATAAGATCAATTTTGGGAACTTGAGGATCCCCTTTTCTTAAGAAAATAATTTATACAAATTCAAACTACTTGCCAATAATAATTAGATTTGATTTTGTCACGTAGACTAACTTTGGTAAATGGTTCTAAATTTGTAAGTCATTTTCTTAAGTTAAATAAATTAAATTGACTATACTTGTGATTTTTTAAAGAGGATTTACAGTAAATCTCTATCTGTCATTTTCATGACTCGAACCCATAATTTAGGGGGTTAAATACAGTAAACCCCCTTAAGGTTTGAATTATTTTGCATTAAACCCCTTAACATTATTTCTTTTTCACTATTCCTTTGACTACTGATATCGCCGTTAGTTTTTTTATTATTCCTCTAAAGGTTAATTGCGGTAAACCCCCTCAAGATTTAAGTGAGATCACTTTAGTCCCTCATGTAAGTTTTATATCATTTAATGCTATGGGATAAAAAAAGAAGAAGCAATAATGATATAAATATTGTTAAAAATATAAGTATGCTCTAAATTAATTAATATTCTAATTCTTGAATTATGCTTTCTTTAATATTTAAAGTTAAAAACACGATGAAATAATTAATTTTAAATTTTTTGATAACTTATTAAAGTTGTTTCATCTAAATTATTTTAACTTGAGTTTTAGTTTATATGTATAAAGTTACTTCGTATAATTTAGGTGATAATTAATTATATTAACAAAGGAAAAAAAGCAAGAAGAAAATTATTTTAAATAAACATAAAACAAAAAACAAAAGAAAAGAGACTGATAGAACTTTAATAAATGATTATGGGTCTCGTGTATTTAAAAATTTACTTTTATATGAAAATAAAATATGTCAAAAAAATTCAAAAAGTACTAATAGTGTTAGAAGGAATTTCTGTATTTAAATTTTTTCACAAATATTTTGTATTGGTAGGCGTGTTATATTTTAGTTGTTTGGACAATATTTTTATATTGTTTAATGACCAATTATAGTAGGTTAATTGACACAAAACTAGAATTAGGGACTAAAATGACAAATATAATAAACTTTAAGGGATAAATTTTATATTTTCTTGCAGTGTCTAGGGGTAAAAATATTTTTCTTGACTTTCAATAGTCAAATTGTTGACGTGTACTGACAAAAAGGGTAAAGTGAAAAAAAAAAATAACTTTAGAAAATTTAGTACAAAACAACCCAAATCTTAAGAAAATTTATTATATTTAACCCTAATTTAAGTCATGAAGTATAGTCTTATTATTTGGTCACTTCATTATCGACTGTGCTTGTGATTCATTATTAGCTCATATTAAAAAATAAGGCAATTCTTTGCCTGTTTCTTCCTATATTTTAAAATACTAATAGAATAAAAAATAGCTGAATTCAAAAGCTCTCTATTTAGACGAAAATTGACCAAGCTAATTTTAAAATTTTTGACAAATTCTTTTGTTAGAACATACTGAAAGGTAACTTTTTTCACCAAGGTAATTTCATGATCAAATGCTAGAAAACGGAGAAGCTTGCCAGAGTTATGTATGAGGAGCCGAAAAGAAGGAACTTGCATAAATTAGAGTAAAATCCTTCTCCAAACAGTGGGATAAAGGTTTTTATTTTTTTTCCCAATATATATTTATGGATAAATTACAAGAAATCACATTATAATTTGACTAATGTTTAGTTTACTCTCTATAATTTACAAACTTACAATATATCACATTGTAGTTTGAGTTAAAATAAAACCGTTAAAATATTTAGTTAAGTAAATGTTAGAAGGCTAAAATATTGATTTAAAGGGTATTTTAATCATTTAAAGTATCTAAATTAGTTATGTAATTTAATATAAAATACAGTCACTCCATTCTTGTGGAAGGGATTTTTTTGAGGTGGATGGCTACTTTAGTGCACAAGTCTGTATCGTTAAGTTCTCTTTTCCATATATTTTACAAAGAAATCCAAACTACAAGGATGTAAATTGCAAATTTACAAATTATAAAGAATAATGTGAATATTAAATAAACTAAGAAAGTTCCTTATAATTTACCCTATATTTTCTACACTACATAGGATTTTAATAAAAATAGCCACACTATCAATGAATGCATCAAATCAATATATTTTGTAACCCATACTATTTTGGAGGTTAGAAATATAATCTTTTATATACGTTACACTTAAATACAAGATATAAAAACTAAATTCAAATTACAAATAATTTTTTATTTACAAATCACAATAATTTTACAACTTTGTGATCCTTATTCGAAGGTCACAAAACTATTTATAAATCATATGCTAGTTTATAATTTGATTTGATGATTACAAAGTGCACATTAGATTTTTGTATTTATTTTGTATCTGTGATGCATATGGTTCTCGCTTGTGGCAAATAATAAGCCATGGATGTGTACTAGAAGGGGCCCCATCCATGTAATGCCACTGGCATTTGATTTTTTAGGTATGCAATGAGAATGGGAACAGCCGAACAGGGAATATGCTGGTCACCAAGTTAGGTCATGAAAAATGAAAGGTTGGTGGACACAGCCAACAGATATTGAGATATTCTATCTATCTTGTCCAATTACTTTATATTCCAAGAAATTCATGCACTATCATTATTAATTTGGGTATATATAAAATAAAAAAATATTTAAATAGATTCGATTTTTGATCTCATTTATAAATTTTGTAGTCAAAATTAAATTTTAAAAAATTTTACTTACATCAACTGATGTCATATATTTTCTAAAATTTAATTTATATCATAAAATTTATAAATAAAATTAAAAATCGGATGTACCTAAATATTTACCTATGAAATAATTGGCAAATTGCACGAGTGACATTAGCTCTAGTGGTGGATGCTGAGGTGTATCTCTTTGTACCTGCGGTGGCGCCACGATTCCAATCACTAGCTTATGTGTGAAAATGCAATTAGGTGAGTCGGTTGTGGATTGGGTCGAGACCAAGACAGCCAACGATGCATAATTCATACATAAGTTAAGAAGGAAAATAAATGATATTAAATGAGCCAAAAAGAGACCCCAAATCCACCCCCCTAAAAAAGAAGAAGAAGGAAATGTGCATAAATGGTGCAGGAGGATAGGAAATAAATAAATAGTTAGTGATTTGTCCTAGTCAATCAATAAAATAAAAGTAAATGAATATAGAATATTACAAATTTAATTACTTGATAAAATCAGGCATATTGCTTAAAATGGGATTGTTTTTTTAAATTATTGCACATATATGACTATTGTAAGAGTGTTTTTTTAAAATTGTGATTATCGTATTTTCAAAATGCAATATCAGATAAATTATACACTTTACAAATGCGCAATCACTAAAGTTGATAAAAGTTGATTTCGTCAAAGTGTGAAATCTGATTTATTTATTTATTTATATTTTAAAATAGAATTATTTGAAAGTCCTGAAGAGAATAAATTAAAATTTAGATATCGCACTTTATAAATGCAAAACCACATTTTTAAAGTGCAATATTTGTTGAATATTTTATGTTAACAAACGATTAATTACGCTTTGCTTTTGTAAACTTGCCGGTATCTCGACTTGCCTTTTGAAAAAATTTTATATATATTTAGTCCCCTCTAACTAGCAGTCAAAGCAAATCATTAGTCAAAACGCTATAGGATGGTGAAAAATTACTAAATTACCCTCATCTAATTTTAGGATTAATTTTAGTTTACCCCCTATAATGGTATAAATTTATATTTTAACCCTATAAAGTCTAAAATTTCCATTTTACAAAAATATATATTTTTATTAACCAAACATGGTACGACAAGTTCACTAGGGTTTGTATTGGAATGGTTGCAAGCAGCAAAGACACGAGAGCATGAAAGTCGAACTCTTTTCACTTTTCACAAGTACATTTGTGTTTCTAAAAATCTACTATTTGCATATTTCCTCCCCTATCATTGATAAGCATGTCGGGTTGTGATTACCCAATACAGACCTGACATCCTACAAAATGGCTCCACATTATGGCCTCAAGCAGTTTTTTCTGTTGATAAAAGTTTTGCCCTAGTGTTCTTTGGGAAGATATAGTGAGGATGACATGTTTCTTTTTAGTTCTCTTTAAACAATTTCATAATTCTATCGAAGGTGAAGTCTACACATACAGTATTAATTGGTAAATAACAAGCACCTGTGACTAGTCAGCAATTTTTGACTCTTATATGATAACACAACACGAAATTAATAAATTTTGACATGACCTAAAAACTATCAAGTCATTAATGGGTCAACTAATTCAGATAAAAAAAATAAACAGAATTGGGTTGGATCAATCCGTGGATTGACACAATATAATATCTTAAATTGTTGAATGAACATATTTTACTAAAATATTATCTCGATTATAATTTAATATAACATATTTTAAAATTGTGAATAATAGTTTTGATGTAATACTATTAAATCAAACACCATAATAACAATTTTAAATATTATTAAAAAATTTCAAAAATTTTAAAAATGTGTTTTAAGTTGATATAAAAACAAGGTTAGTATTAAAAATTGTTTAAATTATTAAAGAATTAAAATTTGTGATTTTAACTCAAATGGATCGCATGTTATTTAACTCATCAAATATGTTGGTATATCCCTGGAGAAGTGAACGAGTGACACAAAATATGACACGAAATGGGTCAGACAATAATACGACACGATAAGAAATGGACCTCGTATGATACGACACGATAAGAAATGAGTCTTACTTGACACGACAAGATAATGACACGACACGACTTATTGATACACTTACCTTTGACGCTTTGAACACATTGTTGAAGTATTTTACCATATTAGTTGAGGCGATACCAACGATATCTCCCACCACGAGATAAAGCCCATTGTTGGGGATTGACAGCTCCTTCCATCAACCATTGGTATGCATTGGGATTTTGTTGGTAAATTAGAGAGATGTAATGATCAAATTCTGCAAATTTGTCAGCTAACAAAACAAGTCCCTTCAAGTTGTGGAAGTACAATTGTACAAACGAAAAGTGTGAGTGAATAAAAGATACTATATCAAGTTGTATTATTACAAAATATTTCACATTTTTTTTTGGATAAAATATTGTCTATACCTATGACTTTTAAATTTTTTTTAAAAAAATTTGTCTGAACATGTATCAAGCAAAATTTGTGAATAGCATAAGATTTAATCCATCCTTCGAGTGTCTTCATAACATTAGTTATATTTTTGTGTCTATTAGATATGACACAAATGCCATATATATCTCGACACACATACACTCTTAGCTAATTCATGAACTAACTCCAAGTTTCATTGATCAAGGCGAATGCCAGTGGTAGTTGGATATTTTTAGTATCAAAGGCAATTGCTGTTAATAACTTTCCCATGTAAGGGCATCGTATATGAGTGCCATCTACACATATAACTGGATGCAGTGCTAGAATAATTGAATGATAAGGTTGCCCATCTGAAGCCATAATCAAATCTTTTTGTCCACTTGTGTTATATGAGTGGTGGCACCAAGCTACAGTAGTTTTGAGATTTTGCTCCACTAGCTCTTTCATGAACTTAGAAAGTTGGTGATAGACAAAGGCCAATAGCCATAAACAATGTCAATGGCTCTTTGACATGCATACCATGCTTTCTTGTATGAAATGTCCACATAAAAAAGTTTTATTTTTATTTTTAAATTGTTGTCTTAATTTTCTTTTATTGGGTAGACAGGTGAGTTTTGAATGTACTTAAATATGTTGTTCGCTATTATATCGTCAGTTAAGTGGCGATGATCATTTCTGCTAGTGATTACACATTTGCAAAATGTGTAATCTAATCAATATTGCATTTTCAAAATGCAATAATCATAGTTTCAACAAACACTCCTAAAACAGTCACATATGTGCGATAATTTTATTTAAAAAATCCCATTCCAAGCAATTGGCCACAAAATTATTGAGGTTTTACTAAATTCAAGAAAGTCTAATGAACAAAATGTGATTATAGGGAGTTGATAATTTTATAGAATTTTATTACGTAAAATGGCATTGACAACTGATTTTAAATTATGCAGTTATAAATGATTTTCCAATAAGGGTAAACAATACTAGTGGCCCTTGAATTTTTGAACATGTTCTTATTTATTCCTCAACTTCTAAAAGTGTCTATCAAATTCTTGAACTTTTAAATTTGGTTCTAAATGGTCCCTCAATGTTGAATTTAAGTATGATTATTTTTACTTTACTCTTGAAGGTTTGATTTAAGGTCTATTCCCCTCTAAGATTAAAAAAAATAAGGAGTTTAGACTTTTTAATAGTTTTCATTAAACAGTAAATCATTGAATAATTTGACCAAGAGAAAATGACAATACTACCTTTATAAAAATTTCTATATGTTAAAAATTATAGAAAAAATATATTAAAAAAATATTTTTTTTCTTTTATCAGTATAATAATTTTATAAAGTCAAGATTACATATATAATGATAAATTTTGATAATAAAAAAAAATGAGAATAAGGTGAAATAAAAAATATTCCCATTTAAAATTTTTATTTTCCCTTCTTTGTTTGCTTATTTTATTAGGTGTGCAAATTCTATATATTTTTCTTTTTTGCATAAATTCATTTACAAAGTCACATTCCAAAGTCACACATATAGCAGTTTACTTGTGTGGGTGATTAAATATGCTTATTAGTAATATTTTGCCTGCAAAGTAGGATTTCAACTGTGTGCCTTTGCATTTTGGCTTTGAAGTGTCACTTTTTATAGATATACTTTTACTAAATATGCCATTGTAATTTAAATAACCTAATTTAAATAACCTGATTAATCTATAATAAATGGATAATAATAATCATCTTTGAAAATATTTTGTATATGATTGAATAAAATGTGTTAAAAATATTAGTTTTGTCATTTTTTTCAATTAACTAGTCAATAATTTACTATTTGTCTAGACTTATTAAATGAAATAATTTTGCCGAATTTTTAAACTTGAAAGGGGTAGACTGATAATAAACTAAATCTTAAAATGGGGCAAAATGAAAATTATCCTATTAAATTTGGCCTTAGGACCATTTACATCCAAATTGAGAAGTTTAAGGATAATAGACACTTTTAAAATTAAATCGAAAGACCCAATAAAAATATTGGTAAATATTAGAGAGTATTGAAGTCATCTCCCTTCCAACGAATATTTAACAACCGAATAGGTTATTATACTGTTAACTGCTTAGATAAATGAACAACCATGACGCAGTCGCAAAGCCTGTGGTGGGGATTTTAAAGTTTTACTTAATACATCAAGAAAAAATATTTAATTTTGGGGTAAAATAAATCAAGAAGTTTTAAGAACTCAGTACAATTTTACAGTGATGATGAGTTGTATACGTTATCTCAGCCAGTACAACACATCGAATAACAAACAAAACGGGGAAATATACGGGGAAAATATTTAGGTAGATTTGATTTTTGACCTCACTTATAGACTCAGTGGTCAAGATTAAATTTTAAAAAATTTTGTTTACATCAACTGATGTTATAAATTCTCTAAAATTTAATCCACACCACATGATTTATAAGTGGAGTAAAAAATCGAGTCTATCTAAGTCTTTGTTAAATAAACTAACGGTGATAGAAAATATTTATATAGATCCAATTTTGACTCCACCTGTAGACGTTACAATCAAAATTAAATCTTATAAAATATTTCTTACATCAACTGATATCATAGATTCCATAATATTTAATCTATACTATAGAGTTTACAAGTAGAATGAAAAATCAGGTCTACCTAAATATTTTCTAACGGTGATAAGACAAAACATTGTTTTTGATCGTTTAAAGTGGAAAAAAACTGTTGTATTTGGAGCGTTTTCGTCTTTTGGTGAATCTGACAAATTAAGAAACTTTAACCAGAACGGATGTAGCATTAGATGATATACAATGCACAAATTGGTGTTGCGTAGGCTTCACCATAGTCGTCAATCGTCATATGAATTACCTACAATAGATAAATGAATGTATAAATCCCGTTGTTGGATGATAGGATTGTAATTCCAATATTTAGTTTGGATCGCTGGTAGTTTAAAATAAAAAAAAATATTTAAATAGAGTCAATTTAAAAATTTTATTTATAAATTTTGTAATCATAATTAAATTTTAGAAAATTTTATTTTGTATTAATTTATGTCAATTATTTAATGTATAACTTAATTTATATTACAAGGTCTATGAATGAAGTAACAAAAATCAGATCAATCAAAATATTTCTTATTTAAAATTTAATAAATTTTGGATAGAATTCTAAAAATATAGAACCGAATGATTCTGTCCGATCATGCAGTCTTACATAAAAGAGCCTTTTAAGCTTCGTTTATTCAATGTTTTAAAACTTTTAATTGGTTGCTATATCTACATTGCGAATAATTTATGTCAACATTGATCCAAATTCATATATTTCACACATAAAGTCTAAACTCTTTATTTCTATGTTTAAAGGCTAGATTTTTTTTTTTTTTTTTTTTTAAGAATGAGCCCATATCATTAGATCATCTCCACCCTGAAATGTATTTAAAAAATAAAAATCCCAATGTCATTAGTGATATTTGATAATTTGATTTGATTTGATTTATAACATTGGAGTCTTGAACTTAACTTTTATGAAAGTTTATTTAGTTCTTAAACTTTGGATGCATATATTTTTAATAAATTAATCTCAAAAGTATTAAGGTGAATATTAAAATAGATTAAAATTGTAAAATAAATACATGGATTGAATTGAACGTCGAGTTGAGGTATTTTAAATGTAAATAACTTGTTTAAATTGAAGACTCCAATTTATAATTGTTTAGTGCATGACTGGGTACATCAAGAATTAAATAGACAAATTTAAAGGACTAAAAGTAATTATCTTCAAAAAGTTATGAAGAAAGATAATTTCTTTTTGGAAGAGATAGATTAGAATATGTGAAACTTAGGCTATAATTTAAGTAAGTTTCTCTGTTTTTATGAACATTAATTTGTTGCCTGCCTCATGATTTGTAGATATTTTATTTTTATGTTAGAATTGTGATTTTTTTTTTTTTTTAAAATTTATTTCAAAACTTGTAAACCCCCACCCAAATTTGGGCATCATTAAGAGAAATACTTGTTTCATGCAAAGGCATTGGCTGCATGGCCGATCTTGCATGTCATTGATGTCAAAATGTTATACTTCATGCTTAATTAATACTAGTGGATAAAGGCACATCCAATTTGTGTTAATTAAAAAATATATATATATATATATAATATATAAAAAGGGGAGGGAGTTATTATTGGAAGTTATAATAGTGAATGGTAGTTTACGTTAGTAAGTTGGTTAGAAAAACTAATTATAAAGGTAATATTAGAAATGTCAAAAATGACAGACACCAAATTTATTACTATTGCTTTATATATTGTAAGTAAGATGTGATATATTTAATTGTAGTTTTTATGTCTTATTAACTTAAAAATCTTGATGTAGCTAATTTAGACTATTTTGGTCCTACGATTCGCTCCGTACAATTTTAAATGGATCTTATGTTGAATCTCGATTTTGAAAACTATACCTATAAACTTTATGGTTTCGTCTAATTCAATGGTTTACCATGTGTAATGCTATGATTTGGAATTTGTGGTATTAGGTTAAATATAATGTCAAATAAATTTTTTGTCAAAATTACCAGTTTTGAGTGAAGAAACTTCCTTCTACATAGAGCTTGGCAAAATTACCCGTTCACCCACAAACCATCACTATCCGACCTTGTTTCTATTCGGAAATTAGGATATTCGAAAAGTCTTCATTAGCCAAGTAAATAAGCAAAGTGAAGGTCAGGTATGAATCATACATTTTAAAATTCGCTGAGTCCCGACCCAACTCACATAATTAATTATCATACAGTTTGAAGAGTAGATTGGTAATTTTGTGGGGCAAGTCTTAATTCGAAATGACTAAGTTACTTTATTACTTATTAACGTATAATTGAATATACGTTCATCAATTAATGGTAGTTACTTAGAATTGAAACTTTTTTCCTATTGATATAATTTTCAAAAACATTAGTTGAACTAGTAAAAGAGACAAGGACAAGTTTTGCTTTTTTGCTATTACTTTGTTTATCTTAATATTGCTTTGTTTATTTGTAATATGGTTACATTATCTAAAATATTGCCACACACTTTTTTTTAAACTTTTTTTGTTTTTGTTTTTCTATTATTTGTTTAAATATATATTGATGAGAAAGGGTTGGATCATGGTATCCACGACCTGACCCTCTCCCACAGAAGTGGTTACTCGATGACTTGAGGGGTGGCAAGGGTCACAAAATATGATTGTCAATTAGATTGGGTCGACTTGAGGTTGGGCCAATTAGCCCGCACAAATTAGGGAATGGGATAGACTGAACTTGGGATAACACTTTAGGCCCAATTTCAAAGTAATTAGAGTTTGGACTTTACTAAGTTTAGTCTGATTTAGATTCGGTTAGAATAATATATATATATATATTTATATATATATAGATATATATATATATATATATGTTTGTATATTATCTTTGTTAACCCCAAAAGTAACTTAAGAGAGAGGTGAATTAGGTTATTTCAAAAAATAAACCTTTTTAATTAGCTTAATGGAAATGTAACAAATAAACACTTAAGTACAAATGAATATAATAAATATTCAACAATTAAATCTTAAAGAACAAATATAAAGATAGAGATATAGAGTATCAAACCAAACTTTCAAATTTCTCAAATTTGGAGTATTTCCACTAGTAGTGCCTCTTCAAAGAAGGTGAGGCAAAAACTTCTTGTATCTAAAGTAGGCTCACCTTGCACCAATTAAGTCTCTCTAGTTGAGCCAAAGGATTTTATACAACAATCTCACTTTTGTACACTGTTATCCCTCCATTCTTACACTTGAAGATCACTCACTAGTCTATTCTTGCTCACACTAATTTCCTCTAGTTGAGCCAAGAGAACTACACTATACAAACCAATACAACCCACTTCTTTTTAGCCTATTTCTAGATCTCCCAAATAGCTCTTATAAGTGTTTGTATTGAATGTAGTAGTTCTACTCTCTTAATTTTGCATTTACAAATTTGGGGGTATTTATAGTTCCCCAAAATCTGCTTCCAAAATCTTTCCAACGGCTATTTCTGTATACTGGAAAACTAACCTTTAGACATTTCGGACGGCCAATGCAGTGGGTGTGCGTCCGAATGAACTAGCCGTTGGACCTTTCGGACAGCCGTTGCTAACCTCTGCATCAGACGCTGCGTCCGTTCTCTGAGGGTATTCGTTCGGATGTCCGAGGATGCGTCCGAACCTGCGTCCGATTGAAGCAATGTCTTCTGGAAATATGATTGGACGATGTTCTTCATCCATGACTACTTCAGGTTCTTTGTGTCAGATGATTACCATCGTCAGAATCTCTGTCTTTTAGACAGTCATTTAGATGGTGTGTATAGTCTTCTGGTTGTTTTGTTCGGACGATCATTTGCGTCCGAATATATCTATTTTTCTGCACAATTGTTTTCAAACTATCTAGTGCGATTTGGTCATCATCAAAAACATGATTAACATGTTTTGGTTCAACAATCTCCCCATTTTTTATGATGACAGTCAATTGGACAATTCTAAATACAACCATAAAATATGAAAACAAGACAAGAGAATTTTGTCCATTCCCTTTTGACATCATCAAAACAAACATAAAAGAATATTTTAGGCTCCTCCTAAGTTTAATGTCTCTCTAAAAAAAATGCTCCACTTTTCTTTTGCAAATAGAGACGTAATTAAAAAATTGTTACCCAATTCAAATGATTTTGTTTCCATGTCATCTTTACCCATATGTTTTGATCATCCTCCATTAATGATCCAATTTTGAATTCCTTGGTGCTTTCCAAGCAATTCTACATACAAAAATTAGACAACAACTTTTGGCACCCAAATTTTCTTGGATCCAATTGGGTTAATAACATGTTTAAGCACCTAAATAGAATTTATTCTCAACTTTTCATTTCTTTTGACATAACAATCCCTTTTAATATGAGATGTCCATGTTGACAACAATAATTGCATACAATATTCTTATTGCCATAAAAAGAGGATTTAAATTTAACAAAGCACAAATCATTTTTTTTAAAGGTGATAAAATTTTTGTTCAAAAACATATTTCTAGTTCTTTTCATTTCAAAAATATATATATATTTTTTTTCAAAATATCAGCAAGACCATCTAATCTCTTTTTCAATGAAACTTGTTCTTCCATGATCTTGGTTTTTCCAACAAATTTTTCCTTTCAAAACATCATTTGTCTTTTGTCAAAGAATTATTTTCATGCACAAGTTTTGAGTTGGCACTCAATAAAGCATTAACTTTAATTTTTAGCTCTTTATTCTTAGCATATGAATATTTCAAAATTTCATGCATTTTAAAAATAAATGATTCAACATCATCATCATCATTATCACATGAATCATCACAAGAGTTACAACTAGAGGATACCTCGCTATTGCCAAGTGCTATAAAAGTCATTTGAGCCTCCTCATATTCTTCTTCAATTTAAGAAGCCTCTCCATCTGAATTGCAATCATCTCAACTGATTTGGAAATTCTTGAAGTGAGGCTTCCATGAGTCTTTTCTCATTTTTGATGAAACTTTAAGTGCTATGCTTCTTTTTCCATTTGCCTCCTCATTTTGTACCTTGTGTAGACACCTATTTTTGTCCCTTAAGTTATCCTCTATTTTCCTCTTAATTTGAAATCTCAATTTTCTTTTTAATTTCCCTTCAACTATTTCTTTTTAAATGATTTCCTCTTAATTTATCATTTAATTCCCTCTTAATTTGTGCTTATGGTGTTTAATTATTATGTGTTTTATGCATTTGAAATACTAAGAATGAGTTTTAATATTATTAAATTTTTAGATTTTTTTTTAAAAAAAAAAAAAAATTAATTAATTAAAAAATTAAAAAAAAAATTAAATTTATTTTTCAAAACATCACTCATTCTCTAAATTTTGTCCCAACATGACAAGGAAGCCTACTGCTGTCTCTTATACACATCTAATTACTTTTCGATCGTTTGTAATTTTCGCTCAAAATTCTGAAAAATTAGAAAAGAAAAGACAGAAATTTCGTCCCCCCTCTTTTAGGCTGATTTTCCAGACAACTTTGAGTGAAAATTTCAAACAATCGAAAAGTAATTGGACTAAATTCAAAGAAAAAAAGTTGTACAGAGTATTGTCTTACAAAAGCTTTGTAAAGAAAAATCATTTATTTGGAGGGTAAAAAACGTGGTAGAATTAGGCTGGTGGCCAAGAAAATCTGCCGAAAAAAAGAGAAATTTTGTAAGTCTGGAAAATTTTTCAGACAGCCAATTTTGAGCGAAAATTACAAACGATCGAAAAGTAATTAGACTAAACTCAAAGAAGAAAAGTTGTAGAAGGTACCTGGAACTAAAACTTTTATTTGTAAATATTAAGAAAAATCATTTGTATTTGGAGGGTTAAAAACGTGTACCTAGGAATACAACTTAATTTACAAAGGGTGAGTACTGTATACGTGTACATCCATGAAAAAGGCCGGTTCATCAACCGGAAGTTTGGAGGTGCCCAAAGCAAATTTGGCTTAAACGCACTCCAAGCCAAGCATAACCAATTCCACCACATTCCTGAGGTTGAGGTGAGTTAAATGAGCTTTTGAATCGATTGTTTTGGCGACAAAATGCTTATCTTACTATTTTTACATTATTTATGACTTAATTTTCGTTTTTTCTTTTATTTTTTAAATTTCTTCTAAGTTACATTTTTAATGAAAATAACCGCCAAACTTTAATTTGATTTTTATTTGACATTTTAATATGTTTAATTACCCTTTGATTGTGAAATTACCGTTTTGCCCTTATGAGTATTAAATTGTAAATAG
This sequence comes from Cinchona pubescens, assembly GCA_025175665.1. Taxonomy (NCBI): domain Eukaryota; kingdom Viridiplantae; phylum Streptophyta; class Magnoliopsida; order Gentianales; family Rubiaceae; genus Cinchona; species Cinchona pubescens. Next base: position 1,529,467 of record JANKKI010000257.1, on the reverse strand, counting down.
GCTATGATTTTGCACATATTTTTCGATTAGTTTTCTTTTGTGATGATTTGTGCTTTATTTTTTATGTTTGTTGGTCTCGATATAATATTTATGCTTTTTTCTTACTTGTTAAATGATGTGAATTTACTCTTCTGTCCTCAAATTTTGTTTAAATGCACGACTAGACATTAAATATTTGAATCAAACTCAATTTAGTCCATGACTTAATAACTGTATCAATAATATAAAATCGGGCTAGAAGTAAATCGTGACTATGAATTTTACTGCTTTGCCCTTGGGAGTTAAAGGGCACTACAAGCTAAATGTGTGCAACTTTAAATTTCAATATTTTTATTTACCATTTATTTTCATTTCCTCATTAATATGTATATATTTTTATTACTTTTAAACTATCTTTAGGGTCAAAGAAGTATTCCTTGGGTGAAAACTTTGTAGCTGTCTCTTATACACATCTAGATGTGAACTATTAGACTGTCTCTTATACACATCTAGATGTGTATAAGAGACACATCATAGATGAGTATAAGAGACAAAGGTGATTCTTATCGATTTTTCTTTTTTATCTTCATAATCTCTTTTGAATTGAAGATGAAATACAAGGCCGCCTCATTGTGTGTACCTTGTATTTCATCTTCAATTCAAAAGAGATTAGAGAATTAATCAAAGACTCGATAAGAATAGAATTTAAATTTTTAGACTCATCTATGGCAATGGATTTAGGTTTCCATTCCTTAGGTAAAGCATTCAAAAATTTTCTATTCTTTTCACCCAAGGAATATTCTTTACCTAAACCTTCCAAATCTTTTATTATATTATTAAACCTACAATACATCTTGTCAATGTTCTCATGAGATTCCATTTTGAAGGATTCATATTTAGCCCAAGAAGTGACTTCTTTTGTTCTCTAATATCTTCATTTCCTTCATGAATTTCTTTCAATTTATCCCATATCTCCTTGGCCGATTTTCATAATATTTTACTTTAGAAAACTCATCTGCATCCAAAATATTATACAAAATATTAATGGTTTTAGCATTTATAGATAAACTTATTTTATCTTGTGCATTTAACTCATATCTAGTTTTAGGTTTTAATCTATGAGCATTTATATCAATGATGTTAGTTTCTAAAGGACCTTCACAAATAATATACCATAAATCAATATTAATAGATTGAACAAAATTTTTCATTCTATCCCTCCAATAAACAAAATTAATGCCATTAAATATGGGAGGTCTAGAAATAGAATGCCCCTCAAAAAATAATGTATTATGGTTGTCATAATATTTACTCAAAGGTGATTAAACCACAAAAAAAAGAGACCAAACTCTGATACCAATTGTTGGCCCCAAAAACAACCTAAGAGAGGGGTAAATTAGGTTGTTTCAAAAAATAAACATTTTTAATGTGCTTAATGGAAATGCAACAAATAAACACTTAAACACATATGAATATAATAAATATTCAACAATTAAGTAACCAAACTTAAAGAACAAATATAAAGATAGAGATAGAGAGTATCAAGCCAAACTCCCAAACTTCTCAAGTTTGGAGTATTTTCACTAGTTGTGCCTCTTCAAAGAAGGTGAGGCAATAACCTTCTTGTATACAAAGTAGGCTCACCCTTGCACCAACTAAGTCCCTCTAGTTGAGCCAAAGGGTTTTACACAATAACCTCACTTTTGTACACTGTTATCCCTCCACTCTTACACTTGAAGATCACTCACTAGTCTACTCTTACTCACACTAATTCCCTCTAGTTGAGCCAAGAGAACTACACTATCCAAACTAATACAACCCACTTCTTTTTAGCCTATTTCTTCGTAAATAGCTCTTGCAAGTGTTTGTATTGGATGTAGTAGTTCTACCCTCTTAATTTTGCATTTAGAGACTTGGGGGTATTTATAGTTGCCCAAAATCTGCTTCCAACAATCTTTCCAACAGCTATTTTCTATTTACTGAAAACTAGCCGTTGGACTTTTCAGATCGGCCGATATAGTGGATGTGCGTCCAAACGAACTAGCCGGTGGACCTTTCGGACAGCCGTTGTTAACCTCTGTGTCCGATGCTGCGTCCGTTCTCTGAGGGTATTCATTCGGACGTCCGAGGATGCGTCCGAACCTGCGTTCGGTCGATGCAATGTCTTTTGGAAATATGATCGGACGCTGTTCTTCGTCCGAGACAACTTTAGGTTCTTTGTGTCAGACGATTACCATCATTCGAAACTCTGTCTTTCGAACAGTCATTTGCGTCCGTGGAGTCTTCTGGTTGTTTTGTTCGGACGATCATTTGCGTCCGAACCTCCCTGTTTTTCTGCACACTTGTTTTCAAACCATTAGTACACATTTGGTCATCATCAAAACATGATTAACATAATGGGGTTCAACAATCTTATGAGTAAATCTTTCATGCACTATCGATATAGAAAATTTTTCACATCATGAGGTGTGAATATATGCCACATGTGCAAAAAATGACATTTGAAATCTAAATAATGGTCACACGTGACATGCATCCATATCTGGTGGTGTAGAAAATCTTTTACACCGACGGTGTATGAAAGATTAATCCTTATATATATGTGTGTGTAATTTACAACTATTATGCATATGTATGTATTATTTTTATTAGTTTGAGGCATGTATATGTATGTTTTTTAATACATAAAATCACTTAATATGCAATTAAATATAGGATAATTTATTAAAACGACAACATTACAGTATCTAATGTATATATTAGTTTCATTATTCAACTTAATCATTCATTTATCATAATTTTTAACTCATTTTGTTTGAATGATGCATATGATATGTGATTGTATACAAAAAATAGTGTAAAATATAATAATATATCATTGTAGTATAATAAGTTATGAGAAGGTACTTAATTAGTAAATTATATGAAATTGAAATAAAAAATATAAAAACTTAGTGAGTTTGGGTTGGTCTGAAGTTCGGCCGAAACCCATTTAATTAAGTGAGGTGAATTTGAGTCTAAATATCTTACTAAAATTTTAAATGGGCTGAGTTTGGAGTTATCAAAACCCAACTTACAAAACCTAATTGACATCGCTATCAGAAAATGATTGACCCGACATTTAAGAGGCAATTAAGGGTCACAAATGATTAACCCAACATGTGAGGGTCAGATTAGTCAAATCACTTGAGGGTAGGTATCCAATTCACCCACCCCTACTTTTACAAATGAAAGAAGAAGATATTTACTCTTGAAATGTTGATGTGGAAAACCTATGCCTTGAATCCAAATATTGGGCCCTTAATGCTAAACGTATTAGCATATAATCCAACTTCATTGAAGCCATATAGTAGTATTATTAAGAGGCCAGCCCAGCCCAACCCAACCCAAGTCAATCCATCCTAGCCCAAACCTACAATTTATGCATTAGTGTAGAAAAATAGTTTTTAACATTTGAATTTCGTTACGAAGCTCTATGTAGCAAAAATATGTTCTTCGATCAAATAGTAATACAGCAATCAGCTGTAGTAAAATGTCATTCGAAAAAACACTTAAAAGTCATTGAATCATCCTAAATTGAACACCGGAGAGATCTTTTTTCTAACCGAAGTCAAAACATTCTTGATGCTATCAAATTTCATCAGCTCCCTTACCAACCAAGCGATGTAGGGCCACTGCTAATTTATTTGCCGGATAAGTTAAAGAACTAAAAGATCAGTCAGATGGAAACTGGCATACAACATTTTAACCAACTTATCATTGCACCAAAAAAATAACAAACTCTTCCAAGTTAGCATATCAGGATACTAAAATTGTCCTCATAAATGATTTCCTTATCTGTTTAACAAAAGAGTAAAATAAAAAATTGTAGTTTGATAACCAAAATTTCAACTTCATAAATGATTTCCTTTCTTGTTTATTACACTCTAAAGCTTCACATACATTTTATTTTCTTAGTTCTACATCGTGACTAATGACTAACTTAGTAAATTAACTAATCCGATGTCTAGATAATATTTTTCAGTGTGAGGAGAATTGGTGCTTACAAAACATTTAACAGGTGAGCCATAATTTTGAATTCGTACTTCAAGAATGGTAAATTCAGTTAGATGAAGCCATATAGAGTAGTAACCTAGAATACTCGAGCCATTAATGAGATGAAGACTTGCATTTTTTTTTTTTTTTAAAATTTTCAATTGTTACTTGCCTTGGACATATGATGAAGATATGCCATCACTACTGTTATAGCCATCTCTTTCTCAAGGTTATATGTTGGATTACATCCTTGTATGACATTTTTGGTTGTACTTCTCCACAAACCTCAAAGGCATATTTGTTTATATGTCTATATCTGTCTATAAGACAAACCTTCAGGGACATGTAAATAGATTCACATCTGAGCAGTAAAATACTATGCTGAAACTTCCATATCAACTACATAAAAGTCCTTTAACAGCCTGCTCTGAGCTCTCATCCTCCAGCTTTAGAACAGTTGGAAATCGATCCTCGATTTGCGGAACTATTTTCCTTGATTCTCAAAATTAATTTAAAAATACAAAGGCAGAACATTAAATCCATAAACATGCACCTTAGAATAAAATTGCAAAGAGGGCCCGATTTTATCTTCAGTTGGGTCGAAAATGCAGAGACAAAAGAGAAGGTGAAGATATATTTTTAAGGCAATAATGAAAATAAAACAAAATTATGGAAATTACTTAATTTAGGACAGAGTTATATGAGTCGGGATTTAACATACTTGAACTCAACCCATTTAAAAAATAACGTTGTTGAGCCTAAATTCACCTTACAAGGCTCACAAGAGAAAAACTCATACTTAACTCACAACAATAAACAAGTTTCTGGCCAAGATCGGACCTGCCTGAACTCAAAGCAATATGAATAAAAAAACCCTTGTCTTTTTAATGCATAAATATGAGAGAATAAAAAACCTACGGTTAAGGTTTGAGAAAAGAGAAGAGGGAAGAGGGTAGTGAAAACGATTTGGACTTTTGAGAGCAACTATCTTTTCTTTTATCTATTTAGTAAGTATTCTAATTAGTACTAGTATCTAATTAGTCATTACATATGTAGTTAGTAATTTACGTTTTATACAATTCATGTATGTATTTGTGCGTGTGTATATACATACATACATACATACATACATACATATATATATATACATACATACATATATATATATATACATATACATACATACATACATACATACATACATACATACATATATATATATATATAAAATATGTGGGCCAATGTGTAATCAAGTTGACCTCAATATAACCCAAACTTAGCACACAGTAAAATTGGATTTAGGCTTAAAGTCATCTCAACTTACATAAAATAAGGCTCAGCCCACAATATTTAGGGTCGGGTGAGCTTAACTCGGGCCAACCTGGCCCAGTTGATAGTCCTAGTAGACAAGCAAGGATCTTCCACATCAACAATATGAACGTCCCATAAATTACCGTTTTAACCCTCAAAACTATAAACACAAGCCCAAAGGATATGTTAAAGAGTCACGAATAATTTGATTTCAAATGTAAAACAATGGTTTTCATATTTTCCTTGTGGGTTATTACATTTTGGCAAAGGCCATAAATGCTAATCACATGCACAAAAAGACATCATCCGAGGAAAATTTGCACAAATTAGTCAACAATAAATTCATCTCTAGACCATAAAAAACCAACTATAATTAACCAATTAGGTGATGACAAATAAAAAAGAAATAAATAAAAAAGTATTGATCTTGAATCGCCTATTAGCTGTAGTTTGGATGAATGATCTCTATAAGAATGCCAAACCCCTTCCTCCTTCCAAAAAAAAAAAAAGATCAAGAATTGAAAAGAATTAGATAAAGAATAAAAAAAATTACTCATTCAAATAAGCTAAAACAGGAGAACAAAAATTAGGAACAAAAAAGTAGCAGTTTGGACAAGAATTAGATAAAGAATAAAAAAAATTACTCATTCAAATAAGCTAAAACAGGAGAACAAAAAAGTAGCATTTTGGACAAATGATCTCTAAGCACACATCAAAAAAAAAAAAAAAAAAATCAAGAATTGGAAAAAAAAAAAAGGATCTAGAATAAAAAAAAATTTATTCATTCAAATAACTTAAAACTGTAGAGCAAAAATTAGGAAAAAAAGTAGTAGTTAAGACAAATGATCTATGTAGGCAAAAAAGAAAAAGAAAAAAAAGATCAAGACAGAAAAAAACCATATCCCAAATCTACTTCCTAAATAAACAAAGAAAAACTGGATATTTAGCCTCTCAAATCTAATGCAAAAAAATTCTATTAACAAAGCACATGTATAGTTTATTTTCAAGACTTAATCTTTAACTTTGCATAATATATACTCATTCTAGTAGAAAATTTTTGCTTCTTATGATTATGAAGGAGAAGGAAGAGGAGGAAGAGAAGAAGGAAGGGGCGGAGAAACGAAAAAGGCAAAAAAGAGATTGTGATGATTGGAGAATAGTAGACGGGTTAAAATGCAATTATGAGGGAAAGAAAAATTTCAAAAGTTGGTTAAAGTCATCGTCAGAACGTTGGATGCTGAAATTGGGACAAGAATTTTTTCTTTTCTTATATATTGTTCCTTTTGCAGTGTTTTTCTTTTTTCTTTTTTTTAGCTTATCTCTGAGAATTTTGTGATCATTCCCTAGGATTTGTTCTCTAAGCTATCCAAAATCCCTTTCCTTCAATCTTTACACAATCTGACCTTGTTCTATTTTATTTTATCTCTTTTTGTATTTGGATTTTTTTTCTAATTGAATGAATGAACTCTGGATTGCTTGGTTCAATTTGATCCATCATTAATCAATTTTTTAGTCAATTTTTTGGGATTAATTTCCTAGGCCATTGCAATTGGTATTAGAGAAGGCTAGATCCACTTGGGTTAAGTCTACTATGGAAAATACTAGAAGATAAAATATGGACGAAAGCTTGAAAAGAATGGATAAAAAGGTGATCAAGCTAAGTGGAGTAGTTAAAGAAGTGAGCCAGAGAAATGAAGGAATGGAGAATACCCTCAGAATCCTAGAATACAGGTATAGGAGTCTTGGAAGGACCCATGAAAGAGTTGTCTAGAAAATATGATCACATAGTAGCTTACATGGCATAGATGAAGCAATCCTTTCTTAATTTGAGCGTGGAGAAATGACTGAGTGAGACTTGCAAAAGCCCAAAACAAATGGGGATTTCTATGGGGAGTAAGAATGGGAATTCATCAAGGAGTTACCCTAGTTCAGATCTAAAGGAAGCTATAAATTTCCCAAATAGACTTTCCCATTTTTGAAGGAGAAAATCCCAGGGAGTGGGTCAAAAAATCTGAAAGGTATTTCTAGATCCATGGAGTTGAAGAGGATCAAATATTTCCTATTCAAAAATGTATTTGAAAGGGAAGCCTGATGTGTGGTTCCAAGGATTTATGAATGAAAAAAATGACATGCAGAGAATTTAGTCACCATATCTGTAATATATTTGGGGATGGAGGAGTGGATGAGGCCATAGAAGAGTTTAGTAAGATTGTGCAAGTGAGAACCATAGAAGAAGCAGCTATCAAAAGAAGTTTGAAATGTTAAAATCCATACTTATGACTGCTCTTCCTCCAATAGGTGAGTCATCATATGTGTTATTGTCCATGAATGGGCTAAAAAAGGAAATAAAAAGTATGGTGAAACTTGTTGGTCAACCTTGTAAGAGGCAATGAAGGAAACAAGATTGCAGGAAAAAACTATCAATTCCATTAAGAACCTCCACAAACCAACCACTGCCATCACTACCAGACATAATAATGAAGAAAACCAGTATTTATCATAACCTTGAGCCACTAAACCCAAGAAAACTCCTAACCACAATTCCTTCGAGCCAACAAAAACTTATCAACAACAACAAAGTGAACCAACACCATCCTATACCAGCCAAGAAACCTCTACAACTCCCAAACAATTTCATAAAACATTCCCAGCTAAGTTTGTAGAAAAAAGGCAAAGGGATTATGCTTTAAGTCTAATGAATCCTGTAACTTTGGCCATATTTGTAGGAAAGCCCACTTGAATTATGTAGATTCTAGTAGAAAATAGAAAGGAATTTACCATTGAAGAGGAAAAATAGGAGTTTAAGGAGTGTTAAGGGGAGTTGATGTAGATCTCTGTGTAGGCTTTGTCAGGAGGAACACATTAGATAAGGATCAAAGGGCTAATTTAGTGCAGGGTCATGTCTGTGTTGATTGATGGTGGAGTTTTCACAGTTTTATTGACAGATCACTGATTAAAGAAGTAAAGTTTAAAGTAATGCCTACCAAAAGTATGCGTGTGGCAGTGGCCAATGGAGATCAACTAGCTTCCAAGGGGGATTTTAACCCACTCATCTGGAGGATGCAGGGTTATGAATTCTAACATACTGTGAGGATATTAAAGTCGGGAGGGACTGACAAGGTCATTGTAGATGGATTTTAAGAAGTTGAAAGTTGGTTTTGAGAAAGAAGGAAGTATGGTGACTTTAAGTGGTGAAAGTGAGAAGCCTCAGCTGAAACTAATTAAAGGAAGCAAAATTAGGAAGTGGTTAAAGAAGAATCAGTATGGAGTCACAGTCCAAGGTCATGCTATAATTGAGAAATATGAACAGAAGGTTAGACTCCTAGAAGGAATTCAAGCAATTCTGGAAGAATTTGAAGAAGTGTTTGCTGGGCCTTAAGGACTACCCCCTCCAAGAGCACATGGTCATCATATTCCACTCAATGAGGGAACCCAAACTTTCAAGGTAAGAACATATAAATGCCCTTATATACAGAAGTCAGAAATTGAGAAACTGGTTAGAGAAATACTACACAATGACTGGTTAGAGAAATACTACACAATGGCATAATACAAAAAAGCAATAGCTCATTTGCTTTACCTATCTTATTGGTTAGAAAAAAGATTGTAGTTGGAGCTTTTATGTAGATTATAGACAGTTGAATGATCTAACCATTAAAGATAAGTTCCAATGCCATTAATTGAAGATGTGGTGGATGATCTGCATAGAGTCAAATTCTTAACCAAAATTGACTTAAGAGCTAGGTATCTCTACTTAGATTAGGGTAAGGAGGGAGGCTATATACAAGATAGCTTTCAAAATCATGAGGGCTTGTATGAGTTTAAAGTCATGCTGTTTGGCCTCACCAATGCACTAGCAACCTTTCAAAGTTTGATGAATGTGGTCTTCAAGGAGCAGTTAAGAAAGTTTGTTTTGGTGTTCTTTGATGATATACTGGTGTATAGTACTGATTTGCAATCCCATCTGAAGCATCTCAAGGTGGTTTTTAGATTTTTGAAATCTCAACAATTAATTGTATGCAAAAAAGAGTAAGTGTTTATTTGCCTAGAAGGAAGTGGAATACCAGGGGCATATCATCTCAAAAGGAGTATCTACTGACCCTAAAAGGGTAGAATGCATGGTGAAATGGTCTAAACCTTAGACCTTCAAATATTTAAGGGGTTTTTTTTAGGACTTACAGTCTACTATAGGAAGTTTCTCAAGGGTTATGGATCTATAACTAAGCCATTAACTGATATGCTCAAGAAGGATCAGTCAAGCCTAATTCCAATAGAGTGACGGATCTGAAGAGGCCTTTGAGAAACTCAAAATGACTATGAGTGCCATACTTGTTTTAACATTACCTAACTTCCAACAACCCTTTGTGATAGAAACTGATGCTTGTCACAAGGGTATTGGTGCTGAATGCAAGAGGGAAGGCCAATAGCTTATCTCAGTAAGTCCTTGAATACCAAAATATGGGATTATCAATCTATGAGAAGGAGTTATCAGCCTCAGTGATTGCCATGAACAAATGGAGGTAATACTCGGAGAGCATCATTTTATCATCAATACTGATCACCAAAGTCTAAATACCTATTGGAATAAAGAATTACAACCCCAGTGCAACAAAATGGCTCACCAAATTACTATGGTTGAGCTATAAAATTCAATATAGATTAGGAGTGGGGAATGTAGTGGTAGACTCATTATCCAGGAGGGGAACTGAAGGTGCTGAATGCAAAGTGATCATACAAGTAATGCCAGCATGGGTGACTGAAATAGCTCACACCTTTATGAATAAGACAGCCTTGAACAAAACTGATCAGTGAACTACTGATGTAGGCATATTCCAATTCAGATTGGGAATAAAGAGATGGAGTTCTGAGGCACAAAGGGAGGATTTACATTGGGGTGCATGGTGAGATCAGAAGGAAATTAATCTAAGTGTTGCATTCCTCCCAATTAGGGGGACATATAGGTATTCAGGCTAGTTATGTGAGGGCCAAAGCATTATTTTGCTAGGCAGGAAGGAAAAAAGTATTCACTGAAGAAATCTTGAGTTGTGATATTTCTAAAAGGTGTAAAGATGATCATTATCCTTATCCAAGCTTGCTGCAACCACTACTAACTCCCCACAATCTTGGTCTCATGTAACCATGGATTTCATACAAAGGTTACCAAAATCTGAAGGGAAGGAGGTGACACTTGTAGTGGTGGACAGGTTCACCAAAAGTGCACATTTCTTTGGCATATCTAATAACTCTTTGAGTTATTTTACCTTTAATTCTTGTGCAATTTTGGTGAGTCATGTTAGTCCTATTCAGATTAGTTTATGTGTTTTTGTACATAAATTATGCCTAGTGGTGATTTTTAGTGCCTCAGAGTAACTTTAGGACTTTTGGTAGTAAATATGCACATTATCGAACTAAACACTTAGACATTTCTTGTGCATTTTATCATAGTAATATTTGGTGTATTCTTGTAGGGAACACTTGAAGATTTGATGGCAAGTTGAAGGAGTGGAAGAAGTCAAGGGTAAGGATATAATTGCACACGAATGAAGATCAAGCACAAGAGTTTCTACCTCATTGACCGCGGTCAAGATTACCAAGAGTAACCGCGATCAATGCTCCTTCATCCTCAAAGTGCTAATAACAGCGGTCAAGGATAGCAAAGCACAAGTTTATTAACTGTGGTCATCGAACAATGAAGAATTAGCCCAATAACTGCAGTCAATAAATTAGTATAGGAGAAAAGTTGACCGCGGTTAACTAAGCCAAATTAGTACTTTGACCGTTAGATTTTTGTGTTCCAATTACCCTAGAAGACTATAACTAAACACATAGTAGTAGGTATAGTGTAGTTTTAGGTAGCCTCCATTAGATAGACTAGTCTTGTCATAGTACTACTTTTTTCTTCTACTAATCTAGTTGTAAAAATTCTGCATTTCACTCAATTTATTGGGCTTTTAGTTAGCTTCGATTTGATACCAATTTTAACTATTTTCATTCTTTCTTTCTTGCAATTTAGTCTAGTTAAAGTTTCTACTATTTTCTAGTCTTAGTGTGAATATAAATTTCTAGTAGTAAATCTTGTTTTTCTTAGTTTCTATGCTTTATTTACTAGTGGGTTTTTATTAAATCTAATTTTTTCTAGCTCAATCATTAGCCTAACCCTAGAAATCTTTCATTTCAATTACTTTCCTAAAATAGAATAAAATGAGAACACCAAGCTATCTAGTGTAGAATCTTCTATTTTTGGTAAATTTCTTCCTATTGTTCAATTATTTGCTAGTTATGATGTATGGTAGTTTCTTAAAGGTGTAGCATAAATATTGTTTCTTTTGTCTAATTTATTTCTTTGCTTTCTTAGTATTGGTTATCAATTGCTTTTTTAGTTAGTAAAGTAATTTATTGCTAGTGTTTAGTTTAATTGTCCACTTTGATTAGACTTAAAATGCCTTTAGCTTAGAACTTTAATTTCCTACTTTGTTGCATACTCTTTGTAGCTCATCTAGTGTGATAGTATAATCAAGCACTTACTTTAATTTTCATGCTCTAATAGAATTAGTTTTAATCCTTAGCTTAATTTTAATTCTTAATTACCTTCCCACTTTAAGTTGCTTTGTAGTTTCAATTGCTTCGATATTTACTCATGTACTTTTATAGTTCTCTAGTCTAGTTTAGAATAGTTTTACATGCTTTCTTGGTTAATTTAATGCTTTCTTAATTGTGAACCAATTGTTGTCTGAGTAGTATAGAAAAACCACTCTTTTGATTCGTCTAAATGGTATAAGGACTCAACAGGTCTAGTAATTACTGGGCCGCCCAATTCTCCTGAAAGCGACACCCACTCACCATTAACCTACAAACCTATCTCGTATACTTGTGAGAGTAAAGGTTTTGGTTAGGTGAAGGGTTAAATTTTACACTTGTTTTGCATTTTCAAAATCACCTACCATCCTAAGTGAACTAGTCTTTGGAGCCGTTGTCGGGGATTTAGTTTGTAATGGTGATATTAGTTACTATTGGGCATACTAGTTTTGACATTTTCTTTTCTTTGGTAATTAGTCGTAGTTTGTATTAGTTGTTGTTTCTTTAATTTTTGTTTATTTCTTGCTTTTGGTGCCTTGTCATTTAGGCTTGAGTCTTTGTTTATTTGTATGGTGTAGTTTATGCTCATGGGTTGAGGGTCATTAAAACCATTTGATTGGAAAATTGAAAGAACCTTGACTAGAATCCAAAAGGAAAAGGCACAACAAGTACAAATGGAAAGTCAAATGGCGAACCCATAACTCAATGATACGCCATTCAATGAAAATGTGCAGGAATGAAGATCAAGAGGAAGTAGTGGGGAATAATGGCAATATTGAAGTAGGAAATTGAGGCAATGGACATCATGCCAACGGGTGACCACTTAAGGACTATGCAATGCCAAACTTTGATGGAGCAAATTCTAGCATAGCAAGAATGCCGGTGCAAGCAAATAATTTCAAAATCAAGCCCACTACCGAAATGTTGCAAACTCATGTAATGTTTGGAGGTAGCCCTAATGAGGATCCTTATACATACTTGTTTAATTTCGAAGAAGTATTGGACACTTTCAAATTCAACGGAGTCCATCACAATTGCATTCATATGAGGGTCTTTCCTTTTTCTTTGAGGGATCGAGCTAAAGTTTGGTTGCAATTACATGCACAAGGGACATTTACTATTTGGAATCAATTAGCCCAAAAATTTTTGGTTAAACATTTTTCTTCTTCAAGAACCACCAAATTTTGAAATGAAAACACCTTGTTCAAACAAGACATAGATGAAAGCTTGATGGAGTGAAACTTGAGAAATATTCAAAGAATTATTGAGAAAGTGCCCATATCATGCTATTCCTATTTAGCATCAAATCCATACATTTTATAATGGCTTGACTCAAGAAACTAAATCGATTGTTAATGCATCTGCAGATGGTGTGGTGTATTTCAAAATGCCAGAAGAAACAAAAGCCCTTCTCATTCAGATAGCCTCTAACTACTAAACATGGTAAAATTGCCTAATCCCAGGGTTCATGAACAATTGCAACAAGCACAAGCTCAAAATGGGGGGATGTCACATTTGAATCCAAGTGATACATTACTAAGTCAACAAGGCTTGATGATGAATGTCATGGTGAATTTGACAAGAGCCATTAAACATCTCAGAAGGGGAAATTTGGTGAGTGCAATCACTTCGGCTTCTCAAGGATTTCTTTCATGTGACTTTTGTGGTAGAAATCAAACAAATGGACAATGTGGAATGTCTATGGGGTCAAATGAACAAATAAACTATGTTTCAAATCAAGATCAAATCCTCCTGGTATTTACGGAAATACCTACAATCCCTCATGGAGGAACCATCCAAACTTCTCTTGGAGTAACCAGTCTAACCAACAAAATTCACCTTATCAACCCAATCCTTCACAACAAAATTTCCAAAGCCAAGCATCATCATCTCTTCTAGGCCTTATCAATCCCCTCACTAAAGGAATTTTCAAACCAATTCTTATCAACCTCAATCCCATCCTCCATACTAAAATCGACAACCTAGGGCTCCATATAAACCTCCAAATTAATCATTTCTCAAAGGGACTACGCTCAAGATGATAATTTAAGGAGGGATATGGATAATTTGAGGAAAGAGAATGAAAATGTGAGGGGAGAGTACGTGAATTTAAAAGTAACCAGAAGGAACCTAGAGACCCAATTGGTCAAATGGCGAGGCAATCGAATGAGAGATCATTGGGTGATTCGCCGAGTGATACAATCCATAAACCAAGAGGTGAAAATGAAAGGGATCAAGTCCAGGAGCAATCATATTGAGAAGTGACAAGGCAGTAGAAGAGAAGGTTAGGAAAAGATCATCATCAAAGAGCCAAGAATAAGAAAAGCTTGAGGATGAAAATGTAGAAAGAGTAGAGCCTTCTAAAGGCCAAGTTGAAATGATTAATGAACCAACCAAGGCCGTTGATCAACATATGGAAGGCAAGGATCCTCCAATCCAATTGGCAAAGCAAGTGAGAGTATCATTCCCCCAAAGATTGAAGGATGGGGAGAAAACAAAGAAATTCAAGAAGTTCCTTGATGTGTTCAAGAAGCTCAAAATCAATATTTCTTTTATGGAGGCACTTGACAATATGCCTACTTATGCCAAATTCATGAAGCAAGTGCTTACATCGAAGAGGAAATTCCATAGAGACGAGATCCTATGCTTGACGGAAAGTTGTAGTGCATTACTCACAAGAAAATTACATCCCAAGCTCAAGGATCCTAGTTCCTTCTCCATACCTTGTGAAATTGGGGGTGTACAATATTCCTCGAAAAAGCTTTATGTGATTTGGGAGTTTCGTTCAATCTCATGCCTTATTCTGTCTACAAGAGGCTAAGTGGGGGAAACTTGAAGCCGACTGGTGTATCTTTGCAACTTGCAGACTGGAACATCAAGTTTCCAAGAGAGATTATCAAAAAAATATGATTATCAAGATTGGAAATTTGTAACTCTAGCGGATTTTATCTCTTAGACATAGATTATGACAAGGACATGTCGATCATCCTTGGATGACCATTTCTTGCAACCATACAGCCCTTAACAATGTGTAAGAAGGAAAACTAGAAATTCGCATCAATGACGGAATCATTCACATCAATGATGAAATTGTCACTTTCAATAATTTAATTCTTTAAAACTTCCCTCTATCTACAAAAATCTCATAAGCATAGATGTAATTGATGACTTTGTTAATGTTTTTGTAGGCACAAGTTGGTGGAGTCCCCATTGGAGAAAGCCTTGGTGAGTCCAAGTGAAGCCATTCAAGATGCATGAAAAAGTGGTAGAGTGCTTGAACCAACTTGTGGAGAATGCTATTTTGCAAGAGGTTGAGGAAAGCGACAATGGTAAAGGTAATTGGGGGTTTCCAAACAATGAGCCCCTCAAGGTAGAACTCAAATCTCTTCCTACTCACTTGAAGTATGTTTACCTTGGCAAAGATGATATATATCCTATGAATGTGAATGTCTCTTTGTCTACTGAACAACTTGATTTCTTGATAATTGTGCTTAAATTGTATAAAGCTGCCATTGGATGGTCCATTAATGTTATAAAAGGAATTAGTCCCTCAATTTGTATGCATAAAATCTTGTTAAGTGAGGGCCATAGGCCAGTAAGGCAACCTCAAAGAAAGTTGAACTGTACTTTGAAAGAGGTGATGAGGAAGGAGCTAATGAAGCTCTTGGATGTTGACATAATCTGTCCTATTAGTGATAGTGAGTGGAATAGCCCCACTCAAGTTGTCCCTAAGAAATGCGGCATCACCGTGGTTGGGTTAGTGATACCAATGAACTCCTCCCTTCTAGAGTAGTAACGGGATGGCATGTTTGTATTGAATTTCAAAAATTGAATGAAGCCACACATAAGGATTACTTTCCCTTGCCCTTTAGTAACCAAAATGCATGAAAGATTAGCTGGTTTTGCATATTACTTTTTTCTCGATAGATACTCTAGGTATCTACAAATTGCTATATGCTTGAAGGACCAAGAGAAAATAACATTCATATGCTCGTACAACACTTTTGCCTATAGGAGAATGCCTTTGGTTTTTGTAATGCTCCTAGTACCTTAAATGTCGCATGTTCGCTATCTTTCATGATATGATTGAAAAATGCATCGAAATTTTTATGGATAATTTTAGTGTATTTGGTGTGACTTTTTTGATGATTGCTGGACTAGCTTATTCAATGTTTTGAAGAGAAGTGTGGAAACAATCTTGGCCCTTAATTGGGAAAAATGCCACTTTATAATGCAACAGGGCATAGGTTTAGGACATAGAGATGGTTTGAGTTAAAGGTATTGAAGTCGATAGAGCAAGGTAGAGATGATTGAGAAGTTACCTCTACCCATTAAAGTGAGAGATGCGATAAGCTTCCTTGGTCATGTAGGATTTTATAAAAGATTCATTAGGAACTTTTCACACATTGCTAGGCATCTATGTTCTTTGCTTTAAAAAGATTGTGTTTTCAACTTCGATGAGTCTTGTTTGAATGCTTTTAATGAGTTGAAACACATACTTGTTAATGCACTTATCATTGTGGCACCATTCGAACTTATGTATGATACTAATGGCTATGAAATAGGTGCTATTTTGTGTCAAAAAATTGATAAAATATTCCATGTCTTCACTATGCTAGTAGGACTTTGAATGGTGCACAATTGAACAATTCTACCACAGAAAAAGAACTACTAGCTATAGTCTTTGCATTCGAAATGTTTAGGTCATATCTCATTGGTGCTAAGACTATTGTACACACTGATCACTTTGCATTGAAGTATCTATTCTACTAAACAAGATGCAAAACCTTGATTATTAAGGTGGATTCTTCTTTTGCAGAGTTTGATTGAGAGGTCGTCAATAAAAGGGATGTGAGAATGTAGTGGCAGATCATCTATCAAGGATTGAAGAGTCTAGGCTTGTGAGTAAAGAAGAAACAACTATTGTTGAGGAGTCATCAATTGAGAAATTTCTTGAAGTAAGGGGAGCACACCCTTGGTATGTGGATCTTATGAACTACTTGGTTGCAAGGATAAAGCCAAGCATGTTGAATGCCTATCAAAAGAGAAAGTTCTTTTCATAAATTAAGCACTATTATTGGGATGAACCGAATCTTTTTCGAAAATGTGGTGATCAAGTCTTGAGGAGGTGCATTCTAGAAGGCGAAGTGGGGGATGTATTGAGACATTGTCATTTCTCCCCCGACGGAGGTCACTATGTAGCTCAAAGTAGGGCCTTTATGGTCCTACAAAGGGGGTTGTACTGGCCAAGATTTTCAAATGCACAAGTATTATTAGGTTCGTGCTTGAATGTGATGAGTGTCAAAGAGTCGGCAATATCTCAAAGAGACAAGAGATGTCCCTTAACGGAATTGTGGAGTTGGAAGTATTTGATGTATAGGGCATCGGTTTTGTGGGACCCTTTCCAATATCATACAGTAACAAGTTCATTTTGGTTGCGGTGGACTAAGTGTTAAAGTGGGTAGAAACCATTGCCACTCCAACCAATGACGAAGGAGTGGTGACCAAATTATTAAGGATGAATATCTTCTCCCTTTTTGGAGTACCTAGGACCATCATTAGTGATGGGGGAACTCACTTCAAGAACTCTCAATTTGAAGTCTTGATGTTGAAGTATAGGGTTAAGCACAAGATTGCTCTAGCCTACACATCTCCAAACTTTGTGTCAAGTGGAAGTGTCAAATAGGGAACTCAAGAGCATCTTGGAGAGAATTGTAAATAACTTGAGAAAGGATTGGTCTATCAATTTGGATGACGCTCTATGGGTGTATCATATGACATTCTGCGCAAACTCCAATTGTCATGTCTTCTTACCAAATGGTGTATGGCAAATCATGCCATTTACTAGTGGAACTTGAGCATCAGGCTTATTGGGTTATCAAGAGCCTCAACTTTGATTGGAAAGAAGCTAGTGAAAAAAGGCTCCTAGATTGAACAAGTTGGATGAGTTTAGAAAGAAAGCATTTGAGAACTCACTAATCTACAAGGAGAGGAGTAGGCATGGCATGATAAGCTCATTTTGAGGAAGGAATTCAATTCGAGAGACAATGTCTTAGTCTACAACTCGAGACTCCAGTTGTTTCTAGGCAAGCTCAAATCTAGTTGGGATGGTTCGTTTAAGATGATCAAGGTGTTTCCACATAGAAACGTAGAGTTGAAGGGTTCACAATCCAATTTCAAAGTAAATGGGCACCGCTTAAAGCTTTACCATGAAGAGCCAAAGATACAGGACATATCACTGTCCTATTTATTGATACTTGATCCCACATGCCATAGTCGAGCTAAAATTGGGCTGATGATAAATAAAAGCACTTCTTAGGAGGCAACCCAATTTTTTTCTCCTTAACTTGTTTATATTGTGGTTACTTAGGTTCAGATAGGTTTAATTAGCCTAATTTTATTGTCCATATGGTTTAATTCTAGTTTGAATTTGCTCTTATGAAACTATAAGGGGAATGACTCTCTAGATTGGTATTTTTGTGTTTGTAGGTAATGGGGAAGCTAAAGGAATGAGTTGAGGAAAAGCTGGAATGAAAATTTTTTTCTAAGGCATTTTGATGCGGTAACCGTGAATCATTAACCACGGTCATTGAGAGGTCTGAACTCTTTGAAAGTTTGGCCGCACTTTGATAACCATGGTCAACCAAGGATGTCTTTCCCAAAAATTTTTCCAAGTATTTGTGATCACGGTTAATGTTTTTAAAGCTTGTTTTCAGTAACCACAGTCACTAGAGCGAAGATTTTGAAATTTTTTTTTTCCAATTGTTATTAATCGTGGTCATTGAAGTTTTTTAATCGTCATGGTCAACTAGGGAACTTCTTTGAAAATTTTTATAGGTCTTTGTAACTGCGGTCAAGGTTTTTGAAGTTAATTTTTAATAATCACGGTTACTAGCGCTAAAGTTTTGGAAAATTTTCCAAGTGTTTTTGACTGCGGTTTTCTACATTTTCTGACTGAGGTCAACATTGAATCTGAACTTCTGGAAAATTGAACGTGATCTACTAATCACAGTCAATTTGGGTATTTTGATTGAAAAATTTTTCTATGTCTTGTTGATTGCAATTTTCTATATTTTTAGCTGTGGTCAATTTTGAATGAGATTCTCTAGAAATTTGATAGCGGTCTAGTCATCGTAGTCAATCGCTTGTTTTGAAAATTTTTTCTAAGTATCATTAACTGTGGTCAAAATTTTACAACTTCATTTTCAGTGTCCTGGTCAATTTTCAAAACCCTAAGTGCACCCCAGTGACTGCGGTCAATATTTTTTTGGTGCAAAAATCCTTGACCGCAGTGCCACCCTGCTTCAGAATAAATATGTTTCAAACCCCAAATATTTTCAAATAGACCATTCCTCCTCTAATCTCGATCGCCTCTCTTCCACTTTCTTTCCTTTTTGCATGATTTTCACCATTTTTTCGCCCAAAATCCTCAAATTCTTCCTCAAGCACTCCAAAATTAAGATCCTCACGAGTTTGGAAGGATTGTTGGGGTAGGAACTTCATCAACAGACTCCTCAATTCGCATATTACGGGGTAAATTTACTCCAATTAGTCAATCCAAGTTTGTAAGTGTTTGAAACTTTTAACCTTACCATTTTTTTTAATTGTTAGGAAATTTAGACTATAGTTGTCACACTAATTACCATTATGAAGAATAGATTCTACACAATTATTCTAGCTCTCAAAGCCAAATTCCTTATTCCTCTCTTATCTCTTCTCTTTTTCAAGCAACACTCTTCTTTATGGCTAATCTGTCTGATGGGATGGATTCCTTACCATGCCTAAGCGTGGTTGTTACTTATTTTCATGTTTTAATTATTAAACTTATGAATATTATTACCAACATTAACCGTTTTTCTATCATGATCATGGTTATTATGAGTTGCAAGTCTGGTTTTGTTACCTACAATTAGATAACTATCCACAACAATCGATGTATGCATTGACCAATGCTCTCTAGGCTAGCCCGACTCTTGACCACCCTGTGGAGCCTTCATCCAGCTTTGTGAGAGCTTCTCAACAATGTTGTTTTTAAATTTGGCACTATAAACCATAAGGCCCATGACGGTCAAGTATTCTTCCAATCTCAAGGCGATCAACAAGCAATACCACAAGAAGTAGACGAGGAAGAGAGAGGCACAAATGTGAAGGAGGAGCAAGGAATGGATGACCATGTTTTACGATGCTTTCAAAAACATTCCAAACATAACATAATTCAATAAAGAATTTTTGATTTGTTGGAGAGGGGTCGAGAGGCTTTATGGATGATTGAGCATCAATTTAATGGGTTTCAATGACCCACTCTAATGAATTTAGTGAAGGAGTTCAAAAGGGTGATAATGAGAAAGTTGGCTATTGGGAAGTGGGTGATGTGAGCTTGAGAAAGTTCGTGTTGAAACCCTGGGAGTGGATTTATTTGATTAATCCACAACATGGGGGCTGGATAAAATTTGGGCACATCTTGGATGCACTCTAAGTGGCGACTAATTAGTGAAACCAAAATATGGGGTTTGTAGCATATTCAATTAT
This sequence comes from Cinchona pubescens, assembly GCA_025175665.1. NCBI lineage: Eukaryota > Viridiplantae > Streptophyta > Magnoliopsida > Gentianales > Rubiaceae > Cinchona > Cinchona pubescens. The sequence goes on along the minus strand of JANKKI010000257.1, from coordinate 1,509,037 downwards.
TGCTTATGTATTTGGTTGCTTATTTTATTTGCTTATTTCACGTGCTTCTACCTTGTAGCTTTGTTTCAATAATGAGCTTTCCTTGTGTTTGGATTCTGAGTTGGCACTCATCATTTATTCAATATATTTGGATTTCTTGAAACAAAGTGTGGTTTGTTCCTTGTTAATTATGTTGCATGTCCAGAGAAGGAAGTGTGATCAACGTTATGCATAACATGATGGAATGGATGAATTGAAGCCCTTCAAGCACCTCTTCATTGAACTTAATTGTCATACCACATCGACCATCTTACAAAACAATTTTATTCATAACAAGTGTTCTAACCACTTTATGGATTCATCCAAGATCTCCACTGATTTGGCACTATAAACCACTGCATGGTCAAGTATTGGCTAGTTTTGGATTCTAAGCTTTATTTTTTACTTCAAGTATTGGTTGAATACTGTACTCACTTCATAGTTGATTGGATTTAAATGTTAAAATTCTTGAAATTAGTTGATAGTGTAAAAAGAAATTATTTAAGCATCTTTAGTCATTTTGCATGACTTGCATTTTGGGATGTTTTGTGGGCTAGTAAGGTTTGGTTTAGGACATTAGTAAAGTAGTGTTTGAATCCTCCACTTACCGAAGAGCTAGAAATGAACTAGGCATTTCTTTGGACTGTTTGAGCCAAAAAGCCAACTCGAAAATCTATTGTATCCCTAGTGTTTCCTTTTGAGCCGTTAAGCCTTAATTCTTTGACAACCACACAATTAAACCATTCCCTTTCTTGATTTACCATATTTTTGTCCCATCACCTTAGTCAAATTAGGACCTAAAATGTGAAGCTTGAGTGGTATGATGGAATAGAGAAATTTTTGCATAAGTGTTTGAAAATTGAAGTTTAAACGCTTAATCTTATCTCAATTTCCTTTATGTAATTAGATGTAATCAACTTTGTAATAGCTTGCAATTTTTCTATTTTTAGATTGCTTTAAGAAAAAGTCAAAATCAATATCAAATCCTTTCATGTTATTTTAATTTCTGCAATGTTGTATGCAATTTTGTAATAAAGGAGATTCAACAATATCTCCTTAAACATAGACTTAGTTTCTAGTACTTCAAATGGGGGTATACGTCATCAATGCACAACAATTATGGGGATTTTTGTTCATGGGATTAGATCTGGAAGTTTGTTATGTTTGACTAAGGTGAATTGAGCCAATCATATCCAAAATTATCTTACCTTCACCCTTGGCCGACATTATAAGCTTTGAAAGTCCTATGTGATCCTTATTCTAGGCTATAAGATCTTAGAGATTTGTGGGATGAAGCATTGCCTTAGTGTTCTTAAGTTAAGTTTTACAGTGTCCATGAATATCCTTGCATGTTCACTTGCATTTTAGTGGTTCTTAAAACAAATCTTAGTCATCTTGCTATACTTGAAGATGATTTTTGAGAAAGTTGATATATTTACTCTTGATCACCTTGGAATTGAATTGACATTCTCTTAACTTCAATTATCAATGTGAGATGTGCATTTCGAACTAGTATTACTTTTCAAATTATACAAGTTGTTGACCATGTTTAGTTTGTTGAGTTAAAACTCCATTTGCACATGATAAATGCTTTCAAATTCAATCACCTTGTCAATTTGCTCTCATTTCCGTTAGTGGTATGCTTAACTCTTTTTTCTCTCTTGTTTTGCTTGGGACTAGCAAAATGCTAGGTTTGCGGGTGTGATAACTCTATTACATAGAGTTATTTTACCTTTAATTCCTGTGCAATTTTGGTCAAGTTAGTCCTATTCGAATTAGTTTGATTATGCCTAATGGTGATTTTTAGTGCCTCAGAGTAACTTTAGGACTTTTGGTAGTAAATATGCACATTATCGAACTAAATTGACACTTAGACATTTCTTGTGCATTTAACTTAGTAATATTTGGTGTATTCTTGTAGAGAAAAGTTGAAGATTTGATGGCAAGTTGAAAGAGTGGAAGAAGCCAACGGCAAGGATGTAATTGCCCACGAATGAAGATCAAGCTCAAGAGTTTCTGCATCATTGACCACGGTCAAGATTACCAAGAGTAACCGTGGTCAATGCTTCTTCAGCCTCAAAGTGCCAATAACCACAGTCAAGGATAGCAAGAAAGCACAAGGTTATTAACCGTGGTCATCATGCAATGAAGAATTAGCCCAATAACTACGGTCAATAAATTTGTATAGAAGAAAAGTTGACTGCGGTTAACTAAGTCAAACTAGCACCTGGACCATTAGATTTTTGAATTCCCCTAGAAGACTACACCTAAACACACAGTAGTAGATGTAGGGTAGTTTAAGGAAGCCTCCATTAGTTAGTCTAGTCTTGTCATAGTACTACTTTTTACTTCCACTAAAAATTCTAATCTTTAGCTTTAATTTAGTTGTAAAAATTCTACCTTTAACTCTTAATTTATTGGTGTTTTGATTAGCTTTCATTTGATACCGACTTTAACTATTTTTATTCTCTTTTTCTTGCAATTTGGTCTAGTTCAATTTTCTAGTCTTAGTGTGAATCTAAATTTCTAGTAGTAAATCTTGTTTTAAACCTTGTTTTTCTTATTTTCTAAACTTTATTTAGTAGTGGGTTTTCATTAAATCTAGTTTTTCAAAAAATACTCAATCATTAGCGTAACCCTAAAAATCTTCCATTTCAATTACTTTCCTAAAATAGTATAAAATGAAGAACACCAAGCTATCTAGTGTCGAATCTTCTATTTTTGGTAAATTTCTTCCTATTCTTCAGTTATTGTTCAATTATTTGTTAGTTATGATTTATGGTACTTTCTTAGTGTAGCATTTAATATTGTTTCCTCAACAATCATTATGGCGTGAACTAAACCAACTAATTTATTAGTCTAATATTTACTTGCTTTCTTAGTATAGGCCATTAATTGCTTTCTTAGTTAGTAGGGTAATTTAGTGCTAGTGTTTAGTTTAATTATGCACTTTGATTAGACTTAAATTGCTTTTAGCTTAGAACTTTAATTTCCTACTTTGTTGCATACTCTTTGTTGCTTTTCTAGTATGGTAGTTTAATCAAGCACTTGGTTTAATTTTTATGCTCTAGTAGAATTAGTTTTAATCCTTAGCTTAATTTAAATTCTCAGTCACTCAATCCCACTTTAAGTTTCTTAGTAGTTTCAATTGCTTTGATGTTTACTCATGTACTCTTATAGTTCTCTATTCTAGTTTAGTGAGAGCTTTACACGCTTTCTTGATTAATTTAATGCTTTCTTAGTTGTGAACCAATTGTTGTTTGAGTAGTATAGGAAATCGTCTCTTTTGATTCATCTAAATGGTATAAGGACCCGGCAAGCCTAGTAATCACCGCCCCAATCCTCTTGGGAATGAACCCACTCACCACTAACCTATAAACCTATATCGTATACTTGCAAAGTCAAGGTATTGGTTAGGTGAAGGGTTAAATTTTATGCTTGTTTTGCATTTTCAAAATCACCTACCATCTTAAGCGAACAATATCTCATCACTCAGTGTTATCCATTGTTAAGTTATTCATGGATAATATATTCAAACTACATTGTGTGCCTCAGAAAATTGTGTCAGATAGGGATAACGTGTTCTTCACCCTGTTTTGGCAAGAATTCTTCAAGTTGTTGCAGGATGTTCGGCACTGAACTCTACTTGGGCACAACTATCATCCCTAAATAGATGGGCAAAATGAGAGACTCAATCAAGTGTTAGAAATGTTCTTAAGGACCATGGTCTTCCAAAAACCAAAAGAATGACACAAACGACTATCTTTGGCTAAATGGTGGTATAAAACCTCTTACTATTCAGCTATACATATGATGACTCCTTTTGAGGCACTATATAGCATTAAACCTCCAAACCTGGCTTTGAGTCCTTATTTGCAAACTAATATTGCAGTAATGGAGGATGTCCTTAGGAAAAGGCTTGAAATATATAAAATGATCAAAGGGAATCTAGCTAAGGCTAGTTTAGGATAAAGTTCTAGGCTTACAAGAGAATATCTAAAAGAGAATTCTAGGTGGGAGATTGGGTGTATTTAAAACTCAAACTAGACAGGTAGCTGACAATGGAAAGGAGGGAAAATGAAAAACTTTCAGCAAGGTATTGTGGGCTCTATAAAGTTCTAGAGAGGATAGGAGGTGGTTGCTTACATGCTGACTTTGCCTTCCACTACATGGATACATCCTATTTTCCATGTATTAGTGTTGAAGAAGAAGAACAGTGACAAGCATGTTCCTGTAGTGGATTTGCCTATAATTGATGAAAAAGGGAAAAAGAAGAAAAGTCCAGTAGTTATTCTAGCTAGAAGACTCAGCAAGAAGGGTAACATAGCTGGAGTTCTATGGGTAATCCAATGGGACAAAGGCAACAAGGAGGATTCTACATGGGAATGGGTAGATAACGTGAAAAAGTCTTTTCCAGAATTCTTCCTTGAGGACAAAGAAGCTGTTGAGGAAGGGTAATGTAACGATTAGAGGATAGTAGAAGGGTTAAAATGCAATTATGAGGGAAAGAGAAATTTTAAAAGTTGGTTATAAACATTGGGATGTTGGGTGATGAAATTGGGACAAGACAATCAATCAGGGCTCATGCATTTAAGTAGGGCAGGAGTAAGTGGGACGTCGCCGTTTTGGGAAGCAGCCATGCATTCATCATTTCTTCTATAAGGGGCATGTGGTAGCTGGAGTATGGAAGAATTGGAGCTGAAGTTTTTTTTTTATTTCTTTTATTTTTTATATATCGTTCCTTTTGTAATTTTTTTTGCTTATCTCTGAGAATTTTGTGATTATTCCCCAGTATTTGCTCTCTGAGCTATTCAAAATCCCTTTCCTTCAATCGTTACACCATTTAACCTTTTTCCATTTTATTCTCTCTCTCTTTTTGTATTTGGAACTTCCTAGTTAAATGAATGAACTTTGAACTTGTTGGTTCAATTTGATCCATCATTAGTCAATTCCCCAGTCTAATTTTTTGGATTAATTGCCTGGGCCTTTAGAGAGATGAAGAAGAAGAGAAAGTGCGCAAACTAAATGGTAGGATTATTCAAGAGAAATGAGAAAATTGGGAATGTGAAACGTGGAGCATTCAACCAAGTGCCAGTTAAGCAATTGTGGACCATATGTTTTGGCAAAAGTACCTTCACTAACCAAGTCTAGTCAAATTACAAATTTGCCCTCCACAAACTCTAAATTGGCAAAGAATCATACGATACAATTCACACTTAGTGTGTGATACTCTCCCTTGTATAGTTTTTAGATATTCAATTTTTTATTTGCTGGTACTTGAGTTGATGTCTTAACAACAGGAGTATTTGATGTCTATAGAACATCAGAAAAATATCACTTCTTTTTTGTGTTTTAAGAACTGGAAAGTAGATGGAAATTGTGGGCTCATTGGTTGCAAATAATGGGCATTATTTGCCAAATATTATTTGATATCGATGAAGCCTGTTTGGTTAGAAGATATTATTCACTAAATAATATTTCATAATATTCATATTTTGTCCTATTTATTATTTATATTATTTATTATTTGTCTTATTCATGATTTACATCCTTCAAACTCTTAACTAATTATTACTTTCAATCAGTAAAATTATGTGTTATTGAGCATTTTTCCAATTGATTTTTATACTAAAATTGTTTAATCACGAAAGCCATTTAAAAATTAAAATAGCCAATTATCTGACGTCAATGTTAATTTAATTGTATAAATGGATGACAAGAAAGAATGTTAAAGCAAAAGAAACTAACAAGGCAGTGCATTGTGTCAAGTAGCAAACCTACAATAACATTAGGAGGTTTGGAATGTCAAAGGGGGAACTTCTGAAGTGTGTTAGCCGAACGACTTAAAATGAGTGGTTAATGACTATTAATTCAAAAGGCCATAGATTAAACATTCGATGCCTTGCCATGATACAGTGTCAATATTTGGATTCGTGACATCTAGGTTTTTGTACCTCACTCCTGTGTTTTATTTGCATAGGGTTTTGTGTATGTGATTTTTGGTAGCAATAGGAAGTTTTTTGTTGGCTCCTCATGATATTGCATTATGGTGTGGTTGGTTATGAATACTTCACAATTACGAATTATTAGTCGCATTTTTTATTTTAAAGATTTGGTAAAAAGAGAAGTAGTACCTGTAACGTTACAATATTCCAATGTTCACAATAGTTTACGAATTTAAATTTGTAAGTTGGGTTATATACACAATTACAATATTGTAATTTGTTGCAAGTCTAAGATAAAGGGAGTGTAAGAAACCTTCCCTATATTCTGTAAAATCAGCTATAGAAGCATTTTGCATGCTATTCTCGTGCAACATCCGAAGAGAAACAACCAAATACATGGGCTAAAAGGTTGGATAGTGTTACGGTACTTAGGTTCAGTAATTGTAACTACGTTAGACTCTCTGAACGCTTGCAACCTGACAACAATACATATTCACACGATTTAATGATGACGTCTAAAATATTTAACCAAAAAGATTCTTAAGTGATTTAATATTAATTTTGGAATATTATTGTACATCCAAATATTTACTTCATAGAGTAGCCATTCATTATTTGATATCCAATTGATTATTTCAATATATTATTTTGAATCAAAACAAATATCTCGTTATTCCAAAAGTTTGCATTATTTCACAAAAATCACAGAAAACTTTGATCCATTGAATAATATCCATTAAATAATAACCAATTATTTACAATCCAAATGGAGCCAAAATGATGTTGAGTTTGAAAGTAGAGATCCTAGAGTCGTTCTCATAGGTGCCACATGTAGCGATCGTTGATACTGCACAAGTTCTAGACTTGGAGGAGATCCTAGATTCTCAATTTGGGATCTTAAAGGTGTGACATGTAGAGATCTTTGATACAACTATAGTGGGAACGGGGTGGGTACCCATCCCTCAAAGGATTTGGCTGACCTAGTTAGCCATTCCTGACCCTTACCCGTCCCTCCAAATTAGTTATCTAATGAAGGAGGGTTAGGGTATTATAGACACTTGTCCCTATGAGATCAATCCATTCTTTTTTTTTTTTTTTTAAATTCACATTAACCTGCTTGTTTAAGCCATCAAAGACCTAAATATTTGATATTACTTCACAGTTCACATGCAATCATATTACACAATAGAAACTAAATTCATTGTGTTTAATCAAATCAATGGAACATAGCTTCTAAACCAAAACTAGTTATGAAGGCAAGGATAAGATTAAAAAAAGATGAATATTGATTAGAGGTTGCAGAGTATATAATTTTTAGCAACTTATTTAATTACCCAAAAAATCAAAATAAAGAAAGTTCTTCAAAAAATTAAGAAAGCAAAACATACAAAGATGAAAATGGAAAAATGAGTCTAGGATGTGGGAAAATTAAAGATAGCTAGACTTTTGCCCCATTTTTCACTTGATTTGCCTTGACTTTGCTTTGGGTTTTGATTTTTAACTTACCCTAATCTTTCACTTTGTTTTTTAACTAAGGCTAGACAATTGAATAGAAAGGGACAAACCAGGGTGAGAGGAAGAAAAACAAAGAGGAAGAGAAGTAAAAAAGGGCTTAATTATAAAAAAGTAATTAGATTAGGAATCGAATTCATAGGTTTGTGAATTAAGGCTAGGAAAATTACATGTTTGCACCTAATATGAGGGTTAGATTGGGTACTCGTGGGTGAAAGTAAAAAAAGCATTCCTAACTCGTATTCAAGAATAACAAGTATCTGACCCTCAACTTATTTGATCAATGGGAAAGGGTTAGAACCTTCTATTTTTGTATCAGATCGGAGTTGGGATGACGGGACATCGGATCTCCAGATTTTTTTTGCCCATCCCTACATATAGCACAAGCTCTAAACTTGAAGGAGCTCATAGAGCCTCACTATGGGATCTTAGAGTTGCGACATATAGAGATTGTTGATATTGCAAAAGCTTTAGACCTTGATGATATCTTAGAGTTTGACTCTAGGATCTCAGAGGTGTAACATGAAAGATAGTCGATACTGCCAGGTTCCAAACTCGGAGGAGATCCTAAATCAATTTTAAAGGTATGACATGCAGGAATAGTTGATACCACATAGGCTCCAGACTTGAGAAGCGGCATATGCACAGATCGTTGATAGCCTAGAGGGTCCAAACTCGAAGAAGATTCTAGAGTCTTACTCTAACATGTTGTCAGAACGACATGCAGATATTGTTCATATCACCCAAGCTACAGACTTCGAGGAGATACCAATATTAGAGATGCAAATACAAAAATCATTTATACAACATAGGTTCCACACATAGAAGAGATCCTAGAGCACAACTTTGGGATCTCAGAGGTGCCATATGTAGAGATCTTTAATACAGCACATGCTCCAGACTCGGAGGTGATATTGAAACCTAGTGGCAAGGGAGGGAGAGATCTTAGACTCTCATCCTTGGATCTCAGAGGTGATAGACCTTGCACACGCTCCAAGCACCACGGAGCCTTCTAGTTCAATGCAGCAGTAGCTGAGCCGCACATGAAATGCATCTGTATCTTTATCCTTGGAGGTTAGTGATGTAGGTTTTAACTTATATTGAATTTGAATTTTGTTTCTTTTATAGAATTGTTTGGTGATGTAAAAGAAACCATAATAGTTAAAAGTGAAAAACGATCCACATCACAAGATGCCTTTTAAGACCTAAATAGCAAGCAACAATCACAGTGCACTCTTTTTTCACAAAACCCAATATTATATTAGTCATATACCATCCTTATAATTCATAGTTATGGCATGCATTAATATAATAATAACACATGCAATAATTTAAAATAATAAAAATAATGCATAATGAAATAAGATTCAAGCACAAAAATTGCAACTAATGCTTCATAGATTCAAAATACAACTAGATATAAGTTTCTATATTTTCAAAATTATAGATTGATATATTATTAAGCTCCTAGTTAAGTTTAATACAAGAGAAACATGGTGTCACGGTTGGACCTAATAATATAGTATAAGCACTACCCATCATAAAATGAAAATGGAAACAAAATTTAATATCTACGTAAATAAATAAATAAATTAAATAAAAAACATTTAGACTAGAAAATGAATAAATAAAGAAATACATTAATTAAGTAATCAGCCAACTAAAATCAAACATCTAAAAGAATAAATAACGACCAAAATTTATGATAACATAAACGTTTATATTATATTTTAGCTTTATTACCACCTTATATAATGCATAAAATTTTTGGTGTAGTTATTGATTTTTGCGTAATTTATCTTTTTCAATCTTATTTTCAGATTTGTAACTTTCTACTTCTCACTTCCCACTCCAGCTATTAAATAACTTCCCATCCTACCACAAAATTGCACACATAAACCCCTAAGTTAATTTGTATTGCAATTTTTGTCCTTTTTAAAAAAAATTTAGTATAATTGTGCACTTACATTGAGTGGGTCAATAGGACTAGTTTATAATAGAGTGTTTCTATCTTTAATTTGGTGAAAATTTCTTCAAAGAACAAAATGCATAAAAATACAGGATGTCAATTTGATTCATTACTAGCAAAGAATTCGTAATGAAAACTTAAACACAACGATAACAAAATAAATTTGATAGTAATTCTTTGCATTATAATCCAAACTATTATCTAGTTTCATATATTTATAATTAAACTAAAATATTAATATCATATGGTTATAAATCTTTGGCAGATAGAGTCAGGATTGATAATTGACTAAATATATTGAACTGCATTGCACATGTATTGCACCTATGTTGCACGTTGTCATTAGATTCAAATATATATGGAAAAATTTCATAATTGCATAAGTTTATAAATGCAATATCAACAATATTGAGTTTACAATCAATTAACAAAAAATATTTGTACATGCAAAGATTCTAACTTTGGAACATCAGAGGTGCCATATGCAAAAATCACTTTATCGCGCATGCTTTAGACTTTAAAGGATATCAGAGAGTCTCACTTTAAATTGAGGTTCCATGTGCAGAAATTGTTGATACAACAAACGTTCCAGACACAGAAAAGATCTTTAGAGCGAACTTTAGAATCTTATGATTGCCATATGGAGATATCAATAATACAGCATATGCTCCATACTCGAAGGAACTATCGGGCGTAGTGGTAGGGAAGGGTGAGATCTTAGGCTCTCATCCTCGTATCTCATAGGTGATAGACGTTTTACACGCTCACCAAGTATCAAGGAGCCTTCTACTTTATTGTAGTAGCAGCTGAGCCGCACATGGAGCGCACCTGCATCTTTATTATAGGAGGTCAGTAATGCGGATTTTTAACTTAGATTGAATTTGATAGATGTTTATATATATATATAATTGTTTGGTATAACATAGAAGATGCGTTAAAAGTAAAAAACGACTCAAACCACAAGAGGCCTTCTGAAGTTGAACAATAAACCACGTTGCATTTTTTTTTCACAAAACCCAATATTATATCAATCATATACCATTCATATAATTCGTAGTTATAGCATCATTTGATATAATAATAATACTTACAATCATTTAAAATAATAAAAAGTCATGCACAATGAAATAAGATTCAAGCACAAAAATTGCAACTAATGCTTCATAGATTCAAATTACCAATTGATATGAATTTCAAAATTTTCAAAATTAAAAAGATGGATAGATTATTAAGCTTCTAGTGAATTTTATTACAATAGGAACTAGATGTATCGGTGTATTGGACCTACTGCCTATCAAAAAGTAAAAATGGAAAACAAAATTTGGTGTCTACATAAATAAATAAATTAATTAAATAAAAAACATTAGACCAGAAAATAAATAAATAAATAAAGAAATACATTAATTAGGTAATTAGTCAACTAAAATAAAACATATAAAAGATTATATAACGGCCAAAATAGTTAGCTTATTTATAGTAAAGTGTTTTTATCTTTAATTTAGTGAAAATTTCTTCAAAAAACAAAATATATGAACATTTAGGATTGTAATTTGATTCTTTGCTAGCAAAGAATTTGTTGTGAAAGTTTAAACACAACAATAACAAAATAAATTTGATACTAATACTTTGTATTATAATCCAAAGTATTATCTGGTTTAATTTATTTATAATTAAACTAAAGTATTAAATCATATAATATAAATATTTGGAGATAGGATGGATAACTTTAATATCCATGTAAGACTGTACCAAGGACCCTACTATTTTTGTTCAGTATCAGTTGATCAGTCTTACACGTAGGGCACCTGCATCTTTATCATAAGAGGTTAGTAATGCATAATTTTTTTTTATATCCATGTAAGCCTGTACCAAGTAGCCTACTACTTTAGTTCAACATTACTAAGCCGCACATGTAGGGCAACTGAATCTTTATCATAAGAGGCTAGTAATGCAGAATTTTTTTTTTTAATTTGAATTTGATATTTTCTTTATATAATTGTTTGGTATGACGTAGAAGATACCATAATCGTTAAAAGCGAAAAATGACACACACCGCAAGAGGCATTCTAAGCATGAACATCAAACCACATTACATTTTATTTTACACAAAGCTTACCATCCTTATAATTTGTAATTATAGCATTGACAGATATAATAATAACACATGTTATCATTTAAAATAATAAAAAGTAATGTAAAATGAAAAAAGATACAAGCACAAAAATTGCAAATAATATTTCATAAATTCAAAAAACCACCTGATATGACATTCAATATTTTCAAAATTATAAATATTTGATAGATTATTAAGCTCCTAGGGAATTTTATTAGAATAGAAATTAGGTGTCTTAGTTGGACCTAATAACAAGGAATAAGCACTGCTCGTCACAAAATAAAAATGGAAAAGAAATTTGTTATCTACATAAATAAATTAATTAATTAAATAAAAAACAATAAACTAGTAAATAAATAAAAAGGAAATACATTAATTAATTAATCAATCAACAATAATCAAACATCAAAACTAATATTTAATGACCAAAATTTACTACAACATAAACGGTTGCTTTATTTATATTAGAATGTTTTTATCTTTAATTTGGTAAAAATTTCAAAAATTAAAATATATACAAATTTGGTATTCCAATTTGATTGTTTGCCAGCAAAGAATTTGTACTAAAAGACTAAACACAATGATAACAAAATAAATTTAATAATAATTTTTTGTATTATGATGCAAAGTATTATTTTGTTTAATTTGTTTACAATTAAAATAAAACATTAATATCAAATAATTATTATGAAATCTTTGGAGATAGAGTCTGAATAGATAATTTTTATATCATTGTAAGCTAGTATTCTTGTTTTTTTTTTTTTTTTGTGGCAAAATGTAAAATTTAGTTAGTTATTCAATAATTTTATGGAAATATTTACACATCTTTTAAACTCTTTTAATTTTTAGTCTTGCAAAAGTATTTATCATGCTTTTAATTGACTACATATGTTGTACGCAAATTGCACGCGTATTGCACGCATGTTGCAATTTGCCATTAGATACAAATTCATTTGGATAATTTTCATTATCACTTATGTTTATAAATGCAATATCGACAATATTAACTTCGCATTCAATTACCAAAAAATAGTTGAATATACAAATATTTTGACTTTGTTATCTCAGAGGTACCACATGTAAAAATCGCTATATTGCACATGTTTTAAACCTATACAATATTCGAGAGTCTTAACTTAAACAGATGTTCCAAATGTAGAAATCGTTGATACAACATAGGTTCCACACACATATAATCAAAGATCTCTGCAGGCCCACTTTGGCATCTTACAGTAACCACATGTAGAAATCTTTGATACAGCACATGCTCCAGGATTGGAGGGGCTATCGAGCATAGTGGCCGCGGAGATGAGATCTTAGACTATCATCCTCGGATCTCAGAGGTAATAAAGTTTGTAAAGCTCCGAACATCGAAGAGTCTATTACTCTAGTTCAGCATCAACTAAGTTACACATGTATAGCACCTGCATCTCTATCATACAGGGTCAGTAATGCGTAATACAACTTAGGTTGAATTTTATATTTATTTTATATAATTGTTGGTATAACATATAAGATACCATAATCGTTAAAAGCGGAAATTGACACACACTTCAAGAGTCTTTCTAAACCTAAACAGCAAACCACATCACACTTTGTATTACACAAATCCCAATATTATATCGATCACATACCATCCTTATAATTCGTAATTATAGCATCAACTGATATAATAATAACACATGCAATCATTTAAAATAATAATACAAAGGAACGCAAAATGAAATAAGGTTCAAGCTCAAACATTGCAACTACTGTTTTATAAATTCAAAATACAATTGATATGAGGTTCAAAATTTTCAAAAATATAAAGATTGACATATTACTCCTTAGCAAATTTAGTACACTTAGTTGGACCTAATAACATGCTATAAGTACTACTCGTCACAAAATAAAAATGTAAAAAAATTTGGTATCTACATAAATAAATTAATTAATTAAATAAAAAAAATTAGAACAGAAAATAAATAAAAAAAGAAATACATTAATTAGTTAACCAGTAAACTAAAATCAAATATCTAAAAGAATATATAACAACCAAAGTTTACTATTACACAAACGATTGCTTTATTTATAATAGAGTGTTTTAATTTTTAATATGGTCAAAATTTCTTCAAAGAATAAAATGTATAAAAATTTGGTATTCTAATTAGATTCTTTGCTAGCAAAGAATTTGTATTGAAAGCCTAAACAGAACAATAACAAACAATAAATTTGATAGTAATTGTTTGTATTATAATCCAAAGTATTATCTAGTTTAATATTTCAAAATTAAAATAAAATATTAATATCACATAATTATTAATCTTTGGAGATAGATTCAGGATAGATAATTTTCATATTATCGTAAGCCGGTATTCCTATTTTTATTTTTTTTGTGTGGCAATTACAAATTTAATTAGTTATTCAATAATTTTAAGAATTTTATGGAAATATTTAGATTCTTTTAAACCCTTTTGATTTTTAGTCTTGCAAAATTATTTATCATGCTTTTAATTAACTACATATATTGTATGCACATTGCACACGTATTGCACGTTGCTATTAGATACAAATTCATATGAATAATTTTGATTATTACTTATGTTTATAAATAAAATATTGACAATAATAAGTTTGCAATCAATTACCAAAAAATAGTTGAAAATACAAAGATTTTGACTTTATAATCTCAGGGTACCACATGTAAAAATCGCTCTATTGCACATGTTTGCTAGACCTATAGGATATTTGAGAGTTTTAACTTAAACAAAGGTGCCATACGTAGAAATCGTTGATACAACATAGGTTCCACACACATAGAAGATCTCTAGAGCCCTACTTTGGCATCTTACAGTAACCACATGTTAAACATGCTACAGGATCGGAGGAGCTATCGAGCGTAGTGGTCGCGGAAGGTGAAATCTTAAACTATCATACTCGGATCTCAGAGGTAATAGAGCTTGTAAAGCTCCAAACACCAAAGAGTCTGTTACTTTAGTTCAGCATCAGATAAGGTGTACTTGTATAGAACTTGCATCTCTATCATACAGGTCAGTAATGCGTAATCTAACTTTGATTGAATTTTATGTTTATTTTATATAAATGTTTGGTATGATATAAAAGATACCATAATCGTTAAAAGTGAAAAATGAGACACCGCAAGAGTCTTTCTAAGTAGAAATCTTTGATACAACACATGTTTCGGGATTGGAGGAGCTATCAAGCGTAGTGGTCGGACGGAGGATGAGATCTTAGACTATCATCCTCGGATCTTAGAGGTAATAGAGCTTGTAAAGCTCCAAACACCAAAGAGTCTATTACTTTAGTTCAGTATCAGCTAAGCTGCACATGTACAACATCTGCATCTCTATCATACAGGGTCAGTAATTCTTAATATAACTTAGATTGAATTTTATGTTTATTTTATATAATTGTTTGGTATGATATAGAAGATACCATAATCGTTAAAAGCGAAAATCGACACACACTACAATAGTTTTTCTAAGCCTGAACAGCAAACCACATCAGATTTTGTATGACACAAATCCCAATATTATATCGATCACATACCATCCTTATAATTCGTAGTTATAGCATCTACTGATATAACAATAACACATGCAATCATTTAAAATAATAAAAAAAGAATGCAAAATGAAATAAGGTTCAAGCTCAAACATTGCAACTAATGTTTCATAAATTCAGAATACAATTGATATGAGATTCAATATTTTCAAAAATATATAAAGATTGATATAATATTAAACTCCTAGCAAACTTTAGTACACTTATTTATAATAACATGCTATAAGTACTACTCGTCACAAAATAAAAATGGAAAAAAATTTGGTACCTACACAAATAAATTAATTAATTAAAGAAAAAATATTAGAACAGAAAATAAATAAAAAAGAAATACATTAATTAGTTAATCAGTAAACTAAAATCAAATATCTAAAATAATATATAAAAACTAAAATTTACTATAACACAAACGGTTGCTTGATTTATAATAAAGTGTTTTAATCTTTAATTTGGTGAAAATTTATTCAAAGAATAAAATGTATAAAAATTTGTTATTCTAATTTGATTCTTTGCTAGCAAATAATTTGTATTGAAATGCTAAACAAAACAATAACAAAATAAATTTGATAGTAATTGTTTGTACTATAATCCTAAGTATTATGTAGTTTAAAATAAAATATTAATATCACATAATTATAAATATTTGGTGATAGATTCCGTATGATAGATAATTTTCATATTATCGTAAGCCGGTATTCCTTTTTTTTTTTTTTGTAGCAAAATTACAAATTTAATTAGTTATTCAATAATTTTAAGAATTTTATGGAAATATTTAGATTCTTTTAAACCCTTTTGATTTTTAGTCTTGCAAAATTATTTATCATGCTTTTAATTGACTACATATATTGTATGCACATTGCACGCGTATTGCACGCATGTTGCACGTTGCCATTAGATACAAATTCATATGGATAATTTTGATTATTACTTATGTTTATAAATGAAATATTGACAATATTAAGTTTGCAATCAATTACCAAAAAATGGTTGAACATACAAAGATTTGGAATTTATAATCTCAGGGTACCACATGTAAAAATTGCTATATTGCACATGTTTTAGACCTATAGGATATTCGAGAGTCTCAACTTAAACAGAGGTGCCATATGTAGAATCGTTGATACAACATAGGTTCCACACACAAAGAAGATCTCTGGAGCCCCACTTCACTGGCATCTTACAGTAACCACATGTAGAAATCTTTGATACAACACATGCTACAGGATCGGAGGAGCTATCGAGCGTAGTGGTCATGGAGGGTGAGATCTTAAACTATCATCCTCGGATCTCAGAGGTAATAGAGCTTTTAAAGCTCCATATACCAAATAGTCTATTACTTTAGTTCATCATTAGCTAAGGCACACTTGCATAGCACCTACATCTCTATCATACAGGGTCACTAATGCGTAATCTAACTTTGGTTGAATTTTATGTTTATTTTTTATAATTGTTTGGTATGATATAAAAGATTCCATAATCGTTAAAAGCAAAAAATGACACACAACGCAAGAGTCTTTCTAAGTAGAAATCTTTCATATAGCATATGCTCCAGGATCGGAGGAGCTATCGAGCGTAATGGTCGCGGAGGGTGAGATCTTAGACTATCATCCTCGGATCTCATAGGTAATAGAGCTTGTAAATCCCCAAACACCAAAGAGTCTATTACTTTAGTTCAGCATCAAGAATGCGACCTAAGCCGCACATGTATAACACATGCATCTCTATCATACGTGTTTAGTAATGCATAATATAACTTAGATTGAATTTTATGTTTATTTTATATAATTGTTTGGTATGATATAGAAGGTACCGTAATCGTTAAAAGAAAAAAACGACACACACTACAAGAGTCTTTCTAAGCCTGAACAGCAAAACACATCACACTTTGGATTACACAAATCCCAATATTATATCGATCACATACTAGTCTTATAATTCATAGTTATAGCATCAACTGATATAACAATAACACATGCAATCATTTAAAATAATAAAAAGAAATGCAAAATGAAATAAGGTTCAAGCTCAAACATTGCAACTAATGTTTCATAAATTCAGAATAAAATTGATATGAGATTCAATATTTTCAAATATATAAAGATTGATATATTATTAAACTCCTAACGAATTTTAGTACACTTCGTTGGACCTAATAACATACTATAAGTACTACTCGTCACAAAATAAAAATGGATGTATAAAAAATTTGGTATCTACATAAATATATAAATTAATGAAATAAAAAATTAGAACAGAAAATAAGTAAAAAATAAATGCATTAATTAGTTAATCAGTAAACTAAAATCAAATATCTAAAATAATATATAACAACTAAAATTTAATATAACACAAACGGTTGCTTTATTTATAATACAGTGTTTTTACCTTTATTTTGGTGAAAATTTATTCAAAGAATAAAATGTATACAATTTTGGTATTCTAATTTGATTCTTTGTTAGCATAGAATTTGTACTTAAATCTTAAAAACCACGATAACAAAATAAATTTGATAGTAATTGTTTGTATTATAATCCAAAGTATTATCTGGTTTAATTTTTTCATAATTAAAATAAAATATTAATATCACATAATTATAAATCTTTGGAGATAGTGTTCGGATATGTAATTTATATCGTTGTAAGCCTGTATTCCTATTTCTATATTTTTTTGTGTGGCAAAATTACAAATTTATTTAGTTATTCTAATGATTTTAAGAATTTTATGAAATTATTTAGGTTCTTTTAAAACCCTTTTAATTTTTAGTCTGCCAAAAGTATTTATTATTCTTTTAATCGACTACATATATTGTACATACATTGCACGCGTATTGCACGAATGTTGCACGTTGTCATTTGTTACAAATGCATATGGATAATTTTTGTTATTATTGTGTATATAAATGCAATATCGACAATATTAATTTTGCAATCAATTACGAAAAAATAGTTGAACATACAAAGATTTTGACTTTGTTATCTCATACGTAGCCTATGCAAAGATCGTTTTATTGCACATGTTTCAGACCTAAAGGATATTCGAGAGTCTCGTCTTAAATAGAGGTTCCATATACTGAAATCGTTGATACAACATAGGTTTCACACACAAATGAGATCTCCGAAACCCTACTTTGGGTTCTTAGAGTAGCCACATGCAGAGATATTTGATAAATCACATGTTGTAGGATCGGAGGAGCTATCGAGCGTAGTGGCAGGGGAGGGTGAGATCTTAGACTCTCATCCTTGGGTCTCCGAGGCTATAGACCTTGTGCAAGCTCCAAACAACAAATAGCCTACTACTTTAGTTTAGTATCATGACACCTGCATCTTTATCATAGGAGGTCAATAATATAGAATTTAACTTAGGTTCAATTTGATATTTCTTTTATATAATTGTTCGGTATGACGCAAAAGATACCATAATCGTTAAAAGCGAATAACAACACACACAGCAAGAATCCTTCTAAGCCTGAACAACAAACCACATCACACTTTATTTTACACAATACCCAATATTATATCAATCACATATCATTCTTATAATTTGTAGTTATAGCATCAACTTCTATAACAATAACATTCAATCATTTAAAATAATAAAAAGCAATTTAAAATGAAATAAGATTCAAGAACAAAAATTGCAACTAATGTTTCATAGATTCGAAACACCAACTGATATGAGATTCAATATTTTCAAAATTATAAAGATTGATAGAACTTATTAAGCTCTTAGCGAATTTTATACAATAGAAACTTGGTGTCTTAGTTGGACCTAATAACATGATATAAGCACTGCTCGTCATAAAATGTGTATGGAACTCAAAATTTGGTATCTACATAAATAAATAGATTAATTAAATAAACACATTACACTATAAGAATAAATCTAAAAGTTGTATATAATTTCTAACTAAAATCAAACATCTAAAAGAATATATAATATACAAAAATTTACTATAACATAAACGATTTCTTTATTTATAATAGAGTGTTTTTATCTTTAATTTGCTGAAAATTTCTTCAAAAAAATAAAATATACAAAAATTTGGGATTCCAATTTGATTTTTTTCCAGCAAAGAATTTGTATTGAAAGCCTAAATACAAAATAACAAAATAAATTTGATAGTAATTGTTTGTATTATAATCCAAAGTATTATCTGGTTTCATATATTTATAATTAAACTAAAGTATTAATATCATATAATTATAAATCTTAAGGGATAGATTTTGGATAGATAATTTTTATATTCAATTAAGCCTGTACTTCTATTTTTAGCTTTTTTTTGGTGTTGGGGAATTATAAATTTTATTAGTTATTCAATAATTTTAATAATTTTTTGAAAATATTTTAAGTTCTTTTAAAGCCCTTTTAATTTTTAATCTGGCAAAAGTTTTCATCATAGCTTTTATGTGATTACAGATATTGTACGTACATTGCAACGTATTGCATTGTTGCACATTATCATTAGATATAAATTTATGTGGATGATTTTCGTTATTATATTATGTTTGTAAATGAAATATCAACAATATAGAGCTGCAATCAATTAGCAAAAACTAGTTGTACATACAAAGGCTTTGACTTTGGGATCTCAGAGGTGCCACATACAAAGATCGCTATATCGCACATGCTTCAGACCCAGAGAATATCCAATAGTCTCACTTTAAATAGAGGTGCCGCATGCAGATACAACATAGGTTCTATATGCAGAGATATTTCATAAGGCACATATTGCTCTAGACTCGGAGGTGCTATCGAGTGGAGTGGCAGGTAAAGGTGAGATCTTAAACTCTCATCCTTGGATATTAGAGATGATAAACCTTGTATACGATTCAAGCACCAAGGAGGTTAGTAATGCAGATTTTAACTTAGGTTTAATTTGATATTTCTTTTATATAATTTTTGTGGTATGACGTAGAAGAAATCATAATCATTAAAAGCGAAAAACGACCCACACAGCAAGAGGATTTTTGAGGCCTAGCAGCAAACCACATCACACTTTATTTTATACAAAGCCTAATATTATATCAATCACATACCATCCTTATATTTCATAGTTATAACATCAACTAATATAATAATAACACTTTTAGTCATTTAAAATAATAAAAAGTAATGCATAATGAAATAAGATTATAGCATTCTTGTATTTAATGCTTCATAGATTCCAAAGACCAACTGGGTATAAGGTTTAATATTTTGAAAATTACAAAGATTGATAAATTATTAAACCTCCTAACGAATATTAATATA
This sequence comes from Cinchona pubescens, assembly GCA_025175665.1. Classification (NCBI taxonomy): domain Eukaryota; kingdom Viridiplantae; phylum Streptophyta; class Magnoliopsida; order Gentianales; family Rubiaceae; genus Cinchona; species Cinchona pubescens. The sequence goes on along the minus strand of JANKKI010000257.1, from coordinate 1,488,663 downwards.
ATAGAAACTAGGTGTCTTGGTTGGACCTTATAACATGGTATAAGCACTGCATGTCAAAAAATAAAAATGGAAAACAAAATTTGGTGTCTACACAAATAAATAAATAAATTAAATAAAAAACATTATACGAGAAAATAAATAAATAAATATATACATTAATTAGGTAAATAGTTAACTAAAATCAAACGTCTAAAAGAATAGTAACAACCAAAATTTACTATAACGTAAATAAATTGCTTTATTTTATAGTAGGTGTTTACATCTTTAATTGGTGAAAATTTCTATTCAAGTATAAAATAATATAAATGCTTATATTCCATATGATTCATTGCTATTAATGTGAATTTATAATGAAATCTTAAGCACAATAATAACAAAATAAATTTGATAGTAATTCTTTTTATTATATTCCAAAATCTTATATGGTTTCATATATTTATAATTAACTATAAATTTTTGGTGATAGAATCCAGATAGATAATTTCTTATGTCCACGTAAGCGTGTACTCCTATTTTTACTTTCTTTTTTTTTTTGTGTGGGAGAAATAAAAAATTAGATATTCAAAAATTTTAAGAATTTTATACAAATATTTTAAGTTCTCTTAAAACCCTTTTAATTTTTAGCTTTGCAAAAGTTTTCATCGTGCTTTTAATTGCTAACATATATGGTACCATATTGCATGCATGATACTCGTGTTCATTAGATACAAATTTATATGGATGATTTTCATTATTACATATGTTTATAAATGTAATATTAAAAATATCGAGTTTGCAATTAATTAACATCTAACTATTGTACATGCAAAGATTTTGACTCTTGGATCTCAGAGGTGACAACTGGAAAGATCGCTGTATCACACATGCTTCAAAACCGGAGAATATTCGTGAGTCTCAGTTTAAACAAAGGTGTCACATGCAAAAATCTTTGATACAACATAAGTTTCTCACACAGAGGAGATCCTTGAGCCCCCACTTTGGGAGCTTGGAGAGAGTTGCCACATGTATAGATCTTTGATATGGCACATTTTCCAGACTCGGAGGTGCTGTCCTGCATAGTGGCAGGGAGATGAGATAAGAGATTCTCATCCTCGAATTTTAGAGGCGATAAACCTTATACACGTTCCAAGCACAGAGAAGTAATTAGGATAAATTGTATGGTAAGTCCCATAGCTTTCTAAGATTTAGTTTTTGGACTAAATATTTGAATACTTATTGTATAAGTAATTAAAAGGTACTAAAAACCTATTTTTATAATAACTTGTTGAATAATTTTGTAATATTAGTAATATATTTTAACTATTATACTTTTATATAATTAAAAAAAAAATATTTTAGTATAAACACTCGTCACTGGCAAACGAGTAATCCAAACTCGTAACTAGGAGTTTTGATATCACTTGTTGGCACAAAAAAATGCGCAACGAAAGATTAATTTATCCAATATACATAAAATTATGTTAGAGACATCGAAGGAGTACAAAATAATGCACATCGGACCCCCTCATATTGAGACTCGCATAAATCTACGGTATAATAGTCTTAACATCAGGTTAGAGTATCTATTCTAAACTCTCAACTCAACTAAATAATTAGACAAACCCTCTATTTGTAAAGTAACAAACTTGACTATCAAGAATCCCAACTAGATTGGGAATAACAACTCTAAATATAATCCTTCTATGAAATAAATTCGTCTAATAACTAAACTACTAAATTCTAACTATTACATAATTTCTAATTAGTAAGGAGTTTGATTTAATTTTGTCAACAGTACCGGTATTCAAATACTACATACGTGAATCATATAATATTAGTAGTACACAAGTATTCAACCACGACGCCCTTTATTTCTTTGAGTACGTAGATTATTTGCTTGTTACATATCTCCTTCCTTAAATTTATTAAATATTACTTGTTGTACTCTAATTACAGTAACTATACCAAGAAAATTTTTAGAGAATTTGTTTTCTAATCTTTAAGTATTATATCTATTTAAATATTTTTCAAATTCAATTTTAAATAAAAAATTATCCTTATATCTATTTATATGTGGTGATGATCACAATTACAATTGTATCGTCGTTAACATCTCGCTAGGTGATTCGGACTTTTGTTCTTTAATAATCCAGGAAATGAGGAATATGCACCGGGTGGTTTAGACTTTTGTTCTTTTAATGATCTTGGAATGAGGAATATGCACAGTTTCTTCATTTTGGGGTAAAAAAATTGACAGACTTTTGTAAGCCATTTTCTTGCTGCTTTTTTTGATCAATCCTCAAATGGATAATATCTCAAGTTAAATTTCTCATTGGGACAAGTTAAAGGATTTTTTATTGGATACGTTTTTGGATTATTTCTTAGGGATTTTGTTCATTTTCCGATCAGATTAGTTTGGAATTTGAAATGAAGACTACTTATTTTTTTCATACATTTTCAATTATAATACCAATATCTTTGTACATGTACATATAAAGAGTGAGATTACTGTTCAGTTGATATATGCTTGAATAAAACACTGAAAATTTCATGATAAGTTATTTTTTTCTTCACTTATTTGTTAATCTTTCTAATTCCTTTTAGTATCATGAGGTAACTATTTTTGTTGATTAAACTGGTCTTTAAGCAATGATGTAGAAGGCATTATATGGCTGTTGTGAGGATGGATAGTCATAGAACTATTATGCATTAGATGTGTATTAAACACGAATAGTTTATTTCCTATGTCAAATCCTCTTTGATCTATCCTTAATATTTTCCAGTAGCTATTGGTATCTATGTTAAATATTCTTATGAGTTATCCGTCAATTTTTTGTGACAACAGAATTATCATGTCACTAGCCTATGGATATCATTATTTAGTTTATAGTTATCAAGTGGAAGTTAATTATGCTAATTATCCGTATAATGAAGCATAGGAGTTATCTTTTTTATTGTTGAAGTATATAACTATAAAAGTACATTTTAATACGAAAATTGTATTTTATAATTCATACTAAAACTAAAAATGTATGCTACTTGTACAAATGAATTTTTCGATAATTGAGATTTGTATTGCATGAAAATTTTTCCAAAAGCGTTGTTAAATGTATTGTTTATGGTGTAGGAAATGAATGCTAGCTTAGATGACATACTAGCTATTCTTTGAATTCATCGCGTAGGAAAATCCTTTTGTTTAAGGATTACTTTCGGCGAAAATTGCTTTGTTTGTTTTTTTTTATTTTTTTTATTTTTATGGTTAACAAGTTTTGATGATAATTACTTTTTGTAGTGTTGTAGCGGTAGAGTTATTGAATTGGGATTTGAGTTTTTAGTTTTGGTTTGGGGTCGTCTAATATTTGTTATTTTCAGAGTACTATATTTTTCAAAAGAATAAATTTTTTTAACATTAGGTTTTAGTACTTAAACATTTCACAAATTAGACTTTCTAGATTATATTTGGAGTTGCGAAGTAATATTTTTGAAATTAAGTTTCGTGAGGTAGAATTAAAAAACTCAATAAAATAATAGGTTTTAGTACTTTTATCCTACGTTTGTCGTATATGGGAATGGCTTGCAATGGTCAGGTCATTCCAGGCAGAATGTGTTTTCACCTGAAATAGACAAGAATACTTATTCGCATCACATGTCTGGTACCTCAAGGCAGAATGGAATAAGTATTCTTTTATTAATGTTTGGTATAACCAGTTTTAGAAGTTAGAATAAAAAGAATTTTAAATTAAATTGACTTAAATATCCCTGATTCTTTTAAGAAAATGTAACAAATTTTTATTTTTTTTTCATTTTTGTTCATGTTATTTATATTTTTATGGGTATGAAAAAGTTTAAAATCTTTTTATTAAGGATAAAAAAATTAAAAAGTTGCGTATTATTTTTTCATTCAAATACATATTAAATAACTCAGTTTACTATTTTATAACACTATATATGTTTTTTTTTTTTAAAATTAATATTCATTTTGATAAAATACCTATGCAAATGAAATAAAAATATTATTGACCATTTATGGTATCTAAATTGTGTGTAGATTTTTATATTTAAATATTTTACATGTGGTAATTATATTTTCCTAGAGAAATTATATATTTGGATTTTATATTTCAACCGTGTAGTTACATTTTTTTTGTAAAAAAAAAAAGAAAAAGAAAGAAGTGTTACAATCTATTGGAACTATTAAAATTCTTATTTTGTACAAATTTCACATAATCCAAATAATAAAATTATATAGACTAATTATGTACTACCATATTTATTTTGCAAAAAAAAAAAAAAAAGTGTTTATTTGCAAAGAGATTACAACTATGTAAAGAAAAAAATTTGAATAAATTTGGATAAACTTGTAATCTCATAATATTCTCTTTCCAAAATAAAGTTAGAAAGAGCTTTTCTCAACTTTTTGTGAGGAATGGGGATTCCAAGATATAGTAGGAATGGTCTTTCTTGATGGAATGACCTTTCCAACTTAAAACTCTTATACCAAACGTATAATGGAATGGAGAAATTGGAAAGCCCTTTCCATTTCAGGCCATTCCTGCATACCAAACGTGGGGTTAATGTAACATTAACACAATGTTAATTAGACCTGAAGCCACTTAGCCATATTTGGTAACACAAATTCTAGGAATTATCAATATCAAGTATTATATGGCATCAATATCAAGTATTATATCGCATGTTCTTTCCGACTGCTTATAAATATTTCCTTTTTGCCCTAGTAAAAGAAACATTAATATATAAAGTGATAGCACAATTTTGTTATATGTATAATTATTTTGTTTCTAAAAACATAGTCCATTGTTTAAAATTCTATGTTGACTGAGGAACATGATGATATAATACACTTTTTGTTGATATTAGTTTATCAAATTTGATAATTGAATGTGGTTCACTTTCTAAATTATAATGTCTTGAAAATTTAGTTATTGTCACATGTTTATTCGCCCTAATAATACTAGATATTTTTATAATATCGCTATAATACTATGTGAATTTAATTTCTAATAACAATATTTTATAGGAAATGTATACGATTAATTTCTGAACAAATATGTATTTATTACCTAAAAAATTGACAGATGTTATCTATTTTCAAATTTTCTGTTTGAAGTCTAATAAATCATTCATGTACAATTAGTCCTTATTAAATACAATCATTATTAAATTGAAAATTATTTTTATACACAAAAGATCTTATCCTCTCTCCTCAAATCCTGAATGATGTGGTTTCCTTTGACATTGAATTTTTTAGAAATTTTGCATTAAAAGAAAATTTTATTAGTTTTTTCTCTTTGCGTGACTAATTTTGCATTTCTAATAAACTTTGGGGACCAGTTTTATAAATTCTTTTAACATTTAAATTTTTTATTAATTTTTTTAAAACTTAACGGCCACGTGACATGCACACAAGAATTTTCTGTTAAAAATCTTAATTTTTCGTCAATTGTCTTAATTTTGTTCAAATTCTGAAAATTTAAGGATTAAATTTATTTTGTCTGAAATTTTAAGAACTAGTTTAGTAAATACCCCAGACAAGAGAGACTAAGCTATATGCTATATAACTAAAAAACATGCAAAATATATTCGAAAATTAACTAAAATTAGAGAGACTAAACTATATGCTATATAACTAAAAAACATGCAAAATATAATCAAATTAAGTAAAATTCATGAAAGCATTAGCAAACAACTATGGAAAGCAAAATAACAGATCCTTGTAGGGAGTACACACATGTTGAAGCAAAGCAACTTAAGTATGCATTGGCATCCTCCAATTATTCATGTTGACTTGAGTGAGATGAACTTCCTGAGGAAGAAGATGATACTTAATATTGAGGGCCTCAAAAATCCTTTTAAGCTCAAAGATGAGCTCTGTAATACGGATGTTTCTATCACCAAAGTTCTGATGATTGATGGTATGTTGAACACAAAGTGCCATTTTCAATTTGTCTACATTTTCTATCTCCTTCACTATCACTGAGTGCTTGGGATTCCAGTACTTTGGTTTGCTTTCTATGTATCTGCATCACCCCAAAAAAAAAAAAAAAAAAAAAAAAAAAAAAAAAATTGCATAAGCTAAACTACAAGAAGAAAAATAAAGAAGATTTTGACACAAATCTTACGTTTGTATGGCCTTTTTGAGTGCAATAATTGTGTCCATGGGGGTCGAGAGGTCAATGGTGAATGCAACGGCATCACCCATTTCTGGACTTCTATAGAAATTGCTAATTGGCTTAGTGATCAAAACTGAATTAGGGTAATAGATTTTTTTGTTGTCATAACGAAGAAATACTGTGCTCAATATGTTCATTTATTCCACAATCATCTGCACATTGAACAAATTGTTAGCTATAACTATAATCTTTTCTACACTGTCAGTGTATACCATTAGCTGTAGATGCATATTATGTAATCATTTTTTGAACTTCAAATGTTACTTTTGCACAAATAACATGCATTTACACCGATATTGTAAAAATGTTATACACCCGGGATGTAGAAAAATCAACTCATAATCACTGTAGATTTGTATTGAAAATATGAAGCTAACTGTTAGATGGATTACCAAAAGTAAGCTCGAGACCCTAATATATGGTGAGAGATGTCAGATAGTAAGTTAGGGAAACTCTAAACTCTCCTCAGGGTATCAAGCCCTTGGTCATTACCCATTAATCAATTTATTATTTCGAGTAAGAACAATTATGGAAGCTACTATTTTATAGGCAAGGGTAGTAATTAGAGCTTCTAAAACTCATATAAAATATTGAAATTTCCTTTAAAAAAAAAAGAATTTTAATTAGAACAAACAATTTCCCGAAATAATTGTATTCAATATTGAATTTTACCTGGACGCCATCCACCACGCAGAGATCTCCAATATCAAAAGGATGCATGACAAAAACAAAGACGATGGACTCAAATACAGTCTTGCACATATTCTGGAAAGTAAATCCCAGAAGAAGCAGCTGTGTTATGATGAATGCTATAACTTTTGTGGATGCCAATCCCATTACCAACAAGAACACCACAATAATAATCACACTAACGATCCCACTAGCTAGCTTATGAAGTTGTTGCACTGCTGTTTTTGTGTCGTTCAAAGAATGTGCTAAGTAGTTTATTTCCTCTCATAATAAGCACGAACCTGATCATGGTTAATTACATGACGTAATCATCAATAAATTGTGTAATGAACTTCAATTAATTCGCAATTGTCTTCAAATTAATTATATATTAATGCAGAAACCAAGTGTTTATCCCTTGACTATTTCTTACTTATGTGAGAAAATAAACCATGTAATCTGTTAAATCGAGAGACCTAGATTAATTCATGATCTAAATTTTAGTAAATTATCTTTAATTAGTCTGATTTGAGAAGTTAAAGCATTAAGTGCTAATTTAATGAATATTAAATGACCAAATTATCCATACAACAAAGTTGGGACCGATACACAATTAGTCCTAGGACTAAGCTCACTTCGCACCCCTCAACTTATATTTAATTCTCATTTTGCACTCTCAATTTTAATTTTGGATATTTTGCATCTCCAATTCTTAAATTCATTCCACTTTAATCCAATTTTAATATCGTCACCAAAATTAATAGAATTTTTTCATGTGTTATAACAAATTCAACGGGATGTACAACAATTTAGCCATAATATTTTAGGTGCACAAGTAATGATTTTGTTAAGTTTGGTTTCGGTATAAAAATTGGAATGAAATGAGACGAATTTGAGAGTTGGAGGTACACGGTATCCAAAACTAAAATTAAGGGTTAAATTTGGGAGTTGAGGATAAGTTGTGGAAAGAGAAAAATGGAATTAGCCCTTAGTCATAATATGCCATGGATTCTTACTCAGTTTGTAGGATGCATAACATAAAAAATAAAAAAGAAAAAAAGAAAACCATTCTATTGGTCCCTCACATTATTCATTTGTATTTATTCTGCCCCTTACTTTTAAAATGATGATTTTTACTCTTCACAAATGTAAAACGATGCATTTCGGTCCCTAGATCAAATCCCAAATACTTTTTGGCCTGAATTAGTCATTTGTATATTTTTCGAGGGCAAATTCATAAACTCATTTTTCCTTCCCAATACAAATCTCAAGCATTAGATTGGGTCATAAAAAATTTTGAAAAAAAAATACCACAAGTTAGTTCTTGAAAATATCTTAAATACAAACAAATACAAGCCCATTTCTAATCAATCACTTACATCATATCCTTCTCTACTCATTGACGAATTTTTGAATTTGCTCCCAAAAATATATCATGTGAATAACACATGATAAATTTAGGCTAAAAAATGTTGGGGATTTGATTGATTAGGTACCTAAATTCAACGTTTATATTTGTGAGGGACTGAAAATCATTATTTTAAAGTCAGGGACTAAATAAATACAAATGCATAATGTGAGGGACTAATAAGGTAGTTTTTCCAACAAAAAAAAAAACCTGTTAGGAAATGTAACAAGGGTTACATCTCCCATCTGTTTAGTAGTCAAGAGAAAAGCACAGCAAATATATGCTAATGATTCTAAGTAATATAGTTAAACTATTAGCAAATTCTAAGTAATATTGTTAAACATTGTTTCTCTCTCTAACGCTCTCTCTTGTTTTTTCCTCTGATGCTTTAAGTACTGCATTTTGGTGCCTCTAATGGCACAATCGGTTGCCCTTTCAGTAGGCTGCTAAAGGGCACAAGTCTCGTTCATTTGCAGATGTTCTGCAAGGAATAAAAAAAAAGCCAATTAGGAATATAAGGGTTCATTAAACCACTGGGAACAAAGAATGGAGAGCCTGCCATCTACTTTACTAAGGAGGAAGTTGAATAGTTGTCCAAGCCATTTAAGCTTCCATTGATTGGGAAATTTTTGCATGGCAGGCCTAGTATTGAGATACTTTGGAAATCTTTCTTAACAATTGATTTTGAGAGAGCTACCACCATTGGTCTTATTGATCAAAGACACGTTCTCATTCGGTTTCAACTAGAGGAAGATTGCTTGAGATGTTGGATGAAAGGATTGTGGCATGTTGCTGATTTGCCAATGAGAGTTGTCAAATGGAGCCCTATGTTCAGGCTAGACACAGAATCCTCCTAGCTCCTGTATGGATTTCTTTTGAAAATTTTCCAATTTTCTATTATACAATAAGGAATCCTAGAAAGCTCAAGCCTTTTTTCTGACTCGCCTTGTTCCATGAGGAATCCTAGAAACCATAGACTTCCATGAGGAACCCATCTTGTTCCAACCCTCAATCCTCTTTTATAAATTCATCGATTTTGAATCAATCGAATGTCATGGACTGACCGTTACTAATTGTATTGCTTTGTTAAGGAATGGAGTTAGTGCACAGACAACCATTTCCAATCCCAACTTCCTCAACCATTGTTGCATGGTAGTGAAGTTTTATTTCCCTGTTGGGTGTAGCGGGTGTCTTGATGTCAAGGCAGGGAATAGAATGTTTCGAGGCTAATAGGGCCTTTGGTGCCTTGTGAAGAAATATCTTTGAGCAGGACTAATTCGATGGACTAGCTTCGTCCCCCCAGGGAGCGATTGCATTAGCAGGAAGGCTTTGAGACATGTGAAAATGATGGAAAAAAAAAATCTTTTACATACTTGCCCAGTTTGTCAACTTTTGGGAAATGCCAGATTGTAGCTGATCTTCCTCAAACAAAAAGGAACTCAGAGGAAAAAGAGAGCAACTTAACCCACCCAGTCCTGCCTTTAGAACGAAATGCAGGAAAGATCGAATACTGTGGCAGTTTAGATAGTTGAATAGGATGTCGTCTCCTAAGATGTTGTTGCCCAATCGCAGAAAAATTATTGCTAATTGATCGAAATTCAGATTCTAAATTATGAACCAAAGCACTAGTTGAACAATGAATAGGAATGAAACGGCTATATAGTAGCTTGTGCCTCAAAGCTTCATTCATGAGCTATTTTACTAAAGAAATTCCAGTTTCCTAAACAGCCGTCGGAAACAGGCGAGAAAATAGAACAAGTAGACACAAGCAGGGAATTGAATTCCTAGCTAGGTTGTTCGTCTCAGTGCTCTCTCAACATGCTTTGCTTACTAGCAAGGTACAGAAATAGAGAAGGAAAAAAAGAGTTCGGCTTTTAAGAGAAAACTGAAAATCCTTCTCTATACAAGTTCTCGGACGAGGTTCTCTTTTAGGAAATGAATAGAACTTTGATAGGCGGCGGGGAGAAGGACAAAGGAAAGAGCAATGCCTACATTAAATCAATTGATTCGTCATGGGCTTTTTAAGTCCGTTGTCAAATCCCAGAGCTCAACCCTGGACAGGCAGTGGAAACTACCAAGCTAGAGTATGGTAGGGGCAGAAGGAATATCTTTGTTCTCTCTAGCACAAGATGCTGGTACCTCTTTATAAATGGATGTAGCAACCGCCTCAATCTCTAGGCCTAGCCATGCCAAGGTCTGTGTTGAGTTGGATTTGCTAGCTAAACACCCACAATGTGTATGGTTAGAGTTAGGTGAGGAAGGATTTTAGCAGTATATCACCTATGAAAACTTGTCCTCTTATTGTTAGAAATGTAAGAAACAAGGCCATAAAGCAGAAGATTGCATGGTTGGTCAAACTCAGGAGGGAAACAATAAAAAGCAAAAATGATTAGATGGGAAGAAAATTGTAAGAGTTTATCAGAAAATGATAGCAACTCAAAAAGAAGATGCTCAAAAGGAAGACATTTTGATCAAATCATTAGATATGGAGCAGTTAAGAAAAAAGAATATTACGAAAAATACTGTTATTTCTATCACCATTACCAGCACTTGAGGTACGAAGACAGATTTCTAGGAGTGCAAATCAGTGATGCTGTTGCCACAGAGCAACCAATGGCTGCACCAAGTGTTGAAGCCGTCAACAACAGTGATAATCCAGCTCCAGATTTTGTGGAGGAAGACAGGCAAGTTGTTGTTATCCCTACTGATCAGGATAAATCACATCAGTATGATCAACATTTGAACTCTTCTGAAAAGTCAAATACTGGGAGATCTAAGGAAGCTGTTACTGAGAAAGCTAAAAAGCTAACACAAACTTGGATAATTTGAACGAGTCAAAGGATGATTTTACATTTCTGGCAGGAAGACAACCGAAGAATTACTTGCTTACTTTTCTAACCTCGATTGTCCAAAGGATAATGAGTAGATTGTGCGAGACTGGATGATGTTTAGACAGCCTCCACTTTGATTGCTAAAAGACTTAAGTCCCTTGAGACTTCTACCCCAAGCAATAGCACTTGGATAAGAAAGCCACGAAAGAGAAGACTATAATGCAAATAAAGGTAGAACCCATGACATGCACACTAGGTTGGTTTCACAGCCTAGCAAAGAGGCACCTTCACACTTATCCCAATGATTAAGTTTCTAATTTGGAATATTCGAGGTGTGGGAAATAAACCCTCTTTAAGAAGTTTGAAATAGTTAATTAAGAAGCATAATATCAAAGTGCTTTGCATCATTAAGCGTATGTAGATAGAAGTAAAATTAATTCCTATTCCTTCAAGTTGGGGTTTTCACAATGTTTGGCTAACCCAAATGGTCAAATTTGGTTGTTCTAGAATTCTGATTTCAGCATCAACAAGGTTTAATCTGATCAATTATTGCATGTGCACATTTCCTCTTCTTTCCTCAAGAGAGATTGTATCGCTTCCTTTGTTTACGGTAAGTCAACTAGGAAAGATAGCATTCTAAAACTGCTGTGGAATGAGCTAAGGAGTTCTCAAATTCCTTCTCCTTGGTTGGTTGACAGAGATTTCAATGTGATCTGTTCGTGAGAAGAATATCAAGGATTATCTTCCCCTAATATGCAAGCTATGAGGATTTCAATCAGTGCTTGGAAGATTGTGGTCTTATGATCTGCCTTTCACTAGGAATAAATATACTTGGCTTGGTAACAGGTTTGGCTGTGCAATTTGGAAAAAATTGATAGGGTGGTTAGCAAATGTAGCTTTTCAGGATGATTATGATCAAGTGTCTATTGCTCATTTATCGAAGACTTGCTCTGATCACTCCCTGATGGTTTTCTCCTTTAGTTCTTCAGTTTATGCAGGTCCTAAATAGTTCAAGTTTCTCAATATGTGGATGAAACATCCTTTATTTTCATAGATGGTGAATGGCAATTGGAATATACCTTGTGCTGAGAATTCTCTTTTCAATTTGGCATCAAAACTTAAGAGACTTAAAGCTAAGCTTAGCTCAAGAATTGGAGCAAGGTTGTATTTGGAGATGTTTTTGACAAAGTAAAGAAGGCTGAAAAGGTGGTGCAAGAAAAGGAACTACAGTTGCAACTTATTTCTTCTGCGGGGGCTCAGGAGGAGCTCTCTAGTGCAAAAGCCATCCTCCCACATACTCTAGCTGAGGAGTAAAGTGGCTTAAAGAAGGAGAACACAACACTTAAGTTTTTCACTCTAAGTTGAAAGCAAAAAGGCATAGGCTATGCATCTCCAAAATCCAAGTTAACAGGAAGTGGACTGAAAGAAAGCAATCATTGTAGATAAGGGGGTCAACTTTTTTCAACAGCTTCTTGGTGATAGTATTGCCACAGTTGATGGTGATTTCAACATCCTTCAATTGGTCACTCAGGCAGACAATGAGCTATTGGCGGCTCTACTTACTATGGAAGAACTGAAAAGAAGTGTTTTTGCTTTGGACCCTAAGAGTGCAGGAGGTGCGGATGGCTATAATGGATGTTTCTTTACTAATCCTACTGGTAGATAATTAAGTAGGATGTGTTTGAAGGAGTTCAATCTTTCTTAAATGGCTCTACACTTCGTAGAACCTTTTCTCTTTCCTTAATCATGCTAATTCCCAAGAAGGAGAACCCTTCATCATTGGTGATTTTAGACCCATTAGCTTGTGCACTTTTTTTAAGCAAGATATGCACAAAAGTTTTAGCAAATTGTTTGGCTAAGATTTTGCCTCGAATAATCTCTCCTAAACAAGCAGCCTATGTTCAAGGAAGGAATACCTATGTTCAGGGAAGGAATATAATTGAAAATGCTTTATTAGTTCAGGAGTTGGTTGATTTTATTAACAAGAAGACAGGAGGGGGCAATCTTATTTTAAAATTGGATCTATCTAAATCCTTCGACAAAGTTTCATGGGAGTTCTTTCACTACCTACTAAATTCTTTTGGATTCTCCTAGTCTTGGATTTCATTGGTCAAATCTGTACTTGAAATTTCTGATTTTCTATTCTAATCAATGGATAAGGTTCCTAGGGGATTCTTTAAATCTAAAAAGGGAGTAAGGCAAGGGGATCCTCTATCCCCATTACTTCTTATTCTTCTGATAGAGACTTTCAGTAGGGGTTTAAATCAACAATTTATGTGCAACAAAATTGGATGGTTTGCTCGTCCAAGAGGATGTAATGCTATTTCACATCTTACTTTTGTAGATTATGTATTGGTTTTTATGAATGGAAGTTCTAACTCAATTAGAAACGTCAAGCATTTTCTTAACAAATTTGAGCTTTCTACCGGGCAATTAGTAAGTGTGGCTAAAAGTTCTTTTTATGTATCCAAGAATTGTTAAGCAGCAAGAGTTTGGCTGATCTCTCAACTTACAGGGTTTGTAAAAAAGAATTTCCCTATGACTTATCTAGGATGCCCTATTTAGAAGGCAATGAAGAGAAGGTCCCTTTTTCAACCTATGGTGGAGAAAATCAGTTCCAGGATAAGGGGCCGGCAATCTAATTTCCTTACTCCTGGTGGTAAGCTTAGAGATATCATTATAAAACATGTATTAAGTAGCATCCCATTGTATCTGCCTTCAATAATGAATTGTCCAAGAACAGTTCTCAAGGCTATCAACAGATTATTGGGAAGGTATTTCTAGGAAACTTCTGAGGATTCTACAAGGAAACATTGGCTTACTTGGAGCACAATTTGTCAACCAGTAGAATGTAATGGATCTAGGGATACATTCTATGGAGAAGTTTTTTGAAGACTTTGCTATAAAAACTTTGGTGAAAATTCAGACAGGGAAGTTCTATTTGGGCTAAATTCCTAAGGGGAAGATACATCAAAGGGGAACCATCCCATTGTGGCTGATTATCCCAGAAGGCAGTCAGCTACTTGGAGGAGAATGGTACAAGCGAAAGATGCAGTAGAAAATTTCATCCAGTTTAGAAGCAGAAAGGGGCACCTTTCTTTCTAGTTTGACAACTAGTCTGGAAGGGGACCACTTTGCAAAGAAGTATCTCACTTATATGATCATTCCCTCACAGTTAGGGACCCAGCTTGGGACAGTAATGGAAGTTACATGCACTTGCATGCAGATTTTTCTTTGGAGGACAAAGAAGCAATTAAATCTCTTTTGGTAAGAATACAACCATGGTTCAAAGGCTCAGCCGAGTCGCAACCAGAGCGGAGGCTACCGCTACGAGTCAGAACCGTGACATGTCAGAGACACCAGAATAGGCATCTGAGCGGAAAGACTCGGACGATCCTTGGCACTTCGTGTGAGTGAAACGTTAAATCGGCTGAGTCGACTCAGTTGATTCCTCATCTGAAGCCCTGCCCGGAGATGATGAGGAAGGCAAAGAGTGCCAACTTCAAGACCCATTGGCCGGTCATAGCTAATAACTAATACACCTTCCATTGGAGAAGCCAATGATAGGGTCCGAATGTTGTTGCTGTCAAGTTTAAAGCAAGGATCATCACAGTTGTCTGGCCGCCTTTCAGTCGAAAAGGGTAGCTAATGTTTGGGATATCACCGCAAGAAAGAGGAGGGCAATGATTTGCTTTTTCTCTTGGCTATGCAGCAGCTGGTTGCCATGACGAGTAAAACTAAAGAAGAGGTACTCGTACTACAAGGGAGAGCTTGGCTTTGGACATGATGGCGTAGTTGTGGTGCAGTCTGTAGCATTTGAAAACGTAGCAACAAGACCATCCCTTTATTGACCAATATCACATTTGAATGGCTTATTGGTCTCATCAAAGGTAAATTCTAGGAAAGCTAAACTAAATGACAGGAGGTCAACAAGTCATCTCAGTAAGTCCAAGGAGTGATTATACAATAAATTTATGTATTGACAAGTAATAATTATGGTTCATTTAACCAATTATCACAACCAATAGATAGATAATTAAATTCATTTTTTCTATCTCATCTAAGTATTTTGCCATATTAAAACCCCGATTACAGTTCACAAGGACAGAATAATTTTGAGCTTCATCACCATTTATTATGGTATATTTGGTATGACAAAAATTCTAATGATTTTAGTTTTTTTTAGTATTTGTTTTTTATGTAATGAGTGCTGATCTTTTTATTTTTTTTTCCTTTTAGGAAATTGATCGTAAAACAAGTGAAATTTTCTTAATATATTGGAGATAATTTATTGTTTTGTATTGTTGGAATTATTAAATATCTATTTTTATATGAAATGTGTATTTGACATACTTATAATATATTTGTGGTATTTTGTGGTGTTACGATTTATCATTCTCTATTTAATAAACAATTACAATTAATAACTAGTTGTGATTGTATTTTACTAATTTAATTTGACAAATAAATTAGTTGTGGTGTTGTATAATTTTTAGTTTTCTTTTTAGAATTTTTTAGACTTCGTATATAATAAAATATACATATCGCTCGATACGCGATCGATACACCTAAACCGATGTGGAACGATACGTTCCGTGACTGTTACCACGACTACGACTTTGAACTATGAGTACAACTAGTTTTTAATGAAGAGGAAGACGATGAGGTAGTGTGCACGTTAATTGATCATGGAGGATTTACTATTGCCTCATTGTCACATTCACCTACAGCTGCCAGGTGGTCTAGGAGCATGATTTGGGATTTAAGAATTCCGTTAAAAGTCTCTATATTTATGTGGAGGCTTTTAAATCAACGAATCCCATCGGATGATGTACTGAAGAATCTAGGTTTCTCTAATGCTTCCAAATGCTGTTTCTGCAATGCACACGAGTCTATTGATCATTTATTCTTGCAATGCGAACATACCAAGACAGTGTGGGTTTTCTTTGAAAACTGGTCTCAAGTGCAGTATTTCAACGAGGGATGGCATTTATATCTACAGTCATGGTGGATTCATGGCAGCTCAAAAGGAGTGGTTGGAGCTCTCCATAAAGTTCTACCTTCCCTGATTTGCTGGCAGATTTAGAGAGTAAGAAATAAAGCAAACTATGAGGATATCATAATTCCTTGTTTCTTTATTATTTCTGATATCACAGCATATATTAAGCTATCCTTTGCAATATTTCCATTTTCACAAACGCAAAAGGCTGATGAGATTTTGATCTTGCCAGCCTTTATCAAATAGAAAAAGGCTGTTTCAGTAGTTTGAAGGCTCCCCAGAGAGGTTGGTTACACCTCAATTGCGATGGATCATCAAGACCTGATGGTCCTACTGGAGGAGGAGTTCTAAGAGACTTAGAAGGTTATCTTGTTCTTGGCTACTCTTATTTGCGTGGAACTTGCACAATCTGGAAGCAAAAGTTTTAGCTTCGCTGGATGGGAAAGTTTTGTGTCGGCAAAGAGGTTTTGATTATATTGAAGTTGAAATGGATTCTCTGATACTTTTGCAAACTATAAACGATCACTGCACAGCCCCTTGGAAGATAGATGGAGTGATTCAGAGAATTAAAAGGAGAATTGCAATGGGTCAATTCAGTTTCAAGCATATTTTGAGGGAAGCCAATGCTGTAGCTGATTTTCTTGCAAACTCAGCTACCTGCATAAAGCTTTTGAAGTCTTTTCTTGTTCAGATCTTCCAATCCAGGCTAGAGGACTCTTAAAAATAGATGCACTAGGCTGACTTAATAGATCAATAGAGAAGATATTACAAGAGTAAAATTGCTTGAGGCATTCGACTCCAATCAGGCCAACTGCGATAAACTCTAGTAATTGGCATCTCTAATATAAACTGCTAATCTGTATTTACCCTTTTCAGCTTGCATTCTTGAGATCTTCAAAGTGCAATCCGTTGAGGCTAGACGATTATCAACTTAATGATGTCAATGATCTCAAGCTTATCATCTTCACCTAACTTGGGGCAAAAATTCAAAAGTCAATAATAATTTTTTTTTCATATTTAATTATTATACTACATTTTTTAACTTCAAAACTTCTTCGAAATCCTAAATCAATAAAAATAACCGTAAATTATCTTCCACACCTGCCAATACATAATATTTTATCATATTTGTGACTGGACAAATTTTTGTCACTATATTAACTAGATTTTAAAATTTACACAGATAACATAATAATTAAATCAAATTTTGTAAAATCAAATTTTCAAAATACTATTATAGAAGGTTTAAACACAATAATTAATTATTTGAAAGGATTTAAGCTTGCCCATTGACACTAAATTCTGCCTTCATCCCTGAGTCAAAGTACGATAATCGATATGTAATTGTATATTTGTAGTTGTATTTAGATATCTGGTCCTGAAATCTGCACAAATTTAACAAATGCTGACTAGCTGTCTAAACCCAAAAGCTTTTATGATACTTAGATTATCACGTGTACAACCTTTTCCCTCAGTGGAAGTCTATGATAGCCCCAGTAGTAGGCTACAAAGTGATCAATCATGCATGTCGTGTTTCAAAAGTAATTTGAAGTGAATGATTAAGGCTTAAAGGCAGTCTTAACCCGATAATTTTTCATTAAATCTAGTGTTTAGAAGCACTTTTAATCAATTAATGATGATTTTACTTAGTGTTAAAAAAATTGTTTAAGTAAAGGAGATCAGGCTAATCATGTCAAGAGTTAAATCGTGTGAGGCTTCTTTATTTACAAGAGAGCCTATCTCCTATGTGCCATGTAATATATGTAGTACTCACTTTCTACAACAGTTGCAACATTATAGTTTGGCAGTATTTTCTAGTTTTACTTATAGGAAGGGCAGTCTTGAAATTTTTATAAAAGTTGCTTTGTGGTTAGCATTTTTTGCTCTGGCATTATCAGCAGCCTTCCACAAAAGTTGCAACATTATTTAACCTAATCCTCAGATGTTAAAAACTGCTACCCACATAAAAAATTAGTGATCGTGACTACACCTGAATGCACGAAGTTTTATCACCAAATTAATGAACTTTAATTTTGCCATGTGTTAATCAAGCCTGACATAATAGCTTTTACAAAAACAAAAAAAAAAAATAATAATAAATAAATATTGTTTTCGAATAATTTTTTTGTTCGAGATTCATTATAAATCCAATAAAAATAAAATAAAAAAAAGGGAAATTCATAATAACAATTTTTAGCAAAATGCATTTTTTTTAATTTTCTTTTTGACAAATAGATGAAAGGGCTTTGAAAGGCAAATTTTTCACCTTGGCATACGCGTACACGATTCAGAAATGTGCTTAAAAATGTATATCCCGTATTTTGCTATGTATATAGATTGTTATTGCATGAAGAGCTGTGGAGCTGCCAATCTGACTTTACCTTTTATCAGAGAAATTTGATTGGGCATTTCCGCACAAGAAGGTGGGTTTGGGTCAGGTTTTACTTGTTTTGTCGTCTGTTTATATCCATCTAAAAACTTGTGTTTTTTTATTTTTTTTTATTTTTTGGTAGGAATCTAAAACTTGGGCTTGGCTTTCCTCCATTACTGTTCGGTACACAGTCTGGTAACTTGACACTTGGACTAATTAATTGTTAATGATCTAGATTATGTGGTTTTAGGTACTATATTCTTAAATCGGGGAAGGGATTGTAATTTGATAAGATCTTACATGTGGAGTGGTTTTGACAAGTAATTATAAATTTGTGAATAGAATGAAAATTTCCTTTCTTTTTTTTTTTCAAATAGGTAATTTTGGTATGTTTTCTTAAAATTAATTCTGTCACAAATCATTAACTATTTCAGGTTTCCAACTTAAGTAGTTTATTATGATTAAAAAATAGTTGTCTAATCTAATTTTATACGAGATATGCAGAACAATCTTTAGGTGTGAACTTGTTAAAAAAATTCATTGAAAATAACATTGAAAAGAACTATTAAAAAATAAACCAAAGAAGTCGTGACATAGGAAATTAGAAACCCATTGAAAATAACATTTCAATCCATATGATAATTTATTGAAATTCATATTACAAAGAAAGATAAACATAAATTTAAGAAAAACTTTAAACTAAGGAAATGTATTAGTCATAAGATACCACTATATTAACCAGTTTTACAACATTACATAAAAAAAAAAAAAAAAAAAGAAATAGAAGTAGCATCTGATCTTCAAAATCACAAATACTAATTATAATTCTAATGGCAAAAGTTTTATTTTAACCGATGAATATCTAAAATTGAGGGTAAGGTCAATCTAAAACTTAAGAATGAGAAATAAGGATTTAAAGGAGTTTATAACTTGTTAGAAGATTAAAATACACAATCTCCCTATTTTAATTTAAGATGAGAACCTTAAAGTGGATAAATGGATATGTATGATAAGACTTTGCCAAGGAAAAAAAAAAATTAGAAAATGAACAAGTATGAATAAATTTTTGAACCCAAAAAATTAGGGAATTGGATGTGTATGGAAAGATTTTGAAAAGCAAAAGTTTAGGAGTTCTGCCACAGCAGTTTTAAATTTTAGTACTGTATTTTAACCATGATTAAGAGAATGTATTAAAAGGACAAGCAATTTGAACCGTTGAATAGTGATTAACATAAGTATAATATATCCAATCATGCATTAAGGAAAATGGAGAGAATTATACGAATTAGACTAGAGAGAGGAATGTATTGTGCACAAGTACATGGTATAAAGTAAAAATAGTTTTAAAATACGTAATACATATTGTTAATATATTTATTAAAAATATATACAATAATGTGTATATGCATGCTCAATCTGAGCATTACAATGCCAATATACACAAATTTAGCCATATGCAAATCAAAAAGTGACCTATTATATTAAGCAACTCTGAGAGTGTGACAACAGGAGAAGAGTACGGATGAAAGGGTCATAGTGCCGACTGAGGACGACATGACTTGGTTGTGGAAGTTTGTACCGTATAACGAAGAAAATGCATTTTTGTGCAGACCATTTGAAAATCAAAATTCAGCCATTCACCGATACGTATATGTCTTAAAATTAATTTATTTTAAAAATAAATTATATTTTTATAAGAATAAAATATTTATATATAGGGACCAGATAAGAGTTATACATGTAATTATATTTTATTCGTATATATCCCTAATCGTAGTGTATAACACTAGTAGATTAGCACATAAGTGTATGTGGATGCTTATTGAGAATAAGTGCATCGGATTGATCTGTTAAGAGTATTTCACAACAATTATTATTTAAATGCCAGTGAATTAATCTCTTCGTGATAGTAATATAATCGTCATTTGACTTGAGATTTATCTTGACTATAAATTATTATATTTTGCCTTATTTTTGATGAGTCGCACATACGGTAGAGTTCGGGTATAATATGAATAATGATAAGATAAAGTTATGAGCAATAGAGGATTCACCACTCCCTGTAGATTATACAATTATAATATGACCAATAGAGGATTGGTCACTCCTTATACTAGACAGTACAGGGACTGTCTCTAATACACAGTATATTTCAGTATAGTCACTTCTTGATTTTTGCGCAAAGTGGAAATAGATTTAAGAGTGTCTCTTAAATTTTATTTGTAAGTGAGTTGTATTTTGGAAAGAAGTAAATTTGATTAATTCGGTAAGAGTTTAGCATTACATATCCTTGAATTAATCGGGATATATGTTGGTGAAAAGATAATAATTACCGGGAAACTAATTACGGATAGGTGATGTCGACATATCTCAACACTTGGGTAGTCATGATGCTTTGCTAGAAGCATCTATAATAAGTGTAAATTAATTAATTAGAAAATTAATGATAAATTAAAGGTGTTTAATTTATCTAATCCTAATTAATTTAGGATTATAATTTATACTACACTTAAGGATAATTAATTCAGAATTAAAATAATTTGATAAATATGAGATACTTATGGATTAATTTATGAGATAAATTAACTTTTGAATTTAATTATAATAAGTTATAAATATTAGAAATTAATATGTAAGACATATTAATAGTTCTAATGGTTGTATAATTATTCATATACCCATGACCCAAATTGATTGGAATTTGTAATTCTCTAAACCTAATTTGATTGGGATTCTAAATTACTACATATATATATATATATATATTATAATATACATATATATTATATATATATATGGTTAAGAGGTGGTAGTATTATTACACGTAATAGTACTAGTACTTACGGCCAAATTGATTAAAAGGCCATCAAAATCCTTTTATAAAGTGTAATTCTCTAAACCTAATTGTAATTTTAATGATAATGTATGCCCTAAAGCCAATTAATTTTAGGGATAAATTACGCTTTTATATTTATGTATAAATATGACATTTAACGAATAAAATATTTATATGTATATAAAGAGTTATGATGTATATATTTTATTCGTATATCCCTATCGTATATGACACTATAGATAGCACATAAGATATGTATGCTTATAAGAATATGCATCGGATTATATATTCCACACGGATTATTATTTATGCCAATGGTTAAGAGGTGGTAGTATTATTACACGATATAATAGTACTAGTATATTACCTGTCTCTTATACACATCTAGATGTGTATAAGAGACAGATGATTTAATTATCTGTGTGGATACCATTAGAGGCCATCAGGCACTTCTGCGGCTTGTGGATCAACGTCCCAAACATATTGGAGATTTTATTACAATTTTAAGATATAATTTCTATATATTTTTTATACTACGTATAAATTAATCAAAGTGACCCGTGATAGAAAAGTAAAAATTTTAAATTCCGTTAAATTCGACTTATTATCTGTTTATTTACTTTCTTACACAATCATCATCCAAAGCTAATAAAAAATTTTGCATGTGAGAGTCAAGAGCAATATTAGAGCCCGAGGCATATGACCCTTTGCCTTTACTGACTAGTGACTTTATAAAGGTCTATAGTAAATGCGCACTAACGTCAGTGCAGTATATTGGATGATGACCACAAAAGGATGGTTTGGGCCACTTATTTGTTGTTTTACCTAGCACTTCTGTATGTAGTTTTGGCCACTTATTTGTTGTTTTACCCTTGCACTTCTGTATGTATTATGAATCAAAAGAAAAGTGTGGCTCTGACTTAAAGATTACTTCAGCTTCAAACAAGAAGCATGAAAAGATCAATTTCATTAATAATACATACATGTGCCTGAATAATTGCTACTAATTATCTTTGAATTTCCTTAAAGACATTTACTTGGTTATCTTTTCACTGCATGTATATTTGCGGCTATATTTTTATAATAAAAAAAACCAATAAATATTTAGTACTGCTTTTTGAGGTGATTTGCAAAAGTTTACAGTAGGACATTGTTTAATCTCTTCAAAACTATCTTCATGTGTGAGATTAATTGTACACTTGAAGAAGTATATATTTTAAGAGCAATTTGTATTTGGATACATATTGAACATTGTCAAAAAAAAAAAAATTCTATAGAAGTGTATATAATTGTGCCTCAATCATTAAGCTTCTCAACAATTCAAGTGCTGATTAATCTACGTAATATTTTATGCATTCCTTTCTTTTTCTATATACGACTTTCGGTTTTATGGCTTGATATATTATTCACACTGTTAATGATAATAGCCACATGTTGGAGACAGTGATAATTCTGACCAACAAACAGCTAGGCATTCCACAATCAGTACCCGCAACAGAGAGATTTTTAGATGGATATGTTTCATGCAATAATATATAAATTTTTTATTCTAAATCAATTATATTATCCAATTCAGTGATATGATTAATTTAGAATCAAAAATTTTATGATATAATATTATGAATAGAATCCATCCAAGAATTTATCCCGCAACATGTAGTACTTAATGCCACAGAACTTTTTCATGTACATTTTCTAATTTGGATGACTATTCTAGATTGTGATGATGACTATTATTGTCCACGTTTCCTTGATAATGTCCGCATGCAAGCCCTACAAATTATAAACCTACGACATTAATAGATAATTCCATGTTTGGATTGATTGAGGTTATAGCGTTGTCATATGGGGATTTGTTTGTCTCCCCCATAGTTATTGGATCCAAGTAGGAGTGTTCTCTCTCTTTCCTTTTCTTTTTTCTTTTGAATGGAAAGAGGGGTTCAAGTTATATTTGATGGGAAAAAAAAAGAAAAAGAAAAAAAAGTGGGCTATAATTGTGTTAAATTCTTGTACATTGTGATTTTTATTTGCACATGTTCAAATGCCAATACTTCTAAATGCGATTGAAATTCAGAAATCTATTGTTTTATTGATGGTATCGTTTCACAATTTAAAAATTTGTAAAGTATAATTAATGGAAGATTTTACGATCCCCTCTAGGGTACATTACTCTTAATTTAATATTAAATATTAGATATATTGAATAATTTTAGACTCTTAGTCTACACTGGGTATAACTAACTTATGTTAAAAATTTTCACACACAAACTTTTCCTTTTGGATAGGGAACTTGTTAAATTTTGAGGATATGATTTCTTTTCATCATCTCATCTTTTACACAACTCCTTCTCAACCTTTACTACTACTCCCCTTACCTTATATATTATAATCTATTTCATTATTTATTACTAATTTTTTTATTCATAACAGAATATTACATTTTTCATTTTCATTTTTCTTAAATTTCATATTTAAGATTTTGCATTGATAAAATAATTTTTATTTTGTTTTGTTTTATGTAAGCTAACTATGAAAATTGTTGTGATATTTATAATTTTCATACAAAATTGTATGATAAATAATATGTTATATTATTTTATCTATTAATTAAAATAATGAGAAGTAGTATCTTTTATGAAATTTGATGATACAATTTTTATTTCCCATAGTGCTTCTTTCACAGTTTAAGAATACTATCCAATTGACTTATTTGTTTTCATTAAGTCAAAAAATTTGAATAACATTTTGTTAATTTACTTGTGAAACTCATCTTTTATAGTGAAATTTTTGTCAATCAAACTACCTTTAACATTAATGATAATAAAATTCAAAATATTTTAACTATTAATAAAGAGAGAATCATTTAGTTTAGTGGTCTTTCCATTTCTTTTAAAATTGGTTTAAATGTATTAAAATCTACGAGAAAATACGCATAATTATATGTAACTATTAAATAATGACTCCTCTTTATATTTTTATTTCATAAAATTATCTATATTTATATTGTAATATTATTATATATAAAAATATTATTTTTACATATTATTTTTATTATTAGTTGCACGAGCTAGATTGCGCCTTAAGAACTAGGTTAGATAATGAAGTAGCACATATATTATTTAAATGATAGTACTATAGTAACATATAGATAGTACTAATTCGTTATAGAAACATCTATATTATTTATTACATTTTACATATTATTGGTAAGCATAATAGCTTGTAATTTGATTTTTTATTCTATAGTTTTTTCTTTTTTTTTGGCTTTTGTGTACAATTTTGCATTAGTAACCAAATAATATTTGTAACTTTTACAATATTTGATAGTACTATTTTTGTTTGTCGAAATACTTCTTAATTTAACATCTCAATTTATAGTTCTATTACTATAATTTATTCACTTTTGGAGCGGTATGAAGCTTAAATAACAATTTATACAACTATTACCATGAAATTTGACTTCAAAAAATATTTCATGATCATTCATATAATCAAATAGAATGACATTTTCTAATACTATTCACAAAAAAGGAGAGCATAATATAATTATTAGATAGTACTATACTAATACTTTGATGGTAGGTTTTTTTTCACTTCAACAGACTATGTATTATTTATTACAATTTTGTCACATCTAGTAAAAGGAAGAAAGACCAATTTGGATCCCTTATTTTTAGAGTGTCGACTGATTTGGTCCCTTATGTATTTAAAAGACCAATTTGGTCTATCATCCTTATAAAAATTAATTAATTTAAGGTTTGTAACGCAAATTATGGACAAAATAACAGAGTCTTTGACAATATATATACAGCATGTTAA
The DNA here is from genome assembly GCA_025175665.1 of Cinchona pubescens. NCBI lineage: Eukaryota > Viridiplantae > Streptophyta > Magnoliopsida > Gentianales > Rubiaceae > Cinchona > Cinchona pubescens. Next base: position 1,463,560 of record JANKKI010000257.1, on the reverse strand, counting down.
CGAGCAAGTGATTATCATATGTTTTAGTCCATTAATTTGTCTATAATTTCCAACATAGGTCCAAAATTAGTTAATTTTTTTAAAGATAAGGGACCAATTGGTTTGTTGTGATAGATAAGGAACTAAATTGGTTGGTATCTCAAAGATAAAGGACTAATGAATTGGTCTTTTTCCCTTTAGTAAAATCTAATATAAGTTTTCTTATTTCTTGTTTGTGAAATTGTCTATATTCATCTACGCTTTGATTTTTTAATCAAGTTCATATAATAGACTTATAATACTTTTTACTATATAAGAGAATACTATTTGGATATCCAATAATACTTCTTTTTGTATTCCTTAATGCTATCATAATATTTTTCTTCACAAAAAATTACTAATGTAATATATGTTTTATTACCAAAAGTTATTTTGATATGAGACATATAATCTATCAATATCATTGATTTAATATCTCATAATTTATCGGATGGACCTCTCATAAGATGTAAAATTAATCAAGTTGATATAATGGAATAAAGAGTACCCTTTATTATATGAGAGAATACTATTTACATTTCTCATAGTAATTTCTTCCATATTCTCTAATACTATTGTATTATTTGTTTCATCACCAACCATTCTAGTATCTATTTCATAACAAAAATTTATTTGGTAATAAATATGTGTAATATGGATAATTTAAAATTACATTTAATTTAATTCAAAAATACTAGGATCTCTTATAAGAGATAATACATTGTATGTAGTAACACTATATTGATATTTTGATAGTAGCTTTCTTTACTTTACATAGTATAATTTTATTATTTGTTAATACTTTAGTTGATAGTTTCATGCGATTAGTGACCTATAACGTAATTTTATCCATTTTTTATTTTTTGTTTGGTTATGTTTAATTATGAATATTGATATAGTCAAACTGGTAGTACTTTATATTGTACAAGGTAATACTATTTATATATCTCAAAGTACTTTCTTTCATATTCTTCAATACTATTGAATTACTTTTGCATTACAAAATTACTATCCAAATATATATTTTATTACAAAAGTTTATTTTTTGATGATACAGATAATGTAATAGTACGTATAATACTACTTTAGATAAGGAATATTTCATTTTAGTTATTTCGGACAATAGTATATTGATAGTTTGACAATAAATTCTTCTACCTTATAGTAGCTATTTTATTATTTATTAATATAATTTCACTTCAAGTTTTATAAATAATTTACATTATCAAATTATTTGATACTTTAGTAGAGATTATTTATTTTTCTTAATTTTGAATCCATCATTCACTTGATTTTAAACTAGGTAAACTAGGTTTTTCTTTTAAAAAATGTACAAAATAGAAAATTGATAAGATTACCTGCAGGTTTACAAGCAAATAATAGAATTGTTACGATGAACAATCCTTACCATTATTTAATGAGGTGTCAACTACACATTTGATAGCTATTATGGGAATGGATCCCTCACGAACACTAAAGGGATCATAGAATTTGTCTTAATTATATTGCCTATAAAGTACAATATTACATGTATTTGATAATTTTTCCACTAAATTTAACAGAAAACTTAGGATTTTGAATTCAAAATGACTTTCTAAATATCTTCCTATTGATAAAGTAGAAGGAATTTTCTTGGTGTTATTCTATTTTGTCATTTATATATTTTGCCAAAATTACCATTTAAAAAGTTGTTTTAATACTAACCACTAGCCAAGTAGCCACCATTTAAAAAGTTGTTTTAATACTAACCACTAGCCAAGTAGTCTTTCTTTTCAAATATGTATTGTCCAATCAAATATTTTCATTAACATATTATATAGTTTTAATACATACTTTTCAAAATTAGGCACAAATATCGGTGTGCCGAAATAACTTCTGATGAAATAGGGGGATCATTAGGGATAAACAGTCAAAAACAGGTATATATGCAATCTTATGTATGATTTTTGTTTCTTCCCCCCTTTGTTTGCCTCACTTTATCATGCTTCTTTTGAAGATCCCATGAGCTAGTACATATTCTTGAATTTTTTCCGAATAAAGTTTCGTAACTTTCCTTTTTCCCATAAAATGAGTTCACACTTGAGTGCATTGACATTGTAGATTAGATTCACCATTATTTTAGAAGAGATTTGTTACAAACCATATTCTTTATAATTAATTAAAAATAATAGCTCTATAAGAAATTAGGCACTCATCTACAATGTAAAAAAAGAAATACTCAAATTCATGAGGTAAATCAAAATTTCATAATTAAGAATAATTTAACAGGAGGACAGACAAGAGCACTTACTTGGCACCTGATTTAGCTACATTCTTGAAGATCCTTTTGGCACAATTTCTGGCCTCCCATTCACTTGTAATCTCAGTAATCCCAAATTCATCAACACTCCTAGAAATAGTAGACAATCCAAAAGACCTAACATAGTTAACCAACCTCTTCACACTCCAAGCCGAAGCCTTACTGTGCATACTCAACTTCCTCAGCTTCTCCATATCAATCCTCCTCGTCCCAACCCTAGCCGACTTCGACAACCTCTTCGATTCCCTCGCTTTGTCGGTAATGACTTCGACGAGGTCAAGAATTTATCTTGCGCTTTTTCACAAGCCACGTCGTCCATTGGAGGCCCCGAAAGAGTGTCCAAAACATAGTGGTGGAAAAAAATACGCTCTCTTTCATTCGATCAAAGTACGTTGCAACATGAAATGACGAGGCTAAAATTTTTACTAGGACGATTTTTATAAGCCAAATTGTTGCTCCAATTAGTACAGCTACTAAAGCTTGGAAACCCTTTTGAGCATTTTGTTGGTTTTGTGGAGTTTTAAATTGAACATGAATGTCCATGCTAGTAAAACTAGGCTTAACCAAACACAATTTTGGAAGCTCCTTCGAAGGCCATAGACAAAATACAAGACTTTTTCTTTCAACATGAAATTTCTTTCGCTCAAGAAAACAAGAAAACGAATAACCCATCCGGAGACCAATCGGCCACTGAAAATTACCATGACCATTAAGCACCATTTCCATATCTCAAGGCCCCATTTAAGTTTGTTCTTGACGGATGAAATTGTGAGAGAACAAATTGAGCAAGTCCTGATAATGAAAAATAACGTCCATTCGACGAAAACCCTCCAATGGACTTTCATCTTCTTCTTTTTGTATTTTACTTAAGTCCATTTCCATCTTCCTCCTCCTCTTCGAATTCTTCCTCGTCATCCTCCTCGCTTTCTTCGTCACCGTCAGTGTGTAAAGAATTTTCGATAGTCTTAAAGGATTCATTTTCACAAGATTGAGATAAAGTACGGTGATAAACTGGAAGATTGAACTCTACTGCTCGTGCTTTAGGCTTTGAAAAGCTGTGGCGACGTAATGTTTGAATTCTTGTGGGGATTGGGTCTCTTAGGTGGCTTGGTTTGAGTGCAGTTTGGTTGAGATTCTAGGGATGGAGCGTTGTGATTTTGGTCATTGATGAACATAACCACATGATCAGAGTCAAGGTTTTCCATGTTTATGGTTTATAGAAATGCACCCTCTTCTTCAGCTTTGCTTACTCTTTATATGGTTTCCTTCGCAACATATATACCGAGAGTGTGTGGGATTCGGGGTTAATGTTTCTCAAAGGCCCACCACCTCATCGCACTAATTAATTAATGTTTGTGTAATTTCATTATTGGATCTTAATAAATTGTATTGTTACAATATTTCACATTGCATCGAAATTTTTTTTTATCACTTTGCACTTAGATATTTTATTTTTTTTGTTACTTTAGTCCAATCGTTAAAAAATTTTGTTAAGTCAGTAGCTGTCATTTATGGTTGGACTAAAGTGGCACCAGAGTCAGAATGAATCACATCCTTGAGAAATGCGGCTCTAGGAGCTGGTTTCAGGAATTCCAAATTTGTTTTGTTTGAGTTTCAAGTTTTATTTTCCTACCAAACTTTGCACCACTTCTTAGCCTAGGTTTGAATACATTTAGGACACTTTTGAAGGGGATAACTTGTTCTTCATCCAATTGGGGTAGTGCGATTCCTTTTCTTTAATTTTTTTTTCTTTGTTGATTTTCAAGATGTTTATTAAATCGAGTACGAGTTTGTTGAAAAGTATTATGCAGTAGTTTCTATTGTTAGGAGTGATGTAGCACAAAAACATGAGTTTTTAATTCTAATTTTTTTTTCAATAGTTCTTATATGAGTTAATGAAAAATGTATTATTGTTCTTAATGCAATTTTGTATTTGGTCAAAGATTCATATTTAAAAGTCATCTGAAAGGATATGTGTTGTATTGTTAGATATAAAATTGATCTTTTAATGTGTATAAGCATACAAGTCGAAACTAACATAATCTTCAATTGTCTTGGATTAATTCGAAAGAACGAAACCTAGGATAAATTGTTTGATTCACTTAGGTTGATTCGAAAGAACACTTAATAGTACACAATTTCATTAATTTTGTAAGGCATACTAAATCCAACTGTGCCATATTAACTCTGAAGAGTGTCTTTCCCAGGTAACGAGATTTAAAATAGTAAAAAGCTATGAAAAACTAGTCATATAGTCGGAAATTCTAGCATCCTATGAGACTATCAACTGAATTAATTTGGACCAAACCCTCATGATTATATTGGTATTTGAGATCAAAACCCTGACAATTGTTTTGCCATTCATTTTCCTTCCATTTACATTGGTTATTAAATTTGCATTCCATTTAAAGTCATTACTTTGGTTAATGATTCAATTCATAATTTCAATATCTCGAATAACATGAATAGTTCAGTTGAAGTAGTGAATATCCGGTCCCCATGGAACTGTATCTATACTCTTATTTGTATTACTTGTCGACTAGAGTTCTTGCTAGAGCATTTAGTCGGCATCAACTTATTGATATTGTTTTCGGAGATTTAATAGTTTACACTTATTTTGAGTTAGCTTGTTACTTTGAGAACTGTTTTATTTTTGTTTTTATTTTAATTTTGTTGGACAGTAGTGTTGAGAATCCACTGCTTTGACCATTTTTAGAGCTGTTTTTATATTTGACGACTTTTACTGGTGCATGACAGAAGTAAAGGAGATATATACATGATACGTTTGACCATAAAATTGGAAGAACACTAAGGACGTCCCCCAAACAACTTACAACGGCAAATGAAGTTGATCTAGCAAAATAGACAAAATTACAGATCCAGCAAAGACAATATTTGCTTATAAAAGGATGTCCATTTCGATTGTGCAATACTCCAACAAGTTTTCAACGTTGTTGATAAATAAAAATATAAACATATATATATACACACATGCACATACACAGTGATGATTACCTTGATAATATTTCTCTAGTTTGCACCATTATGAAGAAACAAATCTTTTATTAAATTAAGAGAAAAGTGGGATAAAATACCCGACACTCCCATGTGGTTTAGCAATTAGACACACCAACTTCCATGTAGTTTCCAAACCTAGGTTTTACCTCTTCATAGAGAAAATATAATTTTATTCTTCAAAGTTTGAATTGTGATCCATTTTGGTCCCTAAAGTTTCACGCAAAACACATTTAGTTATCAAACTTTTCAATTTCTACTAATTTAAGACAAATTTAAAAGTTTCAATTACAAACAGAAAAAGTCAGTGCAAAGCACGTGATTACTAAATCTCAAATTTCAACCATGGGAAAATGCAATTTTAGCCCTCAAAGTTTGAGTCATGGTTTATTTTGACGATCTCCAAAGTTCTAAACAAAACATATTTAATCTTTAAACTCTTTAATTTCTACCAATTTAGGACAAATTTAAAATTTTTATCAATTATAAATGGAAAAAGTCACTTCATTGCACGTGACTATTTAATCTATCTTGAGATATAACACTTCCCAACCGATTTCAAACCATTTAACCATATTTTCAACTTTCCCTCTTAACTATCAACGCCTAACCATTCACTATTCTTGTCTATATTATAACACTTCCCAACCAATTTCAAACCATTGAACAACGGACTTAGTAATGAAATTTGCCAAAAAATCATCGCTAAACGATTTAATGATGGATTTGCTAACAGAATCCATCCGTTGAAAAATGCCTATTTGGTAAAATATAGTAATGGTTCTACTATCGAAATTTACACAACAGATTTTTTCGTCTGCAAATCGGTTATTGAATTTGGTTTTGAAACATTATGGAAACCTTAAATTAGCGACAAATTTTTATTTTATTAAATTTAAAAATGACCAAAAATTTCATTACTAAGAATAACAGCTATGATGAAAAAATCCGATAGTTGTTAATATTTTAAAATATTTAAAAAATATTAACGATGAAAAATCCGTCATTAATTTAAAAATATTGTAAAAGAGGTTGCTTAGTATAACTTTAAACTAATGTATTAATTATTTAATCTTGTTCAACAAATATTCTAAAGATTAACCTCAATAAATGAGTTTTATTATTTAAGGACACTGGATGAATGGTGGAAATTCAAGGACAGCTCATTGACAACATAGAGGATAAGACCAGAAACAACACAAGAACTCACATCTAGTACAGATTCAAATAATGTTCATTCTGCATGTATGATTTTTGAAGTAATTTCAACATCAAGCAGCAGAAGTAACAAATACGGTGTTGGACTTATTTCAAGAGACAGAACTAGAATGATGATCAAGATTTGTGTTGAAGGAAGGGAAGGAACCAATGAATCTGCTATCTTAGAAGTTAAAGCAATAAGAACTCAATCTTTGATCATGGCCTATACATCAAGATGGAACAAAGTGGAAATTAAATCCCCAAACAAGGAACTGATGAAAAAGTTGAAGAATAGAGTCGTAGAGGATGCAAAACTTGGAACATTGCTGGAGAATATATTTAATCTGATCCTTCTTTTCTCATTTTTGCTTATTGTCTTGGAGTTGTAAAGATAGTATGACTAAGGCTACTAAATTAGTCTCTTTTGTGGTAAATTTAACTTCAATGATTAGTTGAGAGAATGTTTTCCTAGTTGGTTAACTCAACCAGACTAGGCTTTTTGTATATTGAGCAGTTGCTCAACTTTGTATACCTTGTTCATATTTGTAATATGTACCTTGCTACCGTTGGAAAAAAAAAATGAGTTTCAATATTCAATAAAAGTGAATTATTATTATTGTATTATACCTCAAAGATTAGTCTCGACTTAAAGTATTATTTTAATTTATTAATCAATTATCATTGTGTTATTATTATATTTTTTTTGGATGTAACTTTCTTAACACTAGATTAAATGGGTTAATATTGATTGGGAGGTGTTATAACCCAATTAGATTTAATAATCATGCGCATGGAATGTGTTATAATATAGATAAGAATGGTGAATGCTTATGCGTCACAGTTAGAGGGCAAAGTGAAAATATGGTTAAATAGGTTAAAATAGATTAAGAAGTGTTATACCCAAAATAGATTTAACAGTTACGTGCAATGTACATAACCCTTTCCATCTATAATTAGTAGAATTTTCAAATTTGTCCTATATTGGTAAAAATTAAAAAGTTTGAGAATTAAATACGTTTTGTTTATAACTTTGGGGATCAAAATAGACTATGACCCAAACTTTGAGAATTAAAATTGCATTTTTTTTCAAGTTTAAAACTTGAGAATTAACAGTCAGGTGCTTTGCACATGATTTTTTCCATTTATAATCTACAAAATTTTTAAATTTATCCTAAATTGGTTGAAAATGAAAAGTTTGAGAACTAAATGTGTTGTATAGTTTAATTGCCTGACACTTTGGGGACCAAAATAGATCACGACCTAAACTTTGAGGGCCAAAATTGTATTTTTCCCCCTCATACTTTAAATAAAAGTATTGCTATACAAATGAAAAATGTCAAAACACACACCTATTACCAAAATAACATGTATACCCTTGTAGTAATATATCATATATCAGCAAAAAGATTTTCATTTTTGACATCCTCTTTATTTTAGATTAAAACCTGTTATTTTTTCCATCTATTAGTTTATTTGTTTCGTACCAAAAAGTCCCAAATATAAAGCGGTTTGAATCCCAAGAAATTCATAATCTTTTTGTGATATTGACACGTTGCTGGAAATCTAGAAGATTAGTGCAACAAAACCACTAGAAGTTGAAGAAGAATAGAAAGAAGAAGGTCTTGAACTAAATTAATTACACTAAACTAAATCTAAGGATTAAAATTAATTAAAAGGAAAATTAGAATATAAATTAATTAAATTATTAGGTTATGGTTCATGTAATCCTAACTACCTATCAAAATCATCTATTGGAGGTCTAATTTCTCAAACCTCATGGGGAGAAAAGCACCTCATCATAAGAGAAAAGAGAAGCAATGGTATCTTCATTTTTTGAGGAAGGTACAATTTTTGAAAGGGAAACAGAGAGAAAGAGATATAATGTAGCATATGAGAGGAAGTATGTATAGCAGATAGGAGGATGAGGTCGTAATGAGTGGTGTAACCATAAATTTTAGTTAGCGGACAAAATTATATATTTAGCGTAATATTAATCTAGTTTGCTATTTGTTTCTTATTTTCAAAGGTTAAATGTTACACACATAAGATCAATTTTCACTATTTTCTTCTTATTGATGTTTCCCAAACCTTATTTTGATGATGACATAAGCACTAAACTCTGAAAACAAGCCTACTCGGATCATTTCATTGTTCGAACGGACAGGTAGAAAGCAAACTTCTTCAAGCTCCTCAACGGACGCATACAACTGTCTGAACAAAGCTTGCTTTGGACGAACAGGTCCATCCGAAACCCAGTCCGAACGATGAAATGGATGCATGCACAGCCATCTAAATGACATCCTTCACCAATTTTACTGAGATTGAATGCTGTGTCGGACGCAGCATATTTATCTCGGACATCCGAAATTAACTGCTAGTTTTTGTGCATATATTATTGAGCCTTTGGAAGTAGTTACAACCACTATTTATCGCTCCTATAAATACCTACTTTATTGTTCTGTAAGAAGCATCTAATACATTGAACACAAGCCTTAGAAAAGAGCAAATTGAGTACAAATTGGCTATAGTGCTATATTGTATTAGTGTGTAGCTTAGAGTGCAATTCAAAATTTTGAGTGGAGTGATAATCTTGTACAAAAGCGAGGTTGTGAGTAAAATTCTTGACTCAACTAAAAGTAGAATCAGAGTTTTAGTGTGAGCAAGAATTATCCTACTTTGTAAAGATTATTGGCTCACCAAGTTTGTGAAACATTCTAGTAGATTAATACTTTAAGCTTGTTAGCTTGGAAGTATTGTTTGTTTAATCTCCTTTCTTACTTTCTTTACATTCCTTAAGTTTCATTGATTCTATCTTCATTATATTATTTGTTTTTGAGAAAATATCTCAATAAGTTCAATCTTCAAAAAAGTAATTTTTGAAACCTAATTCACCCCTCTTTTAGGTTGCTTTGAGACCAACAATTGGTATTAGAGCGTGGTCTCATTTTATTGCTTAAATTGCTTTTGAGAAAAGATCTATTATGGCAACCAACAATGCTCTATTTTTTGAGGATCAATCCATTATTAGGCCCCCTATGTTCAATGGGGCAAATTTTATTAGTTGGAGAGATAGAATGAAAATATTTTTGCAATCTATTGATATTGACTTGTGGTATGTTGTAAATGAAGGTCCCTTTGAAGCTTCCATCATTGATGATCATACAAATAGAAGAAGAGAAAAGACAAGGGATGAGCTTACTCCACAAGACAAGGCAAACTTGACTTTAAATGCAAAAGCTATGAATGTGCTATACAATGCCTTGGATGCTAATGAATCAACTCGTGTCAAGGGATGTATTTCCTCTAAAGAAATTTGGGATAAATTGAAGAAAATCCATGAAGGGAGCGACGATGTTCGAGAGTAAAAGAAATCATTACTTGTCGCCAAGTATGAGTCCTTCAAGATGGAACCACATGAAAATATTGACAAAATGTATTGTCCCAATGACATCATTAAGGATCTTGAAGCCTTGGGTAAGGAGTATTCTTTGGGTAAAAAAATAGAAAAATCCTGAATGCTCTATCCAAAGAATGGGAGGCCAAAACAATCGCTATAGAGGAGGCTAAGAATTTAAATTCTATGCCTATTCAATCACTAATCAACTCTCTTACTTCTTATGAATTGAAGTTGAAGGCCAAATTACAGCTTGTGGATGATGAAGAAGCAAGACCAAAAAGGGGCATTGCATTAAAGACCTCTCAAGAAGATGATGAAATGGCTCCATCAATTTAGAAGATGAAGATCTTGATGAAGGAGATCTTGCACTCATCACCAAAGGATTTCTTAAATATTACATCAACAAACAGAGAATGAGAAGGGGTAGAGCTACCAATTCAAATAATTTCAAAGGGAAGACTAAGCTAGAAATGAAGAAGTAAAATGAAAAGTGCTTTGAATGAGTCAACCCGGACACTTCGCAAATGAGTGTCCTTCCAAGAAAAAGAAGGAAGGAAGAAAGCCCATCTTCAACAACTTTCAAATCACATGGGATGATTGCAATTTCGAAGGAGAAGTTGAAGAAGAAACGGAGTCTGCACAAATGGCCTTTATGGCCATTGGAGAAGATGAAGTAAATTCTAACTATGACTCTAATGTTGACAATGATGATAATGATCTTGAAACTTTCATTTTAAAATTGCATGATAGCTTTAATTTCTAGGAATCATATGCTAGAAATAAGGAGTTAGTAAAGAAATCAAATGCTTTATTGAATGCTAACTCTAAACTTGTGAATGAAAATAATAGGTTATCACAAGAAAATAGTTACTTGAAGAAAAGAATGCATGTGAAATCAAAGGTCAAGGAAGAACAACCCTCCTTGAAGTAAAGATTGGATGATTTGAATGTTCTCTTGACTAGAAAAAGAGAAAACACCGTTGATTTGAAAAGAAATAGAAATGTATTGATAAATAAAAATTTTGTCATGTTTAGAAGGGATGACTTCTATTTTGTAAAATCAAAATCCTCTTTATATGGAAATAAAAAATATTATTTGTAAGTATTGCCAACAACATGGACATGTCAAGAATATGTGCTATGTCAAGAAAAATGAGAAACTTGGAATGAAAGCCGTATGGATTAATAGCAATTTCACTAACTCTAATGGATCCAAGAAAATATGGGTACCAAAAGTTATCAATTGATTTGTTGTGTAGATATCGAGCTTAACATCACCAACAATGCTAAGTGGTTCAAAGCTAGTGGATGCTCAAGACACATGACGGGTGATGCTTCTCTCTTCACAAACCTCAAATCCAAAAATAGTGGAAAAGTAACATTTGGGGATAACAATAAAGCAAAATCAATCGGCATTGGTGATGTAGGTAAAAATAGTGAAACCTTGATAAAGAATGTGCTTCTTGTTGATAATTTGAACTACAATTTATTGAGTGTAAGTCAACTTTCTGATAAAAATTTATATGTGTTATTTACCAAGCATGAATGTCTTATAAATGACAAAAATCATGTTATTTTATTTAAGGGTGCTAGGCACAATGATGTTTATGTGATTCACCTTGACAAAATTAGTAATAGCAATGTAAAATATCTTACCACTTCCATAGATGATCATTGGTTTTGCATAAAAGACTTCGTCATTTTAGTATGGATTTAATTGAAAAACTTGCTAAGAAGGAATTGGTAAGAGGTTTGCCAAAACTAAAGACTTTTTGAAAAATCAAATTTGTGATGCATGGCAATTTGGTAAAAAAGTTAAAGTTTCCTTTAAACCAAAGAATTATGTGTCTACTTTAAACCGTTAGAATTATTGCACTTAGACTTGTTTGGACCAACTCAACATGCTTTTTGGTGGTTGTAAATATGCTTTTGTGATTGTGGATGACTATTATGGGTATACTTGGGTATTATTATTTCTTGTTCAAAAAAATGAAACTTTTGAAAAATTTGTAAAATTGTTTTCTAAAATTCAGAATTTGTTGAATTTAAAGATCACTCGATTAAGAAGTGACAATGGTGCCGAATTTAAATTTGGAGGCTTTCTGAATTTTGTGATCACAACGGTATTTCACATGAATTTTTGGTTGTTAGAGTTCCTCAACAAAATGGTATTGTTGAAAGGAAAAATAGAACACTTCAAGAAACCGCTAGAACTATGATTAGTGAATGTGATTTACCACAATATTTTTGGGCCGAAGCCGTTGACACGGCTTGTTTGCTATGTCATGAATCAAGTTTTGTTGAGATCTATTTTAAACAAAACTCCTTATGAACTCTTATTTTGTAAAAAAACTCGTTGTGAGCTATTTTAAAATTTTTGGTTGCAAATGTTTTATTTTGAAAATCAAGAAAATCTTAGTAAATTTGACAAAAAAAATCGGATGATGGAATTTTTCTAGGATATTCTAGTGACAAGAAAGTATACCAAGTATACAATAGAAGAACGCCTTTGATTGAAGAAGTTGTACATGTTACATTTGATGAAGCTAATGATGTTATTTCAAAGAATATATGTAAAGATGAAGATAGAGGTATGATCGGAAGCCTACTTTATTTAACGGCTAGCAGACCAGATATTATGTTTGCTGTTTGTTCATGTGGTAGATTTCAATCTTACCTAAAGAATCGCACTTAATGGCTGTAAAACGGATTTTTAGATACTTAAAGGTACAATGGGTTTTGGTCTGTGGTACCCGAAATTCTCTACATTTGATTTAATTAGTTTATTCTGATACTGACTTTGCTGGGTGTAAAATTGATAGAAAAAGTACTAGTGGTATGTGTCTATTTCCTGGGTAATTGTCTTGTGTCTTGGTTTAGCAAAAAATAAAATTCTATTTCTCTTTTTACGGCTGAAGTCGAATACATTGCTGTTGGAAATTGTTGTGCCCAACTTCTATGGATAAAACATACTTTAAAAGATTTTGGTGTTGTCCTTGATTGTGTGCCTATAAGATGTGACAACACTAATGCAATTAATCTCACAAAAATCTTCTTGTTGTAAAGAGTTTTATCACATAAAGAACACATTGATGTTAAGCACCATTTTATTAGAGATCTTGTTTGCAAAAAGGAAATATGTGTTGAATTTGTGTCCACTTTAGATCAACTGGCTGACATTTTACTAAAGCCTTGGCCTTAGATCGTTTTGAATCTCTCAGAAATCGTTTGGGGATCTTAAAATTTACATCGGCATAGTCTCCTAGTTTGGACGCACATAGGCGTCCAAAAAACACCCTCCTGTCAAACGCTCTCACTCGTCTGAAAACCTCCTCTCTTCCTCAGACGCTTATGATCGTCCGAATTTTCCTCACTTTCTTCATTTTCCCACTGGAATCCTACCGGACGCTCCTTATCATCCTAGAATATATCGAACGAACTAGCTTTGAGTTTCGACCATCCGTTCATCAGCTTTCGGTCGCATACAAATCGTTCGGATGTCCGAACGGTCCCTCTGCTCAATTAAAACCATTCATTTTTCCCCTTTCAGACTCACCCTAAACCCCGAACCCTCCTCTGGCGAAAACTTTTCCCATCTAAATTCCTCCAACTTCTTCCTTCTCTTGATAAATTGATTGAGGAATCTTCATTTCCAAATTTTTCATTACTCTTATTGCATTCCATTTCATCAATCTACCATCAAATTTCATCAAATTTGCACCAACTTCCCAAAAATCACAATTTTTTCTTTCTCTTATATATACCTTCTATTCACAATGGTTCGATCTCGTGGAGGCTTTTCAACATCGTACAACTCGTGGACGTAAATCAAAAGGAAAAGCTCCAGTGCAAAGGGAATCATCCGCTAATCCTCAAGCTTCAACAAATCCAGCCATACCAAAATTCATCGATGCCATGGCATCTGAATGGTATACATCTCTTCTTAACAAATCTATAATCGTTCAAAGACCTGTTTCTCTAGGTATTTTCGATAAATTTAATCTTCCAATTGCCAAATCTTACTTTGAAAAACAAAATTAAGGTCACCTAGTTCACATTGACTTACCTGTTTATCATGACATGGTGCTTCACTTCACAGCCAATCTTAGAAAATGCCCTACTGTTCGCACATTAGTTTCTCGTGTGAACAGCACTAATCTTGAAATTTCTTCCAACATCATAAATACTATTTTTGAATGTGAAATATCATCCCCGAACGAATTTTCTTATTTCTTTTCTTCAGATTAATGGCCTGCTCTGGACACTAGATTTGATATTGACGATGTTGGCCCAAAAAGCAACCTAAGAGGGGGGTGAGAGGAATTATGTTGTATCTAAAATAAACCTTTTTATGTGCTTAATAAAAATGCAAACTTTATGTCTCAAATAAAAACTGAAGCACAAATGAATACAATAGATATTCAACAATTTAAACTTAAAGAACAAATAAGAATACATCTAGATTAAGAGAATCATTTTTTGTCTCTTAAGCTTCTCCATTTGGTTATCATCAAAATATGATTATCATACTATGGCGTTCAACAGACGAGGTTAGATGAATTTTTAATATCAATTTCAAACAGGTTTCTGGAAGCCAAGACTACTTTGCTCACCCTTGAAATTAGATTTTTCCTCTCAAAATTGTTGTTACCAATTGTGGAACCTAGTACCTTTTCTGTAGAATTTTAGGGATTTCTCTCAATTTTGGATACATTTTTTATTCCCTGTGAGAACTATTGCTTACTGATACTCCCCGAAACATTCCCTTCAACAAATTTCTCATCAAAATGTTTGATTATCTTGAAGTACTTTTCAGCGGAAACAAACAATTTCTTCCCTACTTCAACAAAGCCTACATTGAGCGGAAGGGCTTCCGTTATTTAATGATCAATGGTTAATTAAAGTTGCCTTTGATATTGAACGATCAAAATCTCAACCCTCTACCTCTGGTCTGGCATTTTCCCATTCCCCTCCTTCTCAAACACCTCAACCAGTCCATGATCCTCGTCCTTCTTCCTCCAAACCTTCTCTTTCACTTAAATTTGCTGCCTTATCAATAACACTTTGAGCACTCAGGTGAGCTTCTTTCAACGTCACACTAATTGCAAGTTAAAGCGACTTGAAACTCTTAGATGATCCTCCAAGAGGCATTTAGTTTGGGCATGTCTACTTCAACTCAAGTTCAATTTGCAAATATTCAATCACAGTATCCCCATGACTCCTCTACCGAAAATGATGACAATAAAAATGCCGAATAAGAGGATGATCTTGAGGGCAACGATGAGGACATTGATGGTCAAGGTACTCTGATGCTGATGAGGGAGATGATGAGGATATTGACGATACATTCAATTTTATCATGCAATGACACGACGACGGAGATGATGATAGTGAAGCTACTGCCGATGATGCCCCTACCAAACGGCGCAAGATCGAAAAATGCTCTAAAAAGAAAAATGACTCGACTTAGATTCTCTATTAATTCATTAATTTGTATTTTGGCTTTGGAAATTATTTTGGATATTACTTTGAAATAGATGTTGGCAATTGAAATTATTTTGGTTTTGGAATTGAAATAGATGTTCTTGTCATGTAATGATTTAATTTTGATGATGTTGATGTTGTTGGTTATTTTAGTGCACTTTCTCAGGGGGAGCATTTTTTTGATAATGTCAAAAAGGGGAGTAGGAATATGCATGCAAAGTTGTTGGTTGTGCTATTAATCATATCTGTTGATTTGTTTTTTTTTTTTTTTGATGTACATGATTGGATATGATTGATTATTCTATGACTATTTGTTATCATCAAAAAGGGGGAGATTGATGTTTCCCAAACCTTATTTTATGATGACATAAGCACTAAACTCTAAAAACAAGTTGTGTAGGTCTGCTATCTTTTCAACTAGAAACAGGTAAACTAGACATTTTTCTCGAATCCAGCTTCTGATATGGATTCACTCGGATGCATTTTACCGTACGAACGAACAAACAGGAAGTAAACTTCTTCAAGCTCCTCAACGGATGCATACAACTGTCCGAACAAAGCTTGCTTCGGACGAACAGGACCATCCAAAATCCAGTCCAGACCCTAGATGAAACGGACGCATGCACGGCCTTCTGAATGATATCCTTCACCAACTTTACTCAGATCGGATGCTGTGTCGGACGCACCATATTTATCTCGAACGTCCGAAACCTTAACGGCTAATTTTTGGGCATATATTATTGAGCCATTTGGAAGTAGTTACAACCACTATTTATTACTCCTATAAATACTTGCTCTATTGTTCTGTAAGAAGCACCTAATACATTGAATACAAGCCTTAGAAAAGAGCAATTTGAGTGCAAATTGGCTATAATGCTATATTGTATTAGTGTGTAGCTTAGAGTGCAATTCAAAATAGATAGTTATTCTATCTTCATTATATTATTTGTTTTTTGAGAAAATATCTCAATAAGTTCAATCTTCAAAAAAGTAACTTTTGTAACCTAATTCACCCCCTTTTTAGGTTGCTTTGGGACCAACACTTATATTCCCAAAAAAAAGTTATATAATGCATAAATGTCAACTTGCATATTCAAATTGAATTTGTATATTTTCCCGTAGTTTTTACTCTCTCAACTTCGCTAATATTGTCATAGTTGACATTTTTGATCAACCGATCAAATTTTAAAAGTTTTGGTGTTAGTATTTTACCTTTTGGTCTCTAAATATCAATTTTTTTAATAAAGTAAGTTGTTATAAAATTAATAATATTTTTCTCAATAAATCAAATTAAAAGGCTAATTATGCAAAAGATTTGTTTCACCGGATGAATGTCTAGAATTTAAAGGATTATCGAACAAAAATAATATTGTAATTTTGTTTTCTCTATCAACTACAATTATCTAATATTTTTATCGATTATTACTGCATTTGACAAATTACAATTACTTTCCTCTCTTTTCAATAAAAGATTAAAAAATAAGATGAGGGTATTCATTCTCAAGTGAAAGGTTCTAAATTTAATATTCTACAAATAAATATAATGATGTTGTATGTAGTTGTTGGGTTTTGGACATTTACATACATATTAATTGTGTAATATGTGCTATCATAATTAATTGACTCAATGTAAAGTGATCTATTATAGTTTAAGATAAATGGGCCTAAGTCATCTAATTAGTATGGGCTTTTATGTGTAGATAACCTAAAGTCTTATTTCCTATTTTATGATGGACAAAACCTAGGGAAATAAGGAAAGTATGTATATATAGGTTACGGTCCCCAAATTCTATGTTATGTTACTTTTCTTGACATCCCATCATCAGAAAAGTGAGAACCCTATTATCTAAAATACATACATAGTAATTTGGAAGATAAAAAACCACAATATTCAAGAATCAAATCCGTAGGCTCAAGAATCACATCCAGATATTCAAGAATCAGGTCATCAATTCTTATGGATTCAGGATGGATGATTCCTTGTTGGAATCAATTTGGTATTTTTTTTTAATGAACTAAAAGTTCCATGAACTTTTAATAAGGTTAACCTCACGACAAGTCATGTGTTCATGACTTGTCGTTTACGGATCTCTTTTTATTTTATTTTATTTAAAAATAATAATAATAATAATAATAAAATAAATAAATAAAATAATTAAATTCAAATTTTGGTAAATTAATTAAGAATGTCTAATGTTCAAAAATATATTGATTAACACAACATACTATCAAAATAGCCCCTCTTGTGTAGGTCAATTTACTTTGGAATATTAAGATCATTGTGTATTTATAATTCATGCAGATATTTATCGGCCCAAAGGAAGGTTAATATTTGGCCGGATTACAAATATCCCTGAGGTATTAAATATGTGACAATTATTTGGTATTCCATGTGAATAATAAGTCAGTCCAAAGATAGACTTATTATTTGACAGGATTTATTGTCAATATTGCTGATTACTACACCAAGACTATCACTAACAAGTTAATATTTCTGTCCAAAGGCTAAATATTAATGTTGTGCTAGGTATCTTATGATGGACCCTACCATTATTTGAATTTAATTTATTATTTAAGATTTGGAACTTATGTGAATATGTTATTTTGTTCTATTTTCAGTTAACACATCTGCTTCTATGATATCTGCCAATATCAATTCCATCACTATGTTGAATGGAACCAACTTTAAGGAATGGAAAAAGAATGTAATGATCATTCTTGGTTGCATGGATCTAGACCTTGCACTAAGGATTGAACAATCTACTTCTCTTACAGATAATAGTTCCGTAGAAGAAAAAAAGGACTATGAGAAGTGGGATCGTTCAAATCGCATGAGTCTTATGATCATGAAACGTGCAATTTTGAAAACCTTCAGGGATGATGTGTCCGAAAAGGTAACTGCCAAAGAGTTCTTTATGGAAATTGAAAAGCATTTTGTAAAAAATGATAAGGCAGAAACAAAAGGTACGATTCTATCGAACTTGATTTCAATGAGGTATAAAGGAAAATAAATTATAAGGGAATACATCCTAGAGATGTCTCATCTTGCTTCAAAACTTAAGGCACTAAAGTTAGAGTTGTCTGAGGACTTGCTCGTACATTTAGTTTTGATCTCTCTTCCTGCACAATTCAGTCAATTTAAGATCAGTTATAACTGTCAAAATGATAAATGGTTTCTAAATGAGCTCATTTCTCATTGTGTGCAAGAAGGAAAGATTGAAGTAAGAAAAGATTGACAGTGCTAACTTGATAAGTACCTTTAAGGACAAAAATAAGAAAAGAAAAAAAGATAAAGAAGTTGCGGGTGGTCCACTTTAGAAGAAACAGCAAAAGAAACAGACTGAGGAATTTGGTTGTTACTTTTGCAAGAATTCTGGACACCTGGAAAAGGACTGTACCAAATATCACGCTTGGCGTGCAAAGAAGGGTACGCTTCTCGTTTTGGTTTGTTCTGAGGTTAATTTAGCATAACCCTTCAGTGCCTAGACACACTTGGTGGATAGATTCCGATGCTACTACTCACATAAGTGTGTCCATGCAGGGTTGCCTGAATTGCCGAAAGTTGAATGATGCTAAAAGGTTCATCTATGTGGGTGATGGCAAACCAGTTAAAGTTGAAGCAATAGGGACTTTTAGGTTATTATTAAAAATTGGTTATTATTTGGATTTGAAAGAGACATATATTGTACCGTCTTTTAGACGAAATTTGGTTTCTATTTATGTTTTGGACAAATCCGGTTACTTTTGTTCATTTAGAAATAGTCAGTTTAATCTTTATCTGAATTCAAATATTATTGCTACTGGTTTTTTGTCTTCTCATGATAACCTTTATTTAATCGAAACTATTGTTTCATATAATGAAACCATGCATATAAGTTCACGTGGTACTAAACGCAAATTAATTAATGAGAATTCTGCTTCACTTTAGCATAAGCGTTTAGGTCATATATCTAAACAAAGAATTAAAAGACTTGTGTCAGATGGAAGTCTTGATCCCCTTGATTTGTCAGACCTTCAAATCTGCGTTGAATATATTAAGCGAAAACAAACAAATATAAAGAGATTAGATGCCAATAGATCTTCGGACGTCTTAGAAGTAATACATATGGACATTTGTGGGTCATTCTCTACGGTTTCTTGGAATGGTCAACAATATTTTATTACATTCATAGATGATTTTTCTCGTTATGGCTACCTTCATCTAATTCATGAGAAGTCTCAGTCATTGGACATGTTCAAGGCTTTTAAAGATGAAGTTGAGAATCAACTTGGTAAAAGAATTAAGGTTGTCAGATCTGACCATGGTGGTGAATACTATGACAGATATGATGGATCAGGTGAACAACGTCCAGTACCTTTTGCTAAATTCCTAAAAGAGTGTAGAATCGTCTCACAGTACACCATGCCATAATCTCTTAGCATGAATGGTGTTGTTGAGAGATGAAACTGAACTTTAAAGGATATGGTGAGAAGTATGATTAGTCATACATACACACTTTACCGGATTCACTTTGGGGAGAGGCATTATAGACTGCAGCTTATATCCTTAATAGAGTTCCAACTAAAGCAACGGCCAAAACTCCTATGAATATGGACTGATAAAAAGCCTAGTATAAAGAATTTACATATTTGGGGTTGTCCAGCTGAGACGAGGCCTTATAGGCCAAATAAAAAAATT
This sequence comes from Cinchona pubescens, assembly GCA_025175665.1. Lineage (NCBI taxonomy): Eukaryota > Viridiplantae > Streptophyta > Magnoliopsida > Gentianales > Rubiaceae > Cinchona > Cinchona pubescens. Next base: position 1,443,469 of record JANKKI010000257.1, on the reverse strand, counting down.
AGACTCGAAAACGATCAGCACCTATTTTGTTGGTTACTCTAAACGGTCTTAGGGGTTCCAATTTTATGATCCCACATCCAGATCTTTCTTTGAGACGGGAAATGCCCAATTCTTTGAGGATATTGAGTTTGGGGGTAGAGATAAAGTTAGAGACTTTGTCTTTGAAGATGAATCTATTTCCCTTCGTACGATTATTATTGACAATGATCAGCCTTCTATTCCTGACATTGTTCAAGAAGCAATACCAGTACCACAAGACAATGTTGAAAATCTTTCCCATCAAGAACAACATGAACAAACTCAACAACCTCAAGAAAATACAAATGCCATTAAGGAGATCCACTAGAGAACGGAGAAGTGCGGTTCCGGATGATTACATCGTATTTCTCCAAGAACATTGGATAGCATTGGATTGGTGGAAGATGATCCAATAAACTTTCATCAAGCCATGCATAGTGCTAATTCTCACAAATAGATTGATGCTATGAATGAGAAAATTAAATCCATGAAAGACAATGACGTTTGGGAACTCATCACACTACCCAAAGGTACGAAACCTATTGGTTGCAAATGGATATTTAAAACCAAAAGGGATTCGAAGGGTAATGTGGAGAGATATAAGCCACGTCTTGTTGCAAAGGATTTTACTCAAAAGAAAGACATTGATTATAAAGAGACTTTCTCTCCAATATCATTGAAAGACTCTTTTAGGATAATAATGGCTTTAGTGGCACATTTTGACCTTGAGTTACATCAGATGGATGTAAAGACTGCGTTTCTCAATGGTGACATTGATGAGACTATTTATATGGTGCAACCGAATCAAAACTTTGTATTCAAATATGCAAAGAATATGATCTGTAAATTAAAGAAATCCATCTATGAGTTCAAACAAGCTTCTCGTCAATGGTATTACAAATTTCATCAAATTATCATCTTGTTTGGTTTTGAGATGAATTTGGTTGATGATTGTATATACCACAAGTTTAGTGGGAGTAAGTACATTGTTTCTGGTTTTATATGTCCATGACATACTGATTGCCAGTAATGATATAAGCTTATTGCACGAAATCAAGAGATTTCTATCACAAAAATTTGAAATAAAAGATCTTGGAACACCTCTTTTGTATTAGGGATTCAAATACATCGAGATCGCTCTCGGGACATTCTTGGATTATCGCAAAAGAACTATATTGAGAAGGTACTTAAGAGATTTGGCATGCAAGATAGCAAACCAAGAGATACCCTTGTTGCTAAGGGAGACAAATTCTGCCTCGCTCAGTGCCTTAAGAATGATTTTGAAAATAAGAAAATAAGAAAATGCAAAAGGTGATTCCCTATGCTTGGGCAGTAGGAAGTCTAATGTATGCTCAAGTTTGTACGTATCCAGATATTGCTTATATTGTTGGGATGTTAGGCAAATATTTAAGCAATCCGGGTATGGTTCATTGGATAGCCGCCAAAAGAGTCATGCGATAACTTCAGAGAACAAATAGTACATGCTCACATATACGAGGTCGGATAAATTAAAGATCATCGGGTATTTCGACTCTGATTTTGCTGGATGTCAAGATAGTCATAAATCCACTTCGGGCTATATTTATTTGCTTGCTAGTGGAGCTATCTCTTGGAAAAGTGTTAAACAAACCCTCATACCTCATTCCACCATGGCAGCTGAATTTATAGCATGTTATGAGGCATCCAATCATGGAATATGGTTGCGAAATTTTGTCACAGGGTTGCGAATTGTGGATGGTATTGAAAGACCACTTAAATTATTTTGTGATAATAAATCAGCACTATTATATTCTAACAATAATAGGAGTTCAATGAAGTCTAAACACATAGATATCAAGTTCCTAGTTGTTAAAGAAAGAGTTCAGAGTGGTCAGGTATCTATAGAGTATATTGGCATGAACTCTATGATTGCGGATCCGCTTACTAAAAGATTACCACCTAAGGTCTTTCTTGAGCACATTGCTCATATGGGTGTTATGTTTTTTGAGGATATTCAGGATTAGTGGGAGTTTGTATTCAGTTTATATACTTTTATCTTTTAAGACACATCTTATGTTTATGAATATTTTCTGCAGAAATAAAGAATTCAGTTTTAGAAATAAAGTGTTCAGTTTATGTTTTACTCTGACTTCATTTTCAATTTGATCTCTATAAAGAATAAAGTTGGACCAGTTGGTAATAGACATGTTTAAGATCACATTACATGTAATTTTCATGCTACATATCCATACTTGATCTATGTCATTTGGTTATGTTGATGTACGTGATCAAGAATGGATTTAATTCTGATTAATGTAATGAAAATCGTCTTGATCCTATATTCAGACATGATTAATGGACGAGATTGTTTGGGGATAACTATGGTCTTGATGGCAAAAGGTTTTGAGCTCATAAGTTTTTATGCAAAAATATATATGTACTCCAAGTGGGAGAATATTGGGTTTTTGACATTTACATATATATTAATTGTATAATATATGCTATCATAATGAATTGGCCCAATATAAAGTGATTTATTATAGTTTAAGATAAATGGGCCTAAGTCATCTAATTAGTATGGGCTTTTATGTATGGATACCCTAAAATCTTATTTCCTATTTTATGATGGTCAAAATCTAGGAGAATAAGGAAAGTATATCTATATATATATAGGTTATGGTTTTCAAATTCTATGTTATGTTACTTTTCTTGATAATAGATCATCAAAAAAGTGAGAACTCTATTCTCTAAAATACATGCATAGTAATTTGGAATATCAATAACCACAATATTCAAGAATCAAATCCAAATAGACTCAAGAACCACATCCAAATGACATTTAAGAATCACATCAATTCTTATGGATTCAGATATGTTTCTGCTTCTAGTATTTAATTTACATTCTTGATGATTAAACATGAAGGATCCGGGTTATAATAACGTTGGTTATCATGATATTAAAGTTAATTTGGTATTCCAACAGTTGTAACTTATGATGGAAGAAATGTAGATATTAAATATAATTAGTCAATTAGAGATTTTTTTGGCATATTTGCTAAAGATTTGTTTTGAAATTCAGTTAGATTTATAAAATTTTTATTATTTGACTAAATAGAGATATTATCTTTGTTTACATAATGGAAACTAGAGATCTTGTTTAACCTAACTTAAGAATAAAAGTTTGAAGCAATGCTTTGGGGGAAGGGTCTTAATCACAAGAATTATGTAGTCTTATTAAGAGAGAGAAGAGTTAAGAATTTACTCTATATGAGATATCACATTGTTCGAGTGATATAGTTAATGGGGGCTATTATTTGATTCCTTATGAGATGTTATGAAAATTGGGTAAAATCTGGTTTGAAAAGAAAACGTACTCCGAGTTTTTTCTATACTTCACTACAGAACATTTCTTTCCGATAGCTGCACTAGTAGAACATGAAATGGGGGCTATAATAAGAATCTAATGAAATTTTAGGGTGTGTTCATTTGGATTGAAAATATTTTCAAGAAAATATTTTTTAGAAATTTTTTTGGTGCCAAACAACGGAAAATATTTTATATTTTCCAATTTTCCTTTCTCTGGGTGAAATAAACTTACGGAATTTATGAGCGTAAGTTATTTTATGGATAATTCAAGAATGACATTAAAACCTCAAATACTTACTTTTATAATTTCATTTGCTAAACTTATTTTCGTTTTCAATTCTTTTCCATTCATTTTTTCTCTTAACCATAGGTCCCACACTAATATAACTATCATTATGCATATTTTTTTACTACATTGTACTATCATTTAATTTTGAACTATAAACTATCATTATGCATATTTTTTTACTACATTGTACTATCATTTAATTTTGAACAAAATTAATATTTTATTAACCATAATTACTTGTAAGGTATTTATTACCATTGTTATAAGTTTTTTTAACTTGTATTCATAAAATTAAAGATGAAACCGTTAAAAAATTTTATTTCAAAATATTTTTATTTTGTCAACTGAACATTGAAAAATTATATGAAAAATGGGCTTTTCATGTAAAATATTTTCCAAAAAAAAAATATTTTCAATCCAAACAAACACACCCTTAAAGATACGGTCAGTTGTTGTTCGAAAATGAAAGGATCAGCTATCCCTCCTCTCCCTTAGGTTCTAGACGTAGTTGAGAAGGAAAAGAGCATTGAGTAATGGGTATGGAATACAATAGAGATAAGAGTGGATAGGTCCCACATTAGTAGGAGATATTAAGTTTAGATATTAACTTGAAAATTGTTATGACAATATCATTTTCCATTTTGAAAGACTAAAAATTGAGACGACCTATAAAAGAGGAGGAAGAGGCAATGACACCACATAGTAGTCTCTCATATTACACTCCTCTCCATTACCTTTTCCCCTTTCAATTTCCCCTAGTATATCCTAAGGATAAGAAACATGCATAAAGTATTAACTATTACTTTGTAGCCACAATTTCATATGACTAACCCATTCGAAATGGTAAAAATTATTTTGGAAAGTAAGTAACTATTATGCATTCTAGTGGTTGCTTAATAACCAATGTGAAGATCCCATTTAGAAAACATGGTCTCCTTATTTTGTAGTAAAACGAATAATCCACTCTAAATGAGTTCCTCCCATTAGTTATTAAACAACTACTATGTTGCGTAGTAGTTATTCAATGACATCATAAATCTTCTCTAGGAACACAAGTTAGATCAACTAAAAATAGAGCATTGCATAGTCCTTAACATAGTCCTTAGTAGGGGCTCTCTTGATGCAAGATGTATTGGGGGGTAGACATTATGATTTGCCAACCAAATTTTACGGAGAAATTTTAGGGAATTTTTCTCGTTGGACTGAAATAATTGGATAAGTGCAAAATTTATCTGGTTAACTATAGTTAAAAATATATAGTTAGTGGAAACTAATCCCAACTAAGACTTACTAACTAGTGTTTGAATGGAAGGATTCATACCAAGAGAGGAGCCTGGTCCATACTTAACGATAAATAAAATAAGAAAAATATAACAAATTAATAAAGAATGATATCCTGATGGTGATCAGAATTTTAACTTTAGTAATAAATTGACTATTACTACATAGGGTAATTATACAGTCTGTCGAAAGAATTGTACAACAATTTTGAAGGTTCATACAGAAAAATTTTTAAATCACATAATATTACATTTACAAAGCTTTAACTAATAAGGATATGAGTTTCAAGACGATAGAATTTCCCTTATTTATATTCTTAAACACCTATAGTAAAAGTAATTGTCTCCTAATATTTGATTAACAATTATCAATAACTATATTTAGAATATTAGAGTTAATTGAATTCAACTTCTAAATAAAAATAAAGAATATTGGTTAAAAATAGTGATTAAAATCTTAAAAAATCCGAAATTAATTTGCTTCAAATTAATTAACTTACACATTATACACAAACAAATAATTATCAGATATATGTGGAAAGGAAAGTAAATCTAGATAAGGAAAATATGGCTGCTTTCATGATTTTGTGTAAACCTTTGTAAACCCAAAAACTAGACTAGCACACAAAACCTCCAAACTTAAACCTTAAAATTGAAACCTAAATTCAAAACCTACAAAAACGAAAGAAAACGATGTCATCATGGAGTCAAGATACAACCTCGACAAAGAGGCCGCAGGGTTGGTGTCATTTGCCTATGCTTTGGCTTCAATGAACTATAAAGATCACCTTGATCTTCCACCCGTTTTGGTAGTAAAATTCGCCAAATTGGTAAGGTTAATCTATAAACTCTAGTTAATGAATTCAAAAATGATTGTCAAAAATGGTAATAAACTTTTTTTTAATTCGATTAACCGATAACCAAATTCATTAATTTAAAATGAACCCTTTTACATATTTTCATATATACTTTGCACGTGTGTTGCACATGAAATGATAATGAAGAAAGTTGTTAATGCATTAAGGGTGTGTTAGTTGGGACTGACTTGAAAAAGTATATTTTTTCATACAATTTTCCAGTATTCGGTTGACAAAATAAAAATATTTTGGAATAAAAACTTTTAACGGTTTCATCTTTAATTTTATGAATACAAGTTAAAAAAACTTATAATAATGGTAATAAATACCTTACAAGTAATTGTGGTTAATAAAAGATTGATTTTGTTTAAAATTAAATGATAGTACAATGTAATAGTAAAATACGCATAATGATAGTTATATTAGTGTGGAACCCATGATTAAGAGAAAAATGAATGGAAAAGAATTGAAAACGAAAATAAGTTTAGCAAATGAAATTATAAAAGTAAGTATTTGAGATTTAATGTCAGGTATCTTGAATCATCCGGAAAATAACTTACACTCAAAAAACTTATAAGTTATTTTCAGCCAGAGGAAATCAAAAATTAAAAAATATTTTACACCGAAAAATATTTCCCGTGTTTGGCACCAAAAAAATTTCTAGAAAATATTTTCCTGAAAATATTTTCAATCCAAATGAACACACCCTAAACTTATAAGGTTTTCTTACCTGTCTGTAACCTATCGCCATTGAGTAGTTAAATAAATATTTATACATAAATTAATATAAAAAAAGAGTACCAAGTAAAATATTAATGGTTTTATTTTCATTGTAAGTGTGTTCATCTTATAAACAAACCATCTAGTTATAAAATAAATATCTAAATCAACTAACTTAACTAGACGACAACCCACAAGTATATGGTGTCAAATAGTAGTTAGTGGAAGTAGGGATCGTACTCAAGAGGAATGGTGTGCAAATTATCGATTATTTAGTTGGAATACTAACTCAGGGGTTGATTAAAGAAATAACTTTTAACTAAATTATGTTTTTAATACTAAATGAGATTAAAGGGAGTTTTGAGTTTATGCTAGCGCCAGTTTTTTGATTTTGGTTAATTAGATTATTATTCTAAAAGATACAAACATCTTGTTATAAAATAAAAACACCTAAATCAACTACTAATAACTAGATATCAACTTATAAGTCGGTGTCAAATAGTAACTAGTGGTAGTAGGGATCGTTTCCATGAGGAATGTGAAACTATCGATTATTTGGTTGGAATACTGTTTGACGGGTTTGATTAAAGAAATGAGTTGACTAAACTAGGTTCAAAACTAAGAATTATTAAAAAGGGGTTAGAATTTATGCTAACTAATTTTTCGAGTTTTGGTTAATTAGGTTGATCAAGTGATCCTATGTTCCAAATTAAAGTTTGATTTCCATTTGTAACATAATCCCAATCCCTTGATGATTAAGTCTATCAATTCAATTAACCTAAGTGTGGATCCTCCCTACTCCTTAAGCTAATCACACTTGATTATTTGACCATTTGGAATTCTAACAACCAACAAGGTGAATTTAGTCTGTCACGATCTAATTCGAATCCTAATTCGACACTAATCTAGGTCTATAATGGAGGTTCAATTCCCATATCTCTTCAATTAACCCAAATTAACTAGTAGAGTGATCAATTCTCCTAATTAACTCCAAAGAGTCTTAGTATTGCCTTATTAGCTTATTTTACCACCTAATCAACTTATTAAATTCTATCCATTAGAAATTGACTTCACACCACCCTAAACCATAAGTAATTAATGCATATTGAACAACAAGAAATTAAACAAAGGCATGGAAAAGTAATTAAATCAAACAAAGAAAGAATTCTATAAAACTAGTAAACTAGAATAGGTGCATAGCACCTAATCAAAGCATTATCCTCTATCCATCTGAGATTTACTTCTTAAAATTTTAACCCATGACTAACTAAAGTATATTAAACAACAATATAGCAAAATAAAACATGAAAACACAATTAAATGAAACAAAGTAAAAATAGGTCTAGAAAACTAGTAAAGTAAACATTTAATGGAAGACTTGGTAGATTGATAGTATTTAAGAGAGGTTTGTAGGCTAAGTAAACATGGAATAAATGCTTAAAAGAATTACATTAAGCATAAAAGAAAAGTCTTACAAGTAGTAGAACCAAGCTTTAACAATGGAGGAAAAACTAGACTAGAAGAAAGCAGAAAGAAGAAGAGAGATAGTTCCTCCCCAAGTAGGGAGGAGAAAAGATAAAGGAAAAAATAATAATGTGGCTCCTCTAAAATCAGCCCCTAAAGGGGTATATATATTAGGGTTAGGGGTTGGGAGGCAATTTTCATCATTGCCATTGGAAACAACTCAAAATATTGCATCTTCAGTTCTTCAGTTCACTTGTGTTCCCAACTTGTGTAATTTCAACTAAAAACACACCAAATATACATAATTCCTAATATGCTAAAATATCATAAAATTACTACTAAGAATAATTCTACTCAAAGATTAACACAAACAATAACCCCTTAACACTAAAAATTATCAAAACTAGTACGAAATCGATAAATTGAGAATTCATATAACTCTAGTTTTCTAGATTTATCAAACCCCCAAACTTGAGATTTTGCTTGTCGCAAGCAAAACAAAGATAAGAAAAGAAGAACAACAAACACATAATAGACACAAAATACATATACACATAACATACAACATATAACACTTAACACCATCAAGAGAAAAAATAAAGTTGGAATGTTGAACTCTAGCACACTTGTTCAAAGTAAAAATGGAGTTTTAACTCAACAGATTCAACATTTTTATCTACTTCAACATTTACAAAAGTGTACACTAGTTTTGGTTACAAATATTACTTTGACTAATGAAGTATTCATGAAATGTCAATTCAAATGCAAGTTGATCTACAACAAACAAGTCAAGTTTCTCAAAAAATAGTTAAGTATAGAAAGATCATTAAGTCTTGTTTTATGAAGCATGATGCAAGTGAATACACAAGGATACTTGTTGGCTACCGCAAGATTTAGCAAAGAACATCAACTGAAGTAATACTTCACCCTGAATCTTTAATGTCTATTAGCCTAGATTAAAGATCTAGGAATTTTTCAGGTTTGTAATGTAGGCTAAAGTAATAGGGTTGGATAAATTTGGATATAAGTGACTCAAATCAAATTAGTCATTTCGATACAAACTCTTGGACTATTATCTCGTACATACAAGTCCAAAATTCAACATGACTTAACCAATCAACACTTGAGAGATTTGAGATTCCGTAAGTAACTTAGTGACTTAACTTATAGCACTCAATGGTGATGATTCGCATAGCGCATTGATAAACTGACTCCTTCTCGCCTCGCCCACCACTCCAATTCAACAATTACTTGAATACCGGACTTCCGGGAAGATGCTGTAGCTCTCTTCCCTAGAAGACATTCCCACCAAGGAGCCGTGGCTTTACTTAGATAGGACTTTACTGCCTTACCTTACATGGACGAGACTGATAACACCTGATCAGTCATGAAAAATTCTGACACCAATCCATCTACGAGTGAGATTACGCCAATCTTCCCTTCTAATGCGGGCCGGGCTTAGAGCGCGTGAAACTCATCACTACCTCGAAAGCGCCGCTTTCTCTGTAGAACAAGGAAGTGAAAAGCTGCAATTGAAATAAGAAGTGCATTGTTCCAGTAATTATAGCTTCATGTTTACCCTAGAGCTCTATCCACGGCTCTAGGAGGGGCTTCCGCGACACATTCATCGCCGTCAGCATTTGGTACTCTCTCAATAGCTTCAATAGTTCACTGAAAGCCTTTGGTGTAATGAACCACAAGCCCTTCAGAAAGAAAAAAGCATCATTTCTAATTAAATTAACTTTTGAAGGTAAGTTGAACTTTCTTTATTCAATAAGGGATCACAACACTTTCAATTTTCTTTTCTTTTATCTTTTTTTTTTTTTTCTTTTTTTTTTTTTTTTTTTTTTTTGGAGAAAACTCTAAAAGCGCATAAAATGTTAATAACTTACATCAATAAATTGGTACGACAAGGGGAATATCATTAACTTTAAACATCTTGACTTCCTCAAAAGCAATTACAAAAAAAAAAAATCCTTCAAACCATCATAAATGCTCTAACTATTACATTAGAGAAATACGATAATTCTACAATAACTAAGGTGATTGGATGAAGAGAGGATGAACAAGTAAAGTGAAATGGCTAAATGATGTGATTGACAAAGAAATTACGTTATAATGCTCAATGGGGATGCTAGGGATAAATTGAATAAAAGATAGGCTTTTTGGCTCAAACGGTCCAAGAAAATGCCTAGATGATTTTCAAAATTTGGCTATTTTGATAAAAAAAAAAAAAAAGGAAGGGGGGGGGGGGGGGGAGGGGAATTCACACTAATCCAACCAATGTAACTAGTCAAACCTCAAAAATTCACAAAATATCCGAAAATGCAAGTTCATGCAATATGACCAAGTGATGCTTAACTCATTTCTTTCTAAACTCAAACCAATTTCAAAAAATCTTAAAATATTTAAACTATATCAACAATCAATCGAACTTGGCATTAGAAAAATGCATACGGAAAAGTAAAGTTTGAGGTCAAAACTAGTTAAGAAAAACATTGTTATGAAATAGTTGAAAACATGGTTGAGTTTCAAAAGTTAAATTCTATTTTTCACATTAAATATAATCTATGTTCAACATCCAATTTTAACTTTTACAGACAACCAAAACAACACCAATCCCAATAAATAAGACAATAGACACTATCGCACTTTTCATATTATTTAACAATAAGTACAACTCATCCTACGAATCACTAATTCACAGAAAACAAAAGTACTACTAGAAAGCATAAAGCATAAAACTAGCTAAACATAATATAAGGTAATAATTTGAATTATACTTGGACAATAAAAAGCTTACATAGAAAATGGACAATATATAAATAAAGTGAATGCGAAAGCAACAAATTAAACTCAATTTGAGCTTAGAAACAAATGTCCCCCTTTATCATAGACTTCATCAATATTAAGCGCAACACTAAATGTACAAGGCAAAGCAATGAGGAATTCCAAGTGAACTATATGAATGCTATTTCAAATTAAATGAATTCTAGAAATTGATTTTCCTTTTTCAACCAATCAAAGTTACGCTAGAGAGGTAATTAGGACTTCACAAGATCTAAACAATTAAAAGAAAAAGAAAAACACACATAAGTATATGCCCAACTCATCTTCCAAACTTAGTTTCACATATAATTAGTCTTGAAAAGACGCTCAATAACAAAACCAACTCCTAATGCATGTCAAGCATGCACATAATTTGCTCAAAATAATCTCAAACATTTAGCACATAAAGTGTACTATCAAATAGAATCTCAACACTCAAATGATAAAAACTAAGTTCAAGTTTATTTAATAAAGAATACATCAATCACAAATCACCACAAAGTCCTATATTAACATCAACATTCCCATTAACTAATAAATTTGTTCAAGTATATCAAAATCATTTACCAATAACAACACATAAACTAAACTAATCACAGTCTAAACTACAAGCCTTTATTACTCATCGGGTTCTTAAACTAAAGCATGTAAACTAAATAAAGCATAATAAAAGAAAAAGTGAACAAAATACTCCCTTAATAAAGCCAAAAAAGGCTTCTCAAGGGTGTTGCAATCCTTAGTGACATTGTTCCATTGATATATTCCTCCTAAGTCCCTAAGAACTTGTGGAATTTCAGCAAAAAATAGTCCTTATCTCCTCCTCAATCCCTTTTAGAAAGTACTATTCTTCTTCTTCCATATCCTTAGTTGGCCCTTACCCCACAAACACTCTAAATGAAACCTCTTTTGTGGTAACGGGAACAAACTCACACTCATCAAAGGTTGTGTCGGTGGCGATTCCAAGCAAGTGTTGAGTAAGCTGGTTATTGATATTTGAAGATCAAAAGGCTCTTCATAATCGATTTCCTTTAAATTGTGCTTTTCCTTTTGTTTCCTTGAATCTATTCATTCTCTTCTTCTCTTGTTGGGAGTGTTGAAACCCATAGCCAACCTGTATTTCACTAGCCTACCATTCTTTATAGTTCGGCAAATTGGTCTTGTATTCTGTTCATGGATTTGGTTTGATTATCCATGAAGGTCATCATCATCTCCTCCAGTCTTGCCTTATTATCTACTTGGTCTTCTTAGGTTGGTGTATCTCTCCACATGGTGGTTGTTGTTGCAAAGTTTGCTCCATAGGATTCACCATAGTTGGCTTGAGCATACTCACAATCTACCAACTCAAATGACCCTCTATGATAATCATAACCCCCAAACTTGTATTCATCTATAGGTGTAAGTGAATACTGGTTGACTTCACTACACTCTTCTATTGTATTCGGTGCGTTCATAGGAGTCTCTTAAATAGTTCTCAACACATTTTATACTATTTCATTTATTTTACGTTTAAGGCATGTAGATAACTATTTGATTGCTCTATGACGGTCATCATTATCGTCTCCAAACTTGCAGTCTCCTCTCCTCTAATTGAGGGTGATTGGGCTGTAGTCACAATCATAATGCTCATATGTAGGCTTTATTCGTGTAGGAAAAGAATAAGATAATAGTTATAGCTCTCATAAGAATTTGGATGGGTAGACCATCTCATTTGATAATCATAACAGTAGGGAGAGTAATTACAAGCAACATGATCATTGGTCAGTTCTTCACAATAATAAGGATGATAATATCCTTGGCATGAATCATTCTAATTTATTTCTTGTATGTTCTTGAAAAATTAACACTCAAAAACAACAAAGCTAGAAAAGATAGGAAAGTTTAGACTATTAGCTAGTCCAAACTATCCATCAAGTAAAAATCTTTTTGGATTTTTTCAAAGTAAGATAAGTAAACTACGTAAGAGGAAAATATTTTTAGATTTTCAAAATAAGGGACACAACTATACAAAAATTAAAAATATTTTTGGGTTTTCAAGTAGGTGAAACAACTACACAAGATAAATAAACTTCAAATTAGTATTCTAATCAAATTATAATGATATTGAAAATAAACCATTCCCCGGTAGCGGCGCCAAAGACTTGTTGTGTCTAAAAAATCACAAACATCTAGGTAAAAAAAATACCTTTTTTTAAGGCAAACACCCAACTAGGTGTAAGTTTTATTAATCAAATATTAGGTTTTACAATGTCGGATGTAGGGACAGCCTTGAGTCAACTAAATCAACTAATCTTAACCAGATGAAAACCCACAAGTATAGGTGTCAAATAGTAGTTAGTGAAAGTAGGAACCATTCCTATGAGGAATGTGCAACTATTGATTATTTGGTTGGAGTACTATTCGTAAGGGTCTGATTAAAGAGATGAGATAATTAAACTAGGTTTAAACTAAGAAATAATTAAAAGGAGGTGACAGTTTATGCTAGCCAGTTTCTGAAATTTTGGCTAATTAGGTCAATCAAGTGATCCTATTTTCCAAATTAGAGATTGATTCCCATTTATAACCTAATCTCAATCCTTTGGTGATTAAGTTAATCAATTGAATTAACCTAAGCTGTGAATCCCTCCTACTCCTTAAACTAACCAAACTTGATTATTTACCTATGGAATTTTAGCAACTAACTAGGTGGATTAGTCCAACAAGATCTAATTATAACCCTAATCTAACTCTAATTTAGGTCTAGAATGGAGATTCAATTCCCATATCCCCTTAATTAACCCAAATTAACTAGTGGAGTGATCAATTCCCCTAATTAACTTTAAAGCTTCTTAGTATTATTTAATTAGCACATTTTACCACCTAATCAACTTATTAACCTCTATCCATTAAAGATTGGCTCACACAACCCTAACCCATAAGTAATTAATGTTTATTGAAAAACAAAAAATCAAATAAAAGCGTGGAAAAGCTGTTAAATCAAACAAAAAAAGAATTCTATAAAACTAGTAAACTAGAATAGATGGATACCACCTAATCAACCCACTAACCTCTACCCATAAGAAATTGACTTCCCAAAATTTTAACCCATGTGTAACTAAAGCATATTAAAAAAAATACATAAAGCAAAATAAAACATGGAAACACAATTAAATCAAACAAATAAAGAATTCTAGAAAACTAATAAAGTAAACATTTAATGGAAGACTTGGGAGATTGAAAGTATTTAAGAGGGCTTTGTAGGCTAAGTAAACATGGAATAAATGCATAAAAGAAGTTCACTAAACATAAAAGAAAAGTCTTACAAGTAGTTGATAAGCTCGTAAATTTCATATATTTTATGTGTTATTTACCTCCGTTTTTAATGTAATTTGAGCAATAATTGAGTAATTATAAGCTAAAATAATTTATTTTGAGTTTTTTAGGGTTTGAGTGAAGAATGAGTTAAAATGGATCACAATATTATAGGAAAACATTCACTGGCGTGCATTGTGGTGATTTTGGATTATTTGAAAATATATTGAAGAGTTGTAAAACTTTCATGTTAGGATTCTATAGGCATCCTGTTCAAAATTGCAAAGTTGGAAAATGTGCATCGGCGAGGAGCGATTTTGACATAGTTTGGTCCCCTAGATTGAGCATAAGTATCTTATCTGAACTCTAATTGAGGTTATTTAGGATGTTTTGGAAAGCTAAGATATAGAGCTAAAACTTTTGTGTTTTGAGTTTTCCTAAATTCCAAAACTATCAAGGTAAAAATTGAAGCCAAACGTAAAGACCCAACGCACATGTGCTGGGGTTGTGCAGCGCATGTGCCCCGAGTCCAAAGGGAAAAGTTCCAGCACTGCCTAGGGCACACATGCACTCAAACAGGCAACGCATGTGAGTCCAAAATAGTGAACTTACATATTTTTTGGATTTTTGATAGATTTCTTCGCCTAGTTGGACTCTTTTTCATAAGATTTCACATTTTTATCCTTAAACAATTATTGTAACCCTAGTATTCACTATAAATACCCCAAGTAAGGTGATTAGAAGAGAGTCGACACTTTATTTTCACATTTAGCTAGGGTTTTCAGCAGAAAAATTCTTGATTATTCTTTTATGACACTTAGTGCCTAAAACCTTTTTCTTGGCTAGATGGATTTGAAGCCATGGCCAATTCTACTATGTTGTGAGACTTTTTGTTCTTGAATTTATTCAATTTCATATCAAGTATTGATTATTTTTCTACGATTAATTTTATGATTGTTCTTTTTAACTTATTATTGTTGCAGAATAATTAAGTTATTAGAATTAATCTACTCTAGATTGTTTTAATTGCGTGTACTTAATTCAATATGTGAAAAAACTAAATTTGATAATTGCTTGATTAGTATTATTGAATTTAAGGAAAATAATCAACTAATTGGCATAACCGCATGTGTTTATGTTTAATTAGCCTAATTGTTCTTGAAGATTTTAATACTTCTATTAATTAATCTTTGGCGCGTGTCTGGGTTAAATTGATAGTTAGGGTTAATTGGATCGTGTGTTGAAAATTAACCAACATTAGAAAGAAATAAGGATCAACTTTGAATTGAAATTCAGGTCAATTCTTCATTTAGTGCTTGATATGGAAATTGAATTATCTTGTGTGGTCCTCAAGGACCAACTAGTAAAATTGCCATGGTGGATATGGCCGAAACCAAGATTTTTCTTAATTGAAATTTCTGCAATTTACTTTATTGTTTTAGTGTTTAGTTTAAAAGCATTCAAAGACCTCCTTTTTAGTTTAGCACAAGAATAAACTCCGTTCTATGGGATGAACTTGACTCACCACTACTACATTATAATTATTGAGAATTGTTTAATTTTGGGTGCCCATGACAATATTTCAACTTTGACCAAAATTTTGCCGCCGTTTACGGTGAACGGTTTAATGTATTTTTGTGCTTTAAATTTTTGTATTTTACTGTGTATACTTATTACTTTATCTCTTTTTAATCCCCATCGTGGTTACCAATTCGCATGAGGTTTATTGTTCTGATTTCATTATCCAGCAATTACTACCACAAACTTTGTATGACCCCTGTATAAGTATAATAAAAAATGGATAGATTATCTTGAGTTTGGTTATCTATCACCAGATTTTTACTATATACAACCCAGTTCCACCACAACAACCTTATACCCAACTTGGTAAGTCTTTGGAAGAATTAATTCATTCTTTAGCCACTAATACTTTGCAATTTCAACATGAAACAAGAGCTAGTCTGCAAAGTTTAGAGCATCAACTAAGTAAACTGAATTCTTCCATAAGTAGACTACAATCTCAAGTGATTGAGGGTGGAGAAGATGAATAAAAGGTGCGAGACCTAGAGATGGGATTAGTAGATGATGAGCATATTGAGGGTGACTCTAGTTCATGGCTTCCAATTTCAATACTTAAAGACTTTCCAGAGCAAGAGCCAATCAATGTTTTAGACTTAGCTATGAAGGAAACACAAGAGATTCTAACCACTATAAAGGATCACCACTTGGATGTTAATAGGGATTGTATGGTGGTGCCAGTATACCTCACATTCTCTTATGGATCAACTTTAAGAGTTGAAAATCAAGAATTGGCTCGTAAAGAGTTCAATATAATTGAATCTCTTTAGTGTCATGCGTAGAAAGGATTAAGCTGGTTTGCATAGATGACAATGGGGTCTTGGTAAACTGCATTATGGGAGAGAGTGGTTCAAAGTTGAGTTTCCCACTAATGGAGTTAGGAAGGAGGTTAAAGATAAGTATATGGCGAGAAACTACCAAGGGAGAGCCTATGAACGACTGCTAACAATTATTGAGCTCTCTTTCCTCTGGTATAGAAATGGTTATTTCGACCATTTTGTTCAAAGTTGAGCCAATGACAGTAAACAAAGGTGCTGTATTGGAGGCAACCCATGTTCATTTTCATTTTATTCCATTTATTTATTTTTGAAAATTTTACTTTTGTTTATTTTTCTTTTAGGGTTAGCTTAGTTTTCTTGTGTTGTTAGTGCAGGAAATCGACTTCATTGATAAGTTAAGCTGACAAAATGGTCCTTTGAAAGGAAGTGGGGAGAGTACTCATCGAAATTTCCACCTTTTCCTCTTTTTCCGTAGGATTTGGGGCCATCTAGATGCTGCATGAGCTTTTATCACATGTTTAATGCCCTATGTTTAGGGCCATTTTATTGATCTTTTAATTTTTCAGTTGATTTCTTGAATAGTTTAGTTGTTTTTACTGGTTAGACATTTTAGGTTCATTTTGGTCATGGTGTTTTCGTTTCTTTTAGGAGTAAGTTTTTTCCTGATTATTGTAGAGAGCATTTTCTACAATATTCTTGTTTTTCTTATTGTCACAAGGGAATTATTTGTTTTGTTCTATTTTGTTTAGTGTTACTCCAACTTTCATTCGCGACAAGGGGATATTTATAGTGGATACTGCTCCAAACACAAATTAAATCCAGAGAATCTTTTCTTCTTTTTTCCCATTTTATGCTTTTATTTTTGCATTGAGGACAATGCTTATTTTTAAGTGTGGGGTGGGTGAGTTATTTGGATTTTTAAGTTGTTTGGTGTGTTTTGCTTGATTTTCCTGCTACATTTGACTCTCTTTTTTTATCTGAGAGTTTGTCAAAATTTTTGAAAATTTTTGTCGATTTCAACAATTTACCATTTTAAAAAAAAAATTCAAAGTTTTTACTTAACATATTTTCCCATTTTTCTGCTGAATAATCTTTAATTGAACAATGCATGAATGAGCAGTCGGTGTTGATATTTTTCATTCATGATTTTTAAGATTTATGAACACTAAGCCATACATTAATTTTTGATTTGGGATATTTAAAGAAATTTATATAAACTCAATTATGTTGCATCCCAAAGACTCTGCATTCTCGAAGCAAATTCATAAACGACCTGTTTTAGTTTAAAGATAAGGGTATTGCTTTTTTTGTTTGTTGAGCCTTTCTAACCAACCATTTTAACAATTTATTTCTAACTACATTATTTGAGTCTTATTCCTGTGAAGAGAAACATCATTCTCCTTCTTTCACTTAAACTCAACGGTTTGTAGTATAGTGGTAAGTATTCCCGCCTGTCACGCGGGCGACCCGGGTTCGATCCCCGACAACGGTGCCAAAATTTTAGTGCAATAATATACTACTGAGTTGCAATGCCTGTCATAGGCACCCAAAATTAACTCTCAATATGTAGAAGTGGTGAATACAGGTCGTCCCACAGAGAACAGAATTTATTCTTGTGCTAAATGGAAAAGGGGGGTTTTGAATGCTTTTGAACTCAAAATTACAACAACAAAATACTAAAGAGAATTCAATTAAGAAAAGTCTTGGTTTTGGTCTTATCCACCATGGCAATTTCACTAGTCGATCCTTGTCACTCAAGATAATTCAATTTTATATCAAACATTAATTGAAGAATTAACCCGAACGAATACCAATTCAAAGTTGATTCTTATTTCTTTCTAAAGTTGGTTAATTTTCAACACGCGACCCAATTAACCCTAACTATTAATTTTACCCAGACACACGCCAAAGATTAATTTAATAGAAGCATTAAAATCAACAAGAACAATTAGGCTAATAAAACATAAACACACGCGGTTATGCCAATTAGATAACACTAATCGAGTAATTATCAAATTTAGTTGCTTCACATATTGAATTAAGCACACGCGGTTAAAATAATCTAGCGGTAGATTAATTCTAATAATTTAATATTCTACAGCAATTACAAGTTAAAAAGAACCATCATAAATTTAATCACTGAAAAATAATCAATACTTGACATATAATTGAATAAATTCAAGCACAAGAAGTCTCACAACTTTGTAGAATTGACCATGGCTTCAAATCCCTCGACCAAGAAAAGGGTTTAGGCACAAAATGCCATGAAAGAATAAAGAAGAATTTTCTACTGAAAATCCTAGCCAAAAGAAAATAAAAGTGTCGATCTCTTTTCTCTCACCCTAAATGGGGTATTTATAATGAGTACTTAGGGTTACAATTAAGGTCTACGGATAAGAACGTGAAATCGGGTGAAAAAGAGTTCAACCGGGCGAAGAAATCCACCAAAAATCCAAAAATATGCAATACTGCCGTTTCGGGCGCATGTGCGTCCTAGGCAGTGCTGAAAAGTTCCCAACGCACATGCACTGCTCAAAAGAGATCTTAGCCCAGCGCTTGTGCGCTGGGCTTCACTTTCGGCTTCAATTTTGACCTTGATGTAGGTCGAATTTGGGAAACCTCAAAGCATGAAAGTTGTATCTCTATGTCTTATATTTCCAAAAAATCTTGAATCATCTCAATTGGTCCTCATATAAGAAAGTTTTGCTCAATCTACCAAACTATGTCAGAATCACTCCTCGCCGGTACACTCCAACTTTGCAATTTTGAAACAGATGCTTATAGAATCTTGGAAAACTCAAAACACAAAAGTTGTAGAAATATTCAATATATTTCCAAATCATCCAAAATCATCTCAATTAGATCTTGGAATCTAAATTTATGCTTGAAATACGAAACAGCATCCAAAATGGCTTCATACTCATGCATGTTCCGTCCTTAGCATTTTCTTTCATCTTTTCCATCTTTTTCAGCTTTTTCCACTTTAACCCTACAAAAACTTAGAATAACCAAATTAAGCTCAATAATAACTCAAATATTGCTTACAAGACATAAAAGCGTGGTAAATGACACATAAAATATAGAACAATTATGAATTTATCAAGCTTAATGTTTCTTTTAATTGTTTTATCCTAAGTTATTCCTTTTCGAGTTTTACGGTGCACATTATATGTTAAGGGGATATAAGGATGGAAGTTTGTGAGAAGTGAGTGGTATACATTTTTGGAGCTAAGTCGGGTATTGAAAAAAATTGTTGAAGAGAAAAATAATAATGGAAGTTTTTGATATATATAGGTAGTGCCCATCACTGATACCTACATGTTTATATGTTGCAGGTAGTGCCAACCACTGATACTCGTACTGTGAACGAACATAAAAAATTAAAATAATGATGTTATTTATATATGTCCGGAAGAATCTTGGCATGTTTTGACTAATTCGAGGAATGGGGACTTATATGTTTATTGGTTGTTCGGAATTTTTCGTGGGTGTTTGTTACTCAAGTGTTGGGTTGCGGATACATGATATTTCGCATGTGAAGAGAATTTTTATTTTAATGTGTGGCCACCATTACTATAAAGCTCTTGTTTTTAATTGTTATATCCTTTCCTTCTTTGGCTAACAAACATCCTAATTTATAGTTCGAGTTGAAAGTCCTACATAAATTTAAATTGAATCAGTTATCTAGATTAGTGGAGGAGTGTAAGAAGAGTAAGCTATGGGGTATTTAGAAAAAAATTAGAGGGTCTTCATGATTTAATCAAGATATTTTCAAATCTAAATTTTTGAATGGCTATACACACATACACACGAATTTCATGTTTTGGTTTTTATTAGCATTTGAGCTCTTGGGTTCTCAGACTATTCTAATTGGTGGATTTATTATTGATTATTTATGTGGATATTTGAGAGAATATTTTGGGTGAAATTTCGTTATGCTTAAATGTCTATTGGTATGCTTTCCTCGAGGACGATCAAAAAGTAAGTGTGGGGTATTTGATAAGCTCGTAAATGTCATATATTTTATGTATCGTTTAACTTTGTTTTTAATGTAATTTGAGCAAGAATTGAATAATTATGAGCTAAAATAGTTTATTTTGAGTTTTGTAGGGTTTGAGTGAAGAATGAGTTAAAATGGATGACAATATTAGAGGAAAACATTCACTAGCGTGGAGCAAATCGGATATAGTTTGGTAGATCAAGTATAACTCTCTTGTTTGAGATTCGATTATGGTGATTTTGGAAGATTTGGGAAGATATTGAAGATTTTTACAACTTTCATGTTTTGCATTTTCCATGATTCTATAGGTATCCTATTCAAAATTGCAAAGTTGGAAAATATGCACCGGCAAAGAACGGTTCTGACATAGTTTGGTAGATTGAGCATAAGTTTCTTATATGAGCTACAATTGAAGTTATTTAAGATTTTTTGGAAAGATAAGATAGAGCTACAACTTTCACGTTTTGAGTTTTGCCAAATTCTAAAAGCATCAAGGTAAAAATTGAAGCCAAACGTGAAGTGCAGCGCATGTGCGCCGAGTCCAGAGGGAAAAATTCCAGCATTGCGTGCAACATGTGCGCCAAATCAGTGATTTCTTCTCCCGGTTGGACTCTTTTTCATATGATTTCACATTCTTATCCTTAAACAATTATTGTAACCCTAGTAGTCATTTTAAATACCCCAAGTAGGGTGATTAGAAAAGAGTCGACACTTTATTTTCACGTTTAGCTAGGGTTTTCCGCAGAAAAATTCTTGATTATTCTTTTTTGGCACGTAGTGCCTAAAAGCTTTTTCTTGGAGAGGGATTTGAAGCCTATAGTCAATTTTACTACGTTGTGAGACTTCTTGTTAATCAAGAATTTATTCAATTTCATATCAAGTATTGATTATTTTTACGATTAATTTTATGATTGTTCTTTTTAACTTATTATTGATGCAGAATAATTAAGTTAAAGGAATTAATCTACTACTAGATTGTTTTAACTACGTGTGCCTAATTCAATCTGTGAAGAAACTAAATTTGATAATTACTCAGTTAGTGTTATTGAATTTAGGAAAAATAATCAACTTTGAAGATTGGAATTCGGGTTAATTCTTCAATTACTTCTTGATATGGAAATTGAATTATCTTGTGTGTCAAGGATCAACTAGTAAAATTGCCATGGTGGATGTGACCAAAACCAAGATTTTTCTTAATTGAATTTTCTCAATTTACTTTATTGTTTTAGTGTTTAGTTTAAAAGCATTCAAAACCCCCTTTTTAGTTTAGCACAAGAATATCCGTTCTCTGTGGGATGAACTTGACTTACCACTACTACATTATAATTATTGAAAGTTGCTTAATTTTGAGTGACTATGACAGCATTTCAACTCTGACCAGTAGTAGAACCAAACTTTAACGATGGAGGAAAAACTAGACTAGAAGCAAGGAAGAAGCAGTAGAGAGCTAGAAAGTCCCCTCCCCCTTTCCAAGTAGGGAGGAGAAAAGAGAAAGGAAAAAAATAATAATTTGGCTCATATAAAATCAGCCCTTAAAGGTTTATATATAGCAGGGTTATGGGTTGGGAGTCAATTTTTATCGTTCACCTTTCCCTTAGAAACAACTCAAAATCTTGAATCTTTGATCCTTTCACCATGGTTTGTTCACTTGTGCATTGAATTTTGTGTAATTTCAACTACAATATACACCAATTATACATAAGTGCTAATATGCTAAATTATCAAAAAGACACTACTAAACATAATTCTACTCAAAGATTAACACAAACAATAATTAACACTAAAAATGTTTGAAACTAGTACCAAAACCGATAAATTGAGGATACATATAACTCTAGTTATTTAGAATTATCATAGGTCAATCAAATGATTCTTTGTACCAAATTAGAGGCCAATTCCCAATTGTAACTAGTCCCAATTCTTGAGATTAAGTCTTTCAATTCAATTATCCCTCTTACATCTTATGCTAACCAAATTTGATTTTTACTGATGGAAATTCTAGCAACCAACTAGGTGAACTTGTCCGTCAAGATCTAATAACCCTAACCCTAACACTATTCTAGGTCTATAATGAAGGTTAAATTCCCCCATATCCCCACAATTAATCCAAATTAGTTAAGAAAGTAGCTAATTTCTTAATTAACTTTTAAGGTGTGTAGTAGAACTAGGTAGTCCACTTTACCACCAAATCAACCCATTAACCGCTATCCATATGAAATTGGCTTCACAAAACCCTAACCCATAACTAACTAATGCATAGTAAAAAAAAAAAAAAAAACAGATAAAAGTATGGGAAATCAATTGTCATCTAGAAACAAAAGTGTTTTCAGAGTTCGAATCATGCCCCTGCCTAATCATTTGAGATGTTGGACTAAAATTCTGCTATTTTTTTATTGCATCCTAGGAAACTATCATGAATCTTTACTCTAGTTAGAATCTGGTAATGATTACAATATTTGCATCTTGCAGATCCAAGTTATCTGGGAAGGAATGACTTTTGATTATACTAAGAAGAAAGATGGGGAAAAAAATGAGAATCCTAGTTCTCTAATTAAACTAAATTTAGATTCTAGGAAGCTAGTATAAGAAATTAAAGAAAGTGCAATAAAAACTAAGTAGATGAAAGAAATAAATAAAGACTTGAAAACATAAATAACAAGGAATAAATGCACAAAAGAAGTATATTAAGTATAAAGTAGAAGTCTTACAAGTAGTGGAACAAAGTTATACTCATGGAGGATACTAGTCTAGGATTAAAAATGGAAGAAGAACTAAAAATTCCTCCCAAAGTAGGAAGGATAAAAGAAGCAAATTAGGGTGTCTTGCTTCGTTGCAACCCTTAATGATGTATTTATAAAGGCTTTTGGGGTTGGGTGAAAAGACATTGAAAGCCATTAAAAACAGTGCTAAAATGGACAAAATCACATCTCACAGAAGCCCCTCACTGTTGGCAGGCTTAGAGCTCATCGTCAACAAGGTCCTAAGCCTTGGAAGCTTGCCAGCAGCAAGCCACCCAGAAAACTTCAACAGCCTTGATCTGTTTCACACGTAAAATCCCCATCTGACGTCTGATTGATGCGACATTTTTTTCCTCGGACCCTAGAAGGCTAAAAATACACACTAATATATGCATGTGTATGTGTGTGTGTGTATAAAACACACACACATAACAACACATAAACACTTATATACACACACACATAACAACACATAAACACTTAAGCAAGATACTCACAAAAGGCACAAACCAAAGATGACAAAATCAAAACTATCTGGCAAAATTAGGTTAAAAGCAAAACACAAATTCAAAATACAAAGAATATAGTAAAATAAGATAATTAAGACCTAAATAACACTAAAATACTAAATAAACACATACTAACACATATACATAAAAGTAGGCAAATATACACACTTAAACACTCAAAATGTTCAAAACTAGTACCAAAACCAATAAATTTAGGATATATATAATTCTAATTTTCTGGAGTTATCAATGTGTAAAGGGCTTTAAGTATAGGTTAAGTATTTGAAATATATTACAAAATTATTTTAGACACTTAGTTTCATCTATATTCTCTTGTATAAAACATATTGTACTTCTAGTATTGAGAATATAGATGACAAGTACAGTATATCTTGTAATAATATAGGACAACTAAAATAAAGAGTAAAGCTATAGAAGCATAAATCAACTTTTCAACATCAATATGAACAAAGTAGAACTTTAAAGTCATTTTTTTTTTTTTTACTTTAGCAATTGTAAATTATAATTGTAGAATTATGAATTTATCTATTTTATCCTTTGTAATTGAGTCTATGGTGATTGCAATTTACCATTAGTGGAACTTTACATTGACAGAAAAACTTGAAAATCATCAAAAATTTCTTCTAAATATTTGTCTTTAAATCAATTGAATGATGCATTATAGCTTGGCCAAAATTGAAATTTTAATATATGACTAAATGTGAAAATTAACTTGAATTATTGAGATTTTATTTAATTTTATTAGAAGCTTTACATATGTAAACATTAAATTCCTTACATACTTAAGAGCATTTAAATCTCTAACTTAGGTTGAGAATTTTATTAGTCAACTAAGCATTAATGTTTATCACCTTCGAATTCTTAATTTGAATGATAATCTTTTTCACAATCATAGATTTCAATGTTCCGAAAGATAAACTATAATATTTTGCAAACAATAACAAATTTATTTTCACGCCATAATTTATGTTATAACTATTTATATTATTGGAATCATATTGGGAGAAAGATAAAGAAATGAATAAATATATACTACTATCAACTGAGTTGTTTTACTCTTTCCATCAAAGAATCTATCATCTTTTGAGAGTCTAACTTGTTAAGAATAGTGTATTGCTATTGATAATTGTTTAAATGTTTCCAATTTCACCCTCCAATTTTTAAAATTTTAATGGTATATCATATTTCTCCACAAAAAAAACAAAGGATAGAAGTAAAAATGAGTATTGATTATGTTTTTACCTATTGAAGATTAAAAAATATTTTGAGACAAGCAAAAATAATAAATGTGACACCTTTAATGGAACAAAGAAAGTAATTTATTGCTTATTCAAGTGAGGAGATTTATTGGAATCCTTTAATTCTTTATTATTCTTTACGTAATTAATGATGAGTTTTATTTTTATTAGGTATGCAAATGTTCATTTTTTTTTCTGGATAGGTTAAATTATTTTAAACTCTTTCTTATTCTATTCATGCTCATTTTTAGATGATTACAAAGTACAATAATCAGGATACAAGAATAAAACATTGAGTTTTTTTGGTTTTCATGTAATTGTAATGAACAACATCAAACAATTTTCATAATGCACTTATTTTAACAAAGATGTGAATATATTGATAGGAATAATTTGGTCCAATAAATATCAAAAACATGAAGACAACTATCAATTCCATATCTTGAAATTAAGGACTTTGTCTACAAGAAAACAAAACTTCTAAAATGATTTTTCCGTGCGAAGGAATTTTGAGGCTCAACGAATGCATTTTATTATTTTACGTACAGATTTGTTCTGAAACTCTCATTTATGTTATTATTTAACTTTCATTGTAATATTTGTATGTTTCATTAAGGTTTATGTTGTTTTTTCTAATCTTTTTGTTAAGGATAAGAATTAATCAGGTCAAGTATTTAATGTTTTACTTCATGACATTTCAAATTTTTAATAACGTGATTTTTAAGTTTTGTTTAAATAACTTCAATTAATTCCAACTCTTTAATTTTGATTAATGACTGTATTTTAGATGATTGAAAGTATCAAATTACGGATATTTTGGAAACAAAAATGTCAAAAAGTAAAGCTATTCATACTTTTATATAAATAAATAAATAAGACATCAATGATATATATTATTGTGATTATACATTTATATATTATATTTATAATGTGCCAGGACATAATAAACTTAAGACCATTGATTTTAGCACTCCATTAAAAGTTTTAAACATTCCACAATGACTTTTTCTTAACCAATTCGACAAAAACACCTTGACCTAGATTAAGTTCACAATTTCAATGTTATATTTACTCCAAATTTAAATTAAATTAAGCAATAAATTACTTTTCTATAATGAAAATGCTATCTATGACCATTGATAATTACATTAACTTTAATATCTAATAGACACAAAATTAGTTGCACATAATTAAACAAAAAATAATTTATATTGTCTCATCAGAGAAAAAAATTATGAACAACGAAGTACAAGACATAATTGGGTTCATTCTATTAAAAATATTAAAAAACAATTGACATAAAAATTACTAAAATTCATACATGAGAGATCTCCATTTTATACGTTCAAAATTTGTTCTCAAAATTAGAATTTATAGTAATTATGATTTTTTCCATTTCCATGGCATCTAGGCGATCTTTGCTATAAGAAAATATTTTAATATTTGGATAATATAAGGTAAAAAAGGTGAAGGGTTTTATACTAATTTAACATTAAAGAAAAATAAAAAGAAAATCAATTTGTAGAGACAATGTGAACCTTTTGAATTTGATAAGTTTCTATTTACAAAATAATTCATTGAAGAAGATGTAAGTATTTGTAACAAAGGAATTAGAAAAAATAAAAAACAAGAGGCAAAATCTGAAGTAAAAAAAATCTTTTTCCTCTAATGTTAGATATAGCATTAAAAGGTTAAAGGGTATTATTGGTTCTAGTATTTAGTCCATGGTTATTTTCATCAAGTTAATTAACAAAATTAGTAATGTGGGGTGCCTAAAACTTGTAGTAAAGTGCCAAAATCATTGGCCTAAACTTAATTGTACATTTTCACACATTAATTAGCTTTAAATGCACTTTATAGTCTAAATAATTTTAACAACTTTAAATTTAAAGTAGTGGTATACAAGTAAGTGTATTTGTTCAACTAAAAGTATCTTTTGTTCATAAAATATCATCATTATCTTTAATTATTGAACTTATTTCATACAATTATTATACTTATATACATTAAATTAATTGTGTTCTTTTATTTGTATATATATTGGTATTGACCTATACATGTTCATATTGTAATGAGTTGTAACATAAATCACATTATGCAGCTTTATGATACTTATATTTTTAATATTTGCAACTTACATGTAGACCTATAAACGGGTCGAATTTGGGTCAGAATTGATAGATCCAGATCCAAATCCGATTAAGAATTCATGGTCTAGATCGCTTCGATTACCTGACCGATTTTGAAATATAGATCCGTCTCCGGATCTGGATCGGATATATCCGCCAAAAATTAGTTCCAGATCAATATGTTTTTTAAGCATTTCCTTTCCACCAAACACAAACTTCAATTTGAAATCAATAAAAACAAATTTCACCATTCCAATTCCATATTTACGCCCGCCTTCCTTTTTTTTTTTTTTTTTTTGGATAGAAAACAAAATCAACTTTCATTAGGAAAGATTATAATCTAGTTGTAAAACATTACAGATCCACTCAGGTGGATTAAACCAAAGAACATGACAAACATCCTTAGCTTTACAGGCAAACATATGAGCAATGGTATTCAGACTCCTATTAACACAACTAACTGAAAATGGAGGATAAGCATTTAAAATCTCTCCAACATCCTGGATATCGTGACCGTAGTCCAATTTAAAATTATCTTCATCCTCACTTAAAGCTTTGATAACAGTTGAAGAGTCTCTTTCTAAAATAAATCGAGAATCTCAGAATTTCTAGATCTGTAGATCTGTACTAGTACAGTTCTAAAAACTGAAAAAATAAAAATTGTAGGAGAGAGGGGAAGAGCAATGAAGTACTAATCAATTTGCAAAATTAATGGTTATGACCTGATAAGAGAGGTGAGGAGAATGAAGAATGAAGAATGAATGAGAAGAGAAGAATGAATGGACAGAGAGAGCAGAAATAGAAGAAGCGGACGGTAGAAAGAGAAGAATGAAGGGTTCCTGGCCTAATTTCATATATATATTATTTTTTGATTAGATATATATATTATTTTTTGATTAGATCAGGGTCTTAAACAAGTCAGAACATGTAAATCTATATTCGGTCCATTTATATATAGGCTAATCGGATCTGGATAGGATTTGGATAAACGAGTTTACACTTAAGACCAGACCCGGATAAATGGTTCATAATCTCGATCAGATTCGAGTCCAAACCCAGTCCATTAATAGGCTTATTTACATGATACTACAGTATTATATGTAAATTGATTATATTGTTAGTCGTGGACTTAAATACATGGTATAGGTTTTTTGTACTTATGTTCATCAGATCATTAGTCAATGATTAACACACACATATATACAATTATAACGTGTGAAATTAAACAAATTTAGGAAAATTTTGTTTGAGAAATAAATTTTTTAAGTAGAATTTCGGCCCAATGTCCAACCTAGCTGGCCCAAATAAATTTGGTTAATCAAATTCTAAATCGATATATATATATATATATATATATATATATCATGTATTTACCCACTTTGTATTCAAGTGTTCACCCATGCATTTAGCATGCACAACCACAACCTATAGATATACATTTATCTGCTTCTTCACATCTAAAACCATCAAAAGTTATTTGACACCAGGGGTGGAAACGGTCGAGCTACTCGGTCAAATGTTCAAGTCAATTCGAGCTAAAATTGAACTGAGTTTCAAGTTTGATTTTGAACTCTTGACTACTTTAATTTTAAACTCATCTAGCTTTTTGAGCTTGTATATATATTTAATTTTTTATGTGTATAATTGCTAAAATACCGATAATATATAATAAAATTACAAAGAGACATCTTCAATTTGAGTGATGTGAGTTCAAATTGAAATGAAACTTTCTTAGAATTCAACCTATCAAACTCAATCTTTCTGAACTATATTCGATCGGGTTCGAACTCGAGCTTGAGTTTCAAATTTATTTTCAAATTCGAAATCGAGTAGAGTACTATTCGGGCTCTACACATCTCATTTCCATGTGTATTTGATACTCTAGCCATTAAAAGAATACAAATCAAAGCACAAGCAATAGAAGTCGGGAAAAATTTCTCTAACATTTACTCATTAAAGATATTTTTAATTTTCTATATATCTACTAGATTCTTTAAATAAGATCAATCATTTTTTTTTCAATAGATCTGCATGATCTTTTATAAGTGAACTTTGTGAATATAATGATGAAGGAAAATCATTGATTTTTCTTGTCTTGATTAAATTTATTATTTTGCTTTGTGTCTTCAGGACTCATAGAATCTAAAAGGATTTCAGCATCTAAAATTCAAGATAGATAATTCTTGCCCATTATGTCAAAGCCATAAATTCGACTATCGTAATATTTAATATGATTCAAACACTAATCAAAATAAATTCCAATGATATTATTATGACACAATTGAAAGTATAAAAACAACAACATAGTAATGAATAATATTCAATATCTTTAAATCATACCTTAGTTGTGATGATATAAAGTTCAACCTTCTTTATGTTGATTTAAAGTTCTACCTCTACTCGGTAGAGTCTTGTAGTAATAGATAATATCAATCAAATATTATCTCTCTTATGTGTCGTAGCTAATTAAAGAGAATTTATGGATCATAGATTTCCCTGTTTTATATTCAAGTATTTCCCATACATTCAACATGACACAACCATCTCTACCTACAGATATACATGTACATGCTGCTTCACTTTTGAAACCATCAAAAGTTATTTGATACTAGGGGTGAAAATGAACCAATTTACTCTCGAGTAGCTCGCTGGCAGTTTGATCAAATGTTTGACACAACCACGTATTGACCGAGCTCGAGTCAAGCACGAGCTACTCGAATTGAATTTCAAGTTTGAGCTTAAACTCTTGACGACTTTACTCGTGAGATCGTCTAGCTTTTTGAACTTGTATATATATTTAGGTTTTTATTTTTTTACATGTATAATTACTAAATACCGATAATATATAATAAAATTTCTTCAATCCAAGCGAGCTCAAATCAAACTCGAGCTTTCTTAGAATCCACCCAGTCAAACTCCAGCTTCCTAAACTATATTCAACCGAGCTCAAACTTGAGATTGAATTTCAAATTTATTTTTGAATTTGAGATCGAGTAAAACATTATTCGGCTCTACTCATCTCGTTTCTTGATCCTATTTGATACTATAGCCCTTATACAATAGAATACCAATTAAAGCACAAGCAACAACTTGGGTGTCCCTGTGATGACTCTAGGAAATAAGAGTTATATGTATCCTAAACTTAACGGTTTTGTTACTAGTTTCAAGCATTCTTAGGGTTTAAGTGTGTGTTTTTATCTATTTTTACTCTTATTTGTTATAATGTATTAGTATATGTTTGAGAAGTGTGTTAGTGCTTATGTAGGTGTTACTTATCATATTTTACTAGGTTCTTATGTTTAGAATTTATGTCTTGTCTTTAACCTAATTCCGTTGGGAGTTTGGTTTTCATCCATCTTTGTTTTGTCTTTCAGTTTTAGTCTCTTTTGTGAGAATTTTATTTAAATATTTAGAAGTTATTTTAAGTGTTTATTATAGCTAATA
Organism: Cinchona pubescens; assembly: GCA_025175665.1. Lineage (NCBI taxonomy): Eukaryota > Viridiplantae > Streptophyta > Magnoliopsida > Gentianales > Rubiaceae > Cinchona > Cinchona pubescens. The sequence goes on along the minus strand of JANKKI010000257.1, from coordinate 1,412,943 downwards.
ATTTTCTCATTTGTGTTAGGGTTTGGTAGGAGAAAATGATATATCAATTGGATGTCGATCATGATTTTAGAGGCAAAGCGGCGAAATTGTGCAAAGCTATTTAGGCAGCACGCCATAGGGGAGCCCTTCAAGAAGGCACCTCACTACAAGCTAGCACTTTCCAAAGGACACATTTTTTGGCATTTTCTGCCATTTCTTAAGGGCATTTTGTCCTAAACCCCCGACAGATAACCCTACTAGAAATTAGCATTATAGGGTTGATTTGAAGCCACTACCACCTCATTTTTCTTATTCTTTTCTTACTCCTACTTGGGGAGGAAATTTTAGTTCTTCTTCATCTTCCTAGTTTAGATTTCAATGCCATTGTTGTGTAGGTTTCTTCTACTACATGTAAGATCTTTATTCATGTTTATTATACAACTCTTTTAATGTTTAATTTCATGCTTTCTTAGTTTATAAAGCTCTCATTTAATGTCTTCCATTTATTTCTTTCTTTACTAGCTTTCTTTATTTTCATGCTTAGTTAGATTTAATGCTTTTACTACGCTTTTCTTCGTTAATATGTTCTAATTTAGCATGGCTAGGGTTGTGTGATGCCAATTTCTAATGGCTAGGGTTGTGTAGATGCCAATTTCTAATGGACTAATTAGACAATACTAATGGGCTAGGGATTGATTAGGAAATTAGCTGCTTCCTTAATTAATATCAGTTAATTGAGAGGATATAGGAAATGAACCTCCACTATAGACCTAGATTAGTGTTGGATTAGAGTACAGTTAGATCTTGGAAGACTAATTCACCTAGTTGTTTGTTAGAATTTCATGGGTAGTTAATCAAGTTTGGTTAGCTTAAGTAATAACAGGGATCTACACTTAGGTTAATTATATTAATAGATTTAATTACCAAGGAATTGGGTACAATAGGGAATCAATCTCTAATTTGTTACATAGAATCACTTGATTGACCTAATGACCGAATACTCGAAAATTGGCTAGTATAAATTCTAACCCCTCTTTTTATCATCTTTTAGTGTAAACTCTAATTCTGTTAAAATCATTTCTTAATCAATCCTTTCAAATAGTGTTCCAACCAAACAATCAATAGTTGCACATTCCTAGTGGGAAGTTCAATCCCTACTTCCATTGGCTACTATTTGACACCATATACTTATGGGTTGTCATCTAGTTAAAGTTAGTATATTTTGGAGTTTTTATTTTATAACTATATGTTTGTGCCTTTTTAGATGCAACAAGTTTTTAACGTCGTTGCCGGGGAATGATTGTCAATATTGGTATAATTTGGTTAGAAAACTAGTTTGAAGTTTTTCTCTTGTATAGCTTCACCTATTTGAAAAGGCGAAAAGATTTTTCGTTTTTGTATAGTTGAATCCCTTATTTTCAAAATCTGAAAAGATTTTTACTTTAGTAGTTTACTGGTCTTAGTTTGAAAAAATTCAAAAACATTTTCACTTGATGGATAGTTTAGACTAGTTAGTAGTCTAAACTTTCCTTTTTTTCTTTTTTTTTGCTTTTGTCATTTTAGTTCTTTTTCTTGTTTTTGTTGTTTTTAGTGCTAATTTTCCAAGAACATGCAAGGAATGAATTAGAATGATTCATGCCATATTATTATTCCTTATGGTGATAGAGGCATGACCAACGAGCATGTTTCTTGTAAATACTCCTCTTACCCTAATGATTATCAAATAGGATAGTCTTCCTATCCAAATTCCTATGAGAGCTATCAATATTACCTTTATTCTTCTTCTAAACCTATAGAGTCTACATATAATCTATTGGAGCCTCAAACTCAAGGGAATCCCTATGAGTACTATGGTTGTAAATACACCCAACCACCACCAATCAGAGGAGAGGAGAATGCAAGTTTGGAGACGATGATGATGGCCGTTCTAGAGCAATCAAATTGTCGTCTACAACACCTTCAATCTCAATTAAATGAAATAGCACAAAAGGTGGTAGGAACCACTCAAGAAACTCCAATGAACCCACCTAACACAATAGAAGAGTGTGGTGCAATCAATGAATATTCATACTATACGTAAGTTTGGGGGTTATGGCTATCAAGGAGGTTCAATTGAGTTGGTTGATTAGAGAATGTTCAAGCCAACAATGAAGATGAATCCTTTGAAGCAAACTTCATAACAATCGGGTCACTTTATACCATGTAGGGAAATACTCCAACCCAAGAAGATCAAGAAGATAATGAGGCAAAATTGGAAAAGATGTTGATAACCTTCATGGAGAATCAAACCAAATCCATGAAGAGAATACAAGACCAATTTGCCAAGCTCCAAAGAATGTTGGGTGATGAAGACCAAGAGACTCCAACACTTCAAGTAAATGAAGAAGACAATGGGCATTTTGAGCATAAATGTGAAGTGGTAAAGTCAAAGAGCATGTACAACCAAGACAAATCAACAACTTTCTCACCTCTCTTGACCTCCATACACGAAAAAGTGTTATTTGAAGCACTTATTGATAAAGAACCGGTTCGAGAAATAAAAACAAAGACTACATCTTGGAAAGAATCGGTTACCAAGACCCTCTTGAGTTTAAATTCTCAACAATTGGGTTACTCCACACTTATGTAAAAGTATCACCGACACAACTTGTGGATGAGTGTATATGTTTGTCCCAATAACTATAATAGAGGTTCTATTTGGAGTGTTTGTTAAATAAGTTACGGCTCAAGGAGAAGAAGAAATGGATATTTTCTAGAGAAAACCAAGGAGAAGAGAACATCTACATATGCCGTAGCTCCACAACTCCTTGGGAACTTCAAATGTGCTAGCAGTTGGAGTAAATTCACAAAGGACTTAAAAACTCTTAGCAAGCCTCCTTGGTTTACTAGAGGAATATTTTCTTCACCCTTTTCTTTTATTATGCTACATTTTGTTTACATGCTTTAGTTTAAGAAGCCGGTAGGTTAATAAGACTTGTAGCCTTCTGTTAGATCACTTTATGCTTTAGAATTATGAAATGACTTTTTGAATTCTTGGCCAAGTGTTATTAGTTTATAACAATTTGGTCAATGAAAATGATGATTGCAATGTAGGATTTCTCATGAATTATGATTGTTATGTGATTTTATTAATGAACTTGAACGTAGTTTACTTCTTGGTTGACACCTATAGAATTTAAAGTTGTTGATACACTTTACTTGCTAAGTCTTGAGTTATTTTTTAGCAAATGATATGAATGCTAGAAATAGATTTGGAACAGTCTTGATTGTTGATTGACTTTTAAGCCTAATTGTATGTGAACCTAAGTTTTGGGAAGGAATTGAGCATATAGGTAACCCTTGTATTGTGTTTAAACCCCGTTATCCTTATGTGTGTTTTCTTTTTCTTTAATTGTTTAGACCATGTGAAGTCCCAATAGCCCCTTCTTAGTGTAGCATTGTTGGTTGGAAAAGAATAAACTTCTAGGACTCTTGTTTAATAGAATTTGTATTTATATGATTTACTTGAAATTACTCACTTCTTAGTTTTATACAGTATTGTGTTTATTCCTTATGAAGTCCATAAATGATGGTTAAACTATAGTTCCATAAATGATGGTTAAACTATAGTTCCATAAATGATGGTTAAACTATAGTTTTAAGTTCAATTTATTCTTAGTTGCATTCACATTCCATGATTTTAGAGTAATATGTTGTTTATCATCTATATTACCTTTTTGATTGTCCAAATATATTTTAAAGTCATTTACTAGTATTGTGCTTAACTAGTTGTATGCTTTATTTCTTTCTAGTAGTATTTTTATTTCTTGTGATATGGGTGAGTGATAGGATGAGCTATACTCATAATTGAATAACATAAAAAGTGTGGTGGTGTGCTTTTGAATCAAATTATATTTTTGGGAATGTTTTTATTTATGTGAATAAAAGTTTTGGTGATCATTGGATGGAGAATAAGTGAGTATGATACTCAATGATGATAAATGACTTTCAATAGTATATGGTTTTTGTATTCAAATTAGGCATTATAAATTTTTGGTGTGAGTTGTATTCGCTATGAGCAAAGATTTCAAAACATTATTCATTGCTAATTTCAAAAAAGGAGAAAGCATTATGGTATTTAAAAGAATTCATTTGAAACATCTTTTATTCATTCTCAAAAGTGCTCTTTGTTGACAAGTGTTTTTTATTTTTTATTTTTTTATTTTTTTGAGAAAAATGTCTAAATGAGTTGAAATGAGTTAGGCCATTTGTATGATTATTCCGTAGAGTGTTACTCTATCTTGTGAATGTTTAGGTCATGATATGATTCTAGGCGCATTTTGTCCCCTTTCTTGGTTTAGGACACGTTAAAATATATTTTGCTCTAAATATTTTCAAAAAAAAGAAGAAGAAGGCATTATGATATTTAAAAGAATTCATTTGAAACATCTTTTATTCATTCTCAAAAGTGCTCTTTATTGACAAGTTTTTATTTAGAAAATGTCTAAGTGATTGGAAATAAGTTAGGCCATTTGTATGATTATTCCATGAAGTGTTATTCTATCTTGTGAATATTTAGGTTTTGATATGATTTTGGGTGCATTTTGTCTCCTTTCTTGGTTTAGGACGTTAAAAAATATTTTGCTCTTAGAAATAAAGCGAGAAGAGGAATCGGCATCACCAATGTCATCATGCCTTTGAATATGCCGATTAGAATAGAAATAAGGCTAGTACAAGATTCCAGCATCACAAATGTTGTTTCTCCAAAGTGACTTAGGAATGCTTTTAAAAATGAGTCAAGTAGAAGAAAAGTTTTCAAAATGAGCCTTTCCTCTTAGTATTCCAACAAGTTAGGGATGGTATGTTGCATATTACCAGTCATTGATATCGATCTAAACATTCTTTCCTAGATTAATACTCTAGATTGTTTGATTTGTGCATTCTAGGTACAGTCTTAATGATCCTTTCACTTTCAAGTGATTTGTCAAGATGGCTTGATTAACTTGAAGTTCTTTTGAGTTGAATGAAATATGTTTCACATGAATTGGAATGCTTGTGATAACCTTTTTGATTAAGGACAATGCTTAATATTTTGAAAGCTTTGTTGATAATTGAACTATTCTTTTTGGGAAACAAATATAAAATTGGAATGATTAGTTTGACTACTTCAATTATCATGTGTTATTTAAGGTCTTTGAGTGGTTGCATATTCATTCAAAGTACATCCAATTACCATCCCTTTAGTTTGTGAACTTGGTTGTGTCTAGTGTGTTATGTCTTGTGTTTTGTATTTATTCTTGTGTTTTTTTGTTTTTGTTGTTCTTTTTCGTTTCTTTTATTTTGCTAGGGATGAACAAAAACTTAAGTTTGGGGGTGTGATAACTTTAGAAAACAAGAGTTATATATACCCTAAACTTAAGGGTTTTGTTACTAGTTTCGAACATTCTTAGTGTCTAAGTGGGTCTTTTTTATCCATTTTTACTCTTATGTTATAGATTGTGTTAGTATATATTTACTAAAATGTTTAACACTTATTTAGGAGTTAATTATCATATTTTATTAGGTTCTTCTGTTTAGAATTTGAGCATTGTCTTTAACCTAATTCCATTGGAAGTTAGGTTTTTGTTCATCTTTCTTTGTCTTTCATTTTTAGTCTCTTTTATGAGAATCTTATTTAAATGTTTAGGAGTTATTTTAAGTATTTATTATATTTGTCAATAATGTTCTTTTATGTTTTAGGATTCGGTAGGATAAAACGGCGCATCAATCAGACGTCGAACAGAGATTTTAATGGTAAAATTGCGCAGAGCCGTCTAGGCACCTTGCCGCATGTGAGCTTTTATGCCTTAGGAAGAGCTCCCCTAGAAGGCACCTAGTCATAGGCGAGCTCCTTTTGGGGGACACATTTTTGGCCATTTTCAACCTTTTTTCAAGGGCATTTTTCTCCTATACGCCCCTAACCCCTAACCATACTATAAATATATATTTTTGGGGCTGATTTGAAGCCACCACCACCTTGTTTTTCTTCTTCTTTTCTCTTCCCCACTTGGGGAGGAACTTTTAGTTCTTCATCTTTCTAGTTTAGATATCAATGCTATTGTTGTGTAGTTTATTTCTACTACTTGTAAGACTTTCATTCATATTTGTTGCACTCTTTTAATGTGCAATTTCATATTTTCTTAGTTCATAAATCTCTCATTTAATGTCTTTCATTTAGTCATTGCTTCCATTAAATACTTTCTTTACTAGCATTCTTTGCTAGCTTTTTTATTTTCATGCTTAGTTTATATTTAATGGTTTAACTATGCTTTCTTGTAGTTAAAAAGTTCTAATTTAGTATGAGTTAGGATTGTGTGATGCCAATTTCTAATGGGTAGAGGTTAATGAGTAGTTAGGTGGTAAAATGGACCAATTAGACAATATTAATGGGGTTCAGGATAATTAGGAAATCAACTACTTTCTTAGTTAATTTAAGTTAATAGAGGGGATATGGGAATTGAACCTCCATTATAGACCTAGATTAGTATTGGATTAGAGTTAGGATTTAATCTTGGAGGACTAATTTACTTAGTTGCATGTTAAAATTCCATGGGTAATTAATCAAATTTGGTTAGCTTATGTAGAAGGAGGGATCCATACTTAGACTAACTGAATTGATAGACTTAATTACCGAGGGATCCATATTATGTTACAATAGGGAATCCACAACTAATTTTGTACTACTATAGATTCACTTGATTGACCTAAATATTTAACTTAGCCACACTATGACATAAAATAATTAGCATAGTTTTTTAAAGGCCTTTTAAGATATTGCCACTGCAAAAGCATATTTTGGCAAGAAAACTAGAGAATATTTTCTCTTACATATGATCATTAATGATCTTTTCAATTTTCTATAGATTTGCTAAATTCTTTAAATAAGATAATCATTTTTTTCATAGATCTGCAAGATCTTTTACAATGAAATACTCACTTTTTAATTCTTCATGGATATAATGATGAAGGAATCGTTGATTTTTCTTGTCTTGATTAAATTTATTATTTTGCTTTATATCTTTAGGACCATAAAATCCAAATGGATTTCAAAATCCAAAATTCAAGATAGATAGTTCTTGCTCATTATGTCAAGGCCGTAAATTCGACTATTGTAATATTTAATATGATTCAAACAATAATTAAAATAAATTATAATGATATTATGATGATATAATTGAAAGTATAAAAAACGTTGAAAAATTATTGATAGATGATATTCAATATCTTTAAATCGTATGGTAATTGTGCTGATGTAAATTTCTACCTTCGTTACATTGATCTAAAGTTTTACCTTAGTTCATCAGTGTCTCGAGTGTGTCATAACTAATTGAAGAGAATTTATAGAGCATAGATTTACCTATTTTGTATTCAAGTATTCACCCATACATTCAGCATGGCTCAAACCTCCTATGGATATACATGTATGTACTACTTCACTTCTGAAACTATCAAAAGGTATTTGACACTAGGGGTGAAAACAAGCCGAATTATTTGAGAATAGCTCACGAGCAAATCAGTCAAATGTTCGACTCGACCTAATGTTGATCTAGTTCAAGTCCAGTTTGAGCTATTCAAATTGAGTTTCAAGTTCGAGTTTGAACTCTTGACTACTTTGCTCGTAAGCTTGTCTAGATTTTCAAGCTTGTATACAAATTTAGCTTTTTATTTTTTTGATATGTATAGTTGCTAAAATACCTAGGTAATATATAATAAAATTATGACTTTACATCTTCAATTCGAGCGAACTCGAATCAAATCCGAACTTTCTTAATCCAACTGATTGAACTTGAGCTTCCTAAACTATATTCGACTAAATTCAAACTTGAGCTGTTTCAAATTTATTTTCGAATTCAAGATCGAGTAAGAGCACTATTCGGGCTTTGCTCATCTTGTTTCCCAACCAAAATACAAGCAACAACTTGGGTCTCCCCGCAACAACCTCATATATGTCTCCCACCCCGCAACATTATTTTCTTTCTTAGATATTTTCACAACAAACTAAACAGTCAATACTTTTTTCAGGGAAGAAATTATCAATACTATAACCATGGCTAAAATCATTATAGACAAAATTTATTTCAATAACTTTTTCATTTGACAGGTATGTGAAGTCCATTTATTTGTATTTTGGCATACAACAGGTGCATGACTAATGGATTTTTCATGCCACAACAATAACATTCATTTTTCAGTATTTTCTGGTTATCAGACTATTTTGACTACTATTTTCTTTCACTTTTCTTCTTTGGAATTAATCTATTTCGAGTGGTATGGGCAATTATTACAACCACTTTGTACAGCTACTATATGTCAACAATCATAAGCATAATCATTTTTATAATTGTTATACATAACTGCATTTACTTCAGGAAATGGAACATATCTACACATTATTGCATATCACTTCGTGGAATGGAACAAATACAGTAGTATGACTTTCACAATTTCTTATCAATAATTCATTATTTAGTTCAGCCACAATAAGACATGAACTAATTCGAATAGTTTCTTAAAACCTTTTTAAGATATTATTGCTGCATGAGCATATTTTGACAAGAAAAGTAGAGAATTTTTTCTCTAACATGTACTCATTAATGACCTTTTTAATGTTTCATAGATCTGTTGGATTTTTTTAAATAAGATAATCATTTTTTCAATAGATCTCCAGGATCTTTGACAGTAAAATACTTGTGTTTAATCCTTTATGGATATAATGACAAAACTGAAAGAAAATCATTGATTTTACTTGTCTTAATTAAATTCATTATTTTATTTGTGTCTTCAAGACCCATAGAATCCAAATGGATTTCATAATCCAAAATTTAAGATAGATAATTCTTGCCTATTTTGTTAAGGCTGTAATTTGACTATCATAATATTTAATATGATTCTACCATTAATCAAAATAAATTCAAATGGTATTGTGATGACACAATTGAAAGCATAAAAATAAAAATGTAGTAATAGATAATATTCAATAAGAGACAGCAAATCATACCTTAGTTGTAATAATATAAGTTCTACCTTCATTATATTGATTTAGTTCTACCTTAATTCGTCAGAGTCTCATGCAAATTCTACCTCAATTAAACAGAGTTTTGTAGTATAGTGATAATGTGTTACAAAAGTTAGCAAAATATATGGAGTTAGGAGAGAAAATAAAAACAAGAAATATGGAGGACCAAATCTTTAATTTTTCAGTCCGTATATTCATTCCACAAATAGTACATCCTATTTATAGGAATATAATAATCCATGAGTCACGTGACATAAATAATATAACTTATATCTACACTTATCACATGTTTGGATGTAAATTAGCTTTCACTACAACTTATATATATGTGTGTGTATAGACACACACACTGCTATTTCAATCATGTATTATCTCTCTTCTATGTGTAATAGTTATCTGAAGAGAATTTATGGGTCATAAGTTTACCCATTTTGTATTCAAGTATTCATCCACTAATCTTTTATGAAATCAAAAGATTTAGAATTTCTCTCTCTTCTACTAACTTTTGTCTTTATCATTTGAATTATTTATTTTTTTGACCATATAAAGTAATTGTGTTAGTAAATGTTAGTATTGGTATATTAATATTTAATTAATGTTAGACAATAAATTCAAGCAAATTAAGTTTAGACAATATACAAGTATGCAAAATTGGGTCAAACAATTTGAAATTTACCGGTTTATGTACCCGTTTATAACCATACTTATATTTTCTTGTTAAATTTCTAAAAATTCACTATGTTATTGAATAATTTTTTAAATAAAATGTATTTTTGGAAAATTCTACAATTCCGTTGAGAGAACTATCCCATTGGTTTTAAAAATCTTGTACAGTACAAACTTATAAAACATATAGTGTTATACTATATAAACTTTTAAAGAACAACGGGAGCCTTTTTTTTATTCAAGAAAAAGCAATTATACATTTACTAACTTTTAAAACTCAATTTATGCAATTACTTACTTTTAAAACTCAATTTATGTGTTACTCTTTTTATTGCCGTTTTTCAACAAAATAATAAAATTTATGTGTAACATCTAGTTTAAAATGGAAATAAGTCAAAGGCTTTAGGGGAGGCTTTTCCTAATTTTTAATCGATTTCTCATTCTTACTCCTCACCTGACCAAAACTCACGGACATACTTTTCCTTATATCTATTACCTATATATAAATGCGAGTTATATTTCCTTCTTTTTTTTTTTGGTTTCTTCCTTTCTTTATAAATAAATGCCTAAAATACCAACCCTTAATGAAATATAATTCAATAAAAAACATAACTAAATTACTTCTCTTCTATTCTAGCTACCTATTATTTAGGAAATCACTACCTATTTTTAGTCATACAATCCTACTCGAGAGATATAATCTTTTATTTTTTTATTTTTGTTCTATCTAATACACCCTTAATTAAATAGCAATGTCTAATACATCCTTCAAGAAGTATAATTTGCCTATCTAAAATACTCTCCATTTAATATAATAAGATTATCTATCTTTTATGATACTACAATTATTTATTATATATATATATATATGTATTAAAACATAGCATAATTCTTTAGATTTATATGAAAATCTGGGCATAAATGTATTAAGATGGTAAAAATTTTATTTGTATTAAAAATTTTATATTTGATCCAAAAAAAAATAAAAGCAGTTTTTATAACTATTATGTATATTCAAATTTTTTCTTCCTTACGTTGGTACGAAATTTTGGCATAAATATATAATAAGAAGGTATAAATTTTTAGAAGTAGAAAAAATATTTATACATGTGCAAAAAATAAATAAAAATATTATTTTATAACTATTATATATATTCAAATTATTTTATTTTTATTCCTAATAAAAACAGTCTTTTATAAATATTTTATACATTATTAATTCACAAATAATTATAATATTTTCTCTAACTGCTTATTCAAGTACGCTCTTTCATGTTAGTTAATTATTCTCAATTTATATATTTTTATATGCCAAAAACATTGTAAATTTTTAGTAAAAATATAAAATTTTTACTATATTATAATGTGATTAATCATGTATTTGTTTTAGTTACAACATGAAATTGTTGCTGTTTAGGATCTATGTATAATAACTAATTAGTTGTTCATCATAGCAGATAAGTTAAATTATTGAATTGACTTTCACATTTATTAATGTTAATAGAGTCTTTCAGTTTAAGCTCATCTTTGCCTTTTTAATATCAAAGTTTTCCTCTACCTCTAAAAAATCACAAAATTATAATCGTACAAATGAAAATTTAGTATTTGTAAAAGTGAAAAAGATAATGGAGTATATAACACTATTTCCTTACCTCATTTAACTCATTTAAATTCTTTACAGTACGATTCATTTAGATTTGTTTTTCCCTTCCCTACATGAAGAAAAAAAAATAACCAAGCAACGAAACTAAAGTTTGATGCAAAATAGAAAACTGACAATTTTTAATTAAGATAAAAGTATTTGTTAATTTTATATTAATATTTGATTACAAAATCCTTATATTTAAGAATATCATTTTGTAAAATATTGGTTTAAACTATTGATGAGATAGAAAATAAATTCAACCTATGATACAATGTAATGCTTAAAATATTTCAAATTAATCATTGTAACATATACAAGAATTCTACACATAATTTGTGATGCTAATATAGAAATTTAAATAAGTAATTAATATAGAAAAAATACATATTATGCAAATATATCATAGTATTAAGTATTTAAGATATTTATTGGTATATATTGAGTTTAGATGTTAATTTTCGAAATTACAATACTAATTGTTACAGTATTTGATAAAATAATATTGGGTTAAATTAACTACTAATGAGGTAAAAAAGTTCATTTAATGGTATGATGCATTACCAAAATAGTCTAAAATAATCATTGTAAGACCTATAAGAATACTACCCATAAATTATTGAAATGACATATAGAAAAAATAAGTAGGTAAGTAATGTAAGACACAACATGAATTATGTAAATAAAATTATAATATTAAATATTCTAAAATAATTACAAATATACATTGTGTTACACGTCAACTTTGAAAAGTACAATGCAATTTTGACACTATTTAACAAAACAATAAAAATATAGATTAAATATCTTAGTAAACAATACAAGAAATTAATTGGAAAAGTACGCAAAAAATAAAATAAAATTCACACACTTTTGTTGGTTTTAATTTTTTTATATATTTCATAAATACAAATTTAACTTCATAGTAAAAGAAGATACCATATCAAAATATAATTTATAAGAAATTAATTGGAAAAGTACACAAAAAATAAAAATAAAATTCACACACTTTTTTTAGTTTTAATTTTTTTATATATATTTCATAAATACAAATTTTAATTTCATAGTAAAATACTATATCAAAATATAATTTTGGAGCTAACCATGTTCGATATCATTTAGGATGAAGGAAAGAATTTAGAATATCGATGAAGCTTTAAAGTTAATGTTATCATAAGGTTAAGAAACATAGAACAATACCAATATATTTCTATTTTAATACATATTTACAAAATATGTTAAAAAAAATTAATTGCAATAGAGATTATATAAAAACTACGTGTTATTTTGGATATATTTAGAAACTACTTATTTTTCAGTATAGTTCCGTGCATTTAGAGTGAGATAAAGAATATTTTTCATTAATGTTTTTTACATTTAAAGAAAGATAAAATAACAACATTCTTTTTTATCTTTTGATAATGATCTTAATATATTACATGGCTACCTATTCATATTATAGAGAATATGTTAGTTTGATGTCTTTGTTATTTACATTTTACTTCGGTTCATTTTTTTCTTATTTTTTAAAATTTTAATTAATCATTTTGTAGTAATTATCATATATTATTTGATATCATGTAAATATTTTTCCAAATAAAAGAATTTTAACAGCTTTATTTACAAAATGATGTTTGATACTTGATAATGATTTTTCTTTTAGTGATAATAAAGAATACATAGATACATTTAAAAGGTTCAATATTATGGAAAAATCTTTATTTTTAAATGATCAAGTCATTGGTAGTATCATTATAACAAATTATAATTTAGGAAGCTATACGAGAAATAAAAATTATTTTGGACTGAAAATAATACACATTTTGTGTCATTAATATGAATGAAGAGATCAAACTTCAAATTTTTATAATAATTTTCTTGATGTGTTTATTCTTTTCATTTTAATTAGATTCTTTTTTTTATTATTATTTTTGAAATTATAAACCCAAAGTTATGAGGTAAGACATCGATTTCTCAATTAATTTTATAATTATTATCCATATATCATTTGATTTCTTGTAAATATTTTTCGATAACCAAAGAATATCAATACTTTATCTATAAAATAAAATGTTGGTACTCGATAGTGATTTTGTCTTTTAGTAATAACAAAGCATATTAAGTAATTGGTGGTGCCGCTATAAGAAATCATTATCTAAGCGGATAGAAGAGAAATAGAAATAAGATGCAAATAGTGTCATATGTTGTAAAAATGAATAACATTAAACACATAACAAACAATAGTGAAAAAAAAAACTAAAAAAGAAAGGTGAAAATATTTTATTTTTTTATAAAGAGCAAAGATATTAAATATATATTTTAAAATATTTACCTTTTGTATTAAAAAAATTCAACAAATAAAATATTTACACTTTGTACTTTATATTATCATTCACTGATTATTTTTTTTTTTTTAAATAAAAATGTCTAACAAATCAGGATTATTACACGTAAGGCTAAATACATGTTTTTTTTTTCTAGTATAACTAAAATATCCTTATTGTAACATACTTATTATCGTTTTTTCCTAGTATAACTAAAATATCCTTATTATAACCTACTTATTATCGGACACCAACCAAATCATCCAAACGGAACACATTGAATCATCAGAAGTTAACACAATGTTGTCTTGGAAGAAAGTTAAAACGATCGGAAGAGGAAGTTTTGGCTGTGTCTCTTTAGCAACTTGAGATTCAAACAATGATAATCAGGATCATATTCCTTCTACTGTTTTTGCAGTGAAATCCGCTGAATTTTGGTCTTCGAATTCGCTTCAGAAAGAGCGAGGATTGTTGCATTTGTTTCAAGATTGTCCGTATATCATTCAGTGTTATGGTGCGGACGCCAGTGAAGATGACGGCGTGATACACTATAATCTCGTGTTGGAGTTTGCTGGTATTGCCAGTTTAGCCGATCGTATTTACTGTAATTCGAGTGATGGTTTGCTTAAGGATCATACCAGTTAAACAGTATACAAGATCGCTTCTCTTGTGCTTAAGCTACGTATGTTGGATTTTAGACATTTACATATATATTAATTTATATTATATACTATCATAATTAATTGATCCAATATAAAGTGATGTAAGATAAATGAGTCTAAGTTATCTAATTGTATGGACATTTATGTATAGATAACCTAAAATATTATTTCTTGTTTATGTATTGATAACCTAATTTATGTATAGATAACCTAATATACTTTAAGATAAATGAGTCTAAATCATCTAATTAGTATGATATTTTATGTATAAATAACCTAAAATATTATTTCTTGTTTTACAATAAGCAAAATTTGGGGAATAAGCAAAGTATCTCTATATATATAACTTATGGTCCCAAATTTTACGTATGTTACCCAACATCAGAAAAGTTCAAGAATCACATTCGGTTATTCAAGAATCATATAAATTCTAATGGATTCAGGTACGCTTCCCCATCTAATCTTTAATTTATATTCATGATGATTATGAATGATTAAACATGAAGGGTACGGATTATAATAATGTTAGTTGTCATGATATTAAAGTTAATTTGGTATCCCAACAAGTAGTATCAAAACATTTTCATGTTAAATCATTGAAAAATCAATTTTTTGATTTGATTTATTATGTGATTTCATACGAATCTAGTTCTTGAATTTGACAAATTTTTATGTGATTTAATTTGTTGTATTTAATAACAATTGTGGTTATATTACGGATTTAAGGTTTTGAATCCAATAATTTTTATATTTATTTGGATTTAATAGTTGGATTCAAAATTTTAGTTTTACTTTTTTTTCCCCCTTTTGAATTTGTTTGGTATTTGAAATAAAAAAAAAAAAAAAACGTAAAGATTTTGGATCATGAACGAAGATGGTATGCGGTTTTGGTCATGATGAATAAGGAATCTTTTGAATTATTAAAAAATATATATCTTTCATGACCAGAAGGTTTTTTGTTTTTTTTTGGGGGATCATGAACAAATGGTCATGATCATAAAGACTTTGGTTTCAGTCATGAACAATGATGTTCATGACCAATCTAATTCACTACAAGAAAATTGCTGTTTTCATGCGGAATTTGTTGCGCATTTATATTTCCGCATTTTATTTTTATCAAATTTTGCTGCGGATACAAAATGTCGTTATTTTCAGTCCAAAATAACACATCTTTCTGTATATTATTCCAGATAATATGAATAAGAATAATTCGCTGTCTCTTATACACATTCTAGAATTTCATCTCAAAAAACAATTCGACGAAACAAATTCAAATACAATACATATATGCATTTAGTGTCTCTTATACACAACTAAATGTGTATAAGATCCGAGCAGATGGTATCTGTATCAAGCGAGTTCCCCACCAAGTTGGAAATTGTTTTTTTTTTAAATTTTTTTCTTTTAGGCGTTAGATGTGTATGACAGACAGACCCTTCCAACAGCAATAAAACGGCTAGTTTTTTGGGTAATGTTGGAAATTTTTCTTAGCTGTGGTATTGTATATAGAGCTACAGCCAAAAACCATGACAAAGTTTTAAGAAAAACAATCATCTTAAGAATGTGACAGAAAACTCAAATGCAATCTTGGTTTTTTTGTGATCCCCAAGTTGGCATTGTAGAATGCTTCAATTGTACCAATATCTTCCCAGTAGCCGTCATACAAATAAGCTTGAACCTAAATGAAAGCTGTTATAGTCAACTTCTAGAGCCAAGAATCTCAAGATGCAATAATCATTGAGAAAATTACCAGTCCACTTCTAGTTACACTCAGTGATTATTGCTCGTGTCACTAGTATGGATTATCAAATTGTTACACAAACATTAGCAGCCTTGAGCAAAATGCAAGCAACTAAATAAGATATAAACCACCCTTAAACAATTTCAATCTTTTAAATTCTATGGGACTGCAGAACAACATTGTATTTGGTCTAATTCGAAATCGTATCAAAGATAACATATGGCATTTGAGAAATAAATGGACATGAATATCATCATTTTTGCCCGACTTCCGTAGTATGATGTTCATTGCTCAACAAGGATAGTTCTATAAGAAGATGCAGAGACCACTGGAGTAAAAATGATGAAAGAAGAGCAACTTTAGAAACGAACGAACCCTCAGTCCAATTGAAGTTGCACCAGGGATGATTTCACTTCCAAAGTCATTGGCTCCAAGGAACTTATCCCGGAGCAGGTTTGTCATCACATCTTTGCTTACAACATATATACCCATACTAGCAATGTAAGGCATCTCTTTGGCCCTATTAAGTTTGGCTCCTAGAATAGTAGTATCAACTCGATGCTAGTTAACAGAAATAAGTAACAGGAAATGAGCAACTTGTAGAATTCACAACAACATGCTATACATCTCTGAAGTTATTAACCACTTAAGATGGTTACCCTCATAGCTTTCAATTGCTCTCCTTTTGGTTTTTCAGCAAACTCAATAATGCGCCCTTCTTCATCAATCTTCATCAAACCAAATGCAGTAGCACGGAATACTTATTAGAATGCAAATGAGGTATGTTAAAGAAATACTTTAATTAAAGTCTACTAAGTATCATTCCAATACATACATTTATATAACATTTCATTTAGAAACATTATTCATGGTTTAGTATTTTGCATATAATATGCATTATGAACTTGTTCAACCCAAATTGTATAATATTCCTAGTAAAAAACTTGAATATCTCATGAAATGGAATTGTTTTAAGAAAAATGCAGTGTTTGTATATCTATTAAAAAAAATGTAAATAACATAACAAAAATCTATACGATAACAAACAAAATAAAAAAAAATAAAAATAAAATAAAAATAAAACTGCAAAAATTATAGCAAAAATCCTACAGAAATTAGGGATAAAAAAAAATCAAAATAACATAGCAAAAATCTATACGATAACAAACAAAATAAAAACAAAATAAAAATAAAACTGTAAAAAAGAGACAGGTCCAGGATTCTTACAAAAAAAAAAATATACACATCTAGATGTGTATAAGAGACAGCTCCACCGCAACAAATAGCTTTTAAAAAAATTCTCCAGATTGAAAATAACAAAATAAACCACTCACAAAAATTATGGATAACAAGAATTAAAAAAAAAATAGATAAAAGAACAAAAATTGAAATGGTAGATCAATCAATCACCTTGGAAATGGTTGAGGATGTGCACGGTTGCAGCTAGAGGAGATGGTGGCTGGACAAATCGAATCCAAGATGAACACCAAGTTCACGCAGCTTCTTCAAGAGGAAGGATGGAGCAAAATGGCTTGAGGAGAGAAAGAAATGAGGAAGAAGGGATGAAATTTAGGCTTGAAAATAGTAGATGGCAGTTGGAAGAAAGGTGGAGGGTGAATGGTGGCTGGTGGTGCAGGAAATGGAGAGAAAAAGTGATTTTTCCCCGATTAGATCTGTCCAAAATATCGGGTTTCGCATCAGAATTGAAATTTCTGCGAATTTACTTAGAATTTCCGCACACTTGCGGAAATTAATATAAATTCGCAGCAAATGTGCGGAAATAAATTTCGCAAAGACACTTGCTGCGAATTCAATGTCCGCAGCACATGTGCTGCGGAATTCATTTCCGCAGCAAATGTGCTGCGGAACAATTGCTGCGGAATTTATATTAATTTCCGCAGCAAGTGTGCTTCGGAATTAAATGTCCGCACATGTGCGGATTTATTTTTCCGCAAATTTGCTATTGTCCTTAATTTTTTTTTCGATTTTTATTGCGTCACAGATAGTGTCATTGGCTCCCGCTCTTATGGAGGACATCTAGATCTGCGGATTAAGAGACAGGATTTTTTAATCATATGGAACACCAAATAATTATCACGTATTTAAAAACTAAATTTACCTGTCTCTTATACACATATAATTCCTGGGAAAAAATCCACAGCAAAAATCCGCATGAAATTTGCAATTTTTTAGTAGTGATTAAAGTGTTTTTTTTAATTATAAATTTTTTTTTAATCTTTGAAAAATTAATTAAATTCAAATAATAATAAATTAATTAAGGATGTTAAAAATTTATTGATTGACACAATATACTATCAAAATATCTCTTCTTGTGTAGGTCAATTTATTTTGAAACATCAAGATAATTGTACATTTGTAATTTATATGGATATTTATCAACCCAAAGAAAGGCTAATATTTGGCCAAATTACATATACACCTGTGGTAATAAATACGTGATAATTATTTGGTGTTCCATGCACGATGAATAATAAATCGGTCCAAAGATAGACTTATTGTTTGACAAGATTTATTATCAAATATTTGATTACTATACCAAGAGTACCACTTATAAGTTAATATTTCTGTCCAAAGACTAAATATCAATGTTGTGCTAGGTATCTTGTGATGGCCCTACCACTATTTGAATTTATTATTTATGTTACTTGGAACTTATGTGAATATGTTATTTTGTTTTATTTTTAGTTAATATATCTGCTTCTATGATATCTGTCAACATCAATTCCATCACTATGTCGAATGGAACCAACTTTAAGGAATGGAAAGAAAATGTAATAATCGTTCTTAGTTGCATGAATCTATACCTTGTGCTAAGGATTGAACAATCCACTCTTCTTACAGATAATAGTTCCACAGAGAAAAAAAGAGACCATGAGAAGTGGGATCGTTCAAATCGCATGAGTCTTATGATCATGAAATGTACAATTTCGAAAATCCTGAGAGGCGATGTGTTTGAAAAGGAAACTTTCAAAGACTAAGGAGTTCCTTATAGAAATTGAAAAGTATTTTGTGAAAAACAATAAAGTTGAAATAAGTACGATTCTGGCGAACTTGTTTTCAATGAGTTATAATGGAAAAGGAAATATAAGGGAGTACATTTTAAAGATGTCTCATCTTACTTCAAAACTTAAGGCATTAAAATTAGAACTGTCTAAGAACTTGCTTGTACATTTGATTTTGATCTCTCTTCCTGCACAATTCAATCAATTCAAGGTCAGTTATCACTGCCAAAAGGATAAATGGTCTCTAAATAAGTTTATTTCTCAAAGTGTGCAAGAAGAGGAAAGATTGAAGTAAGAAAAGATTAAAAGTGCTCACTTGGTGAGTACCTTTAAAGACAAAAGCAAGAAAAGGAAAAATGATACAGAAGTTGTGGGTGGTCCACTTCAAAAGAAACAGCAAAAGAAACAAATTGAGGAATTTTGTTATTACTTTTGTAAGAATCCTGGACACATGAAGAATGACTGTACCAAATTTACAATATTATGCTTGGCATGCAAAGAAAGGTATGCTTCTCGTTTTGGTTTGTTCTGAGGTTAATTTAGTTTCAAATCACTTATTTTGGCTTTTTTACCCCATATTGTAGAATGGATCTCGAAAGATATGAAAGATCTCCCTCCAAGCTATACATATGACTTTCATTGAATACGGCTTTTCGTAGAATTCTATATGTATCTATGAGATCGAGTATGGAATTCTGTTTACTCACTTTAAATTGAGTATCCCTTTCCTGTTAGGATTGGAAATCCTATATTTTCCATATCCATACGATTGAGTCCTTAGATTTCTGAAATAGTGTAAAAAGAAGTGTTTCGAATCGTTACATTTTTTATAGGATCTCCTCTTATAGTATAGATAGACTAAAAAATCGAATAGAGTTCTTTTTGTATCACTTCACCCCTCTTTTTTTATTTATTCTTTTATTTTCCTTTTTCCTATTTTGAAAAGTATTCGAGTTATGTGAACTACATCCCTGTTTGTTGCAATACTTAGTTCTCTCCCTTGGACTCCGAACGGGAAGGACTAATTTGCGGATGAAGAGTTGGTATAACTGACTCGATGAAGACACACTTGGTGGATAGACTCTAGTGCTACTACAAGTGTGTCTATGCAGGGTTACATGAATTGTCGAAAGCCGAATGATGCTGAAAGATTCTTCTGCAGGCGACAGCAAACCAGTTAAAGTTGAAGTAATAGGGACTTTTAGGTTATTGTTAAAAATTGGTTATTATTTGGAATTGAAAAAGACATATGTTGTACTGTCTTTTAGACGAAATTTGGTTTCTATTTCTGTTTTGGACAAATCTGGTTACTTTTGTTCATTTAGAAATAGTCAGTTTAGTTTTTTTCTTAATTCAAATATTGTTGGTACTAGTTTTTTATCTTCTCATGGTAATCTTTATTTACTCAATATTATTGCTTTATATAATGAAATCTTATATAGTTCACGTGGTACTAAGTGCAAATTAATCAATAAGAATTCTGTTTCACTATGGCATGGGAAGCGTGTAGGTCATATATTTAAACAAAGAATTGAAAGACTTGTGTCAGATGGAATTCTTGATCCCCTTGATTTGTCAGACCTTCAAATCTGCGTTGAATGTATTAAAGGGAAACAAACAAATATAAAGAGATTAGGTGCCAATAGAGTTGCGGATGTCTTAGAAGTAATACATACAGACATTTGCGGCCTATTCCTTACGAGTTTTTGGAATGGTCAACAATATTTTATTACATTCATAGACGATATTTCTCGTTATGGCTACCTTTATCTAATTCATGAGAAGTTTCAGTCACTGGACTTGTTCAAGTCTTTTAAAGCAGAAGTTGAGAACCAACTTGGTAAAAGAATTAAAGCTGTCAGATCTGACTATGGTGGTAAATACTATGGTAGATATGATGAATCAGGTGAACAACGTCCAAGATCTTTTGCAAAATTCCTAGAGGAGTGTGGAATCATCTCACAGTATACCATGTCGGGATTTCCTAGCATGAATGGTGTTGCTGAGATGACGAAACAGAACTTTAAAGATATGGTGAGAATTAAGATTAGTCATACTACCATATTCATTCTGGGGAGAGGCATTAAGGACTGCAACTTATATCCTTAATACAGTTTTAATTAAGGCAACGACCAAAACTCCCTATGAATTATGGACTAGCAAAAAGCCAAGTATATAACATTTACATATTTAGGATTGTCCAACTGAGGTAAAGCCTTATAGGCCAAATTAAAAGAAACTAGACGCAAAAACAATTAGTACTTATTTTTTGGTTACTCTGAACAGTCTCGGGGTTACAAATTTTATTATTCAGATTCTTTTTTTAGACGAAAAATGTCCAATTCTTTGAGGATATTGAGTTTGAGGGAGAGATAAGGTTAGAAACACGAGTTTACACTTGGATTCACTTTGGTGAGTGATTTAATCTTCAATTTGCTTTAATGTGTGATTTAATCTTGTAAATGATTTTTAAGACGTTGTTTGTCACATTGTAAAAGAATAAGATTTTGGAAGATGTTCTTTCTACAATTTTTTTTAGGGAATCATTCTCTCGTACTTTAAATGCTTGTACTATACAATATCATGTGTTTTTAATGTTTGTATTGTACAAGATTTTAAAGATAAGGGAATGATTCCCTAAAAGATACTATAGAATTCCCTAAAGATTTTATCCTAGTTTTGAAACTTTCTCATTGTTATCGACCAATTTAAATGCATTGGCTATTTCGGTTTGAAATCTTATTTTTTGATTATGCCTATCCTTCTATTTCATATTTAGATGATGCCTCTGATTCTGGGCAACATAACTGTATTGAATAAGTTTTAAATCTTCAATTTAGATAGGCTCAGTTACTCAACTTCTTGTATTTTTCAACCTACACACCTACATCTGTTATTCTTACTTTTCTTTTTTGATGGAACTGTTCTTATGAGTTACGGATGCAAATTGTTCTCCCTTTTTTTTTTTTTTTCTTTTTTTTCTTTTGAGGAAATTTATCTTTGTAAATTGATGAAGCAAAGAACAAATTCTTCCTGATTGTAAATGTAAATGCACTTGCGATCTGTTTTCCTCTTTTGTGGAAGTTCTAATAGTCATGACATAAAACTGACTGTTCACTTTAGACCAATAAAATTGAACCATAATCTCTCAAAATCAAAGCAAAATTATTTCTCTTTCTTGTTTTGGAGTATCACACATGCTATGGGGGAAAAAAAAAGGATGAAAAAGTGATAGATAATTTTCAACATCTTGTCGAACAGTTGAAGGAAACTTGAACATGAGAACAAATTTCATCAAGTACAAGGACCAATGAGCTATGACTATATCAATGTGCATTCATCACATTCCATTCCTGAAAAAGGAGAAGATAAGAAACAGCCCCCCTCCCCCCCCCCCAAAAAAAAAAAAACACTAAGCACTAAGCCTAATAAAAAATATGCTGTATTATATATATATATATTAAAAAAATCTAAAATATTAGAAAGTGTTATTGTATAATCAATTCTTCAATTTAAATTTGGCTTCAATATTTTGTCAAACAAATTCTCTGTGATTTGTACGGGAACTCGTCTCCTATGGCTGGTATATATAACTCTTTATCATTTAAGACTCTGCGCCAGAACTATTATGTCTTGCTCTTTGCCTCTTTACCTTCATCTTGAAGGTTGCTTAGTGTTGGAATACCAGATTTTCTTCTGGCAAATCAATATTTTCTCCTTGTCACCGCCATACTCTGTTTCTTCTTCACGGCATCCCCATTTCATCCCCTTGGCTACAGTTGCAATAGAATCGATATAGTAGCTGGACTCACGGATTATTGCATATCCATTAGGCCGCAAAATGCGATCCATCTCCAACAAGACATACTTCATTTCGCATCTGCCCATGTATGGAAAACGGAAAGGATAACAATGACAGAAGATTGCAAGATGTAAAATTAAATGGTTGAATCGTGTAATATTCTAATACTATAGCTCATTCCTCAAAAGTATGTATCCCTACCAAATAGTTAATAATATCCCCAAGCTGTCCCAGTCTGGAACTGGGACAAAAATCTTTGGAGTTTACTCGAGGACTTGAGGTATAATATGTCTACTTCTTTCAGTGTAATGCAGGCCAAAAATTGCAACTCTCAATTCTACTGTATAATCAAAGCTTTCTGAGACTACCATATATTGCTTATTGGAATCAAGCACCATTTTCCAGCAAAAGCCAAACCTATGTTTGCTAGTACGAGAGAGAGAGAGAGAGACTGAATAGGTAACCAACTATGCACTTGAAATGCCTCAGCAACAATGAACAATTGTATTTGCCTTATAGTCAAAGACTCAAAGGACTGCCTAAAACTAAAATTTCTAAATTAAATACTTGGTCTTTCAAAAACTTTTAACCAGGTGTGAAGAAACTAATTTTTGGCCCAGTTGGTTTTGTTATTCTAGGTCCGGATGGTTTACAATTCAACATATTTCCAGCAGCGTGTAGAAACATAAATTCACCGCGAAATTAGGTAATTGATAGCATGAGGGTCCAATGATCAGATCAAAGTAGGTATACAAAGATGAGGGATGATGCACAATTGCATCAGAAAACGAGGAGCAGAGATAGCATACAGACTACAGAGTGGAATTCGGGACAACACCCATACCTGTGGCTTTCAGTGGTGAAGAGGCCGTCCAGATGAAGTAGATCATAAGTTCGAGGATATGTTGAAAAAGACTCGCACCTACAATTCAGAATCAGATAAATTAGAAAATGGTGATCCCACAAAACAAGAGTCATGCTATAATGGTTACAGTCTGGTATAACTTTCACTTTCCTCATTACATATTACCAGTCATGATAGGTTCCAATGAGGCCCCTGTCAAACACAACAGCAAGTGTGTTGCTAGCATATGAGGAAACCACATTCATGACCCAGACGGGATCATCTACCAAAGCTGCAGCAAAACCTCCATACATTGTATTCATATCCATTACATTTCTTATCTTGTCCGTCCCAATCACAGGCACTAGCTTCTTGTAGTGCTTAACTTGTGTCTTCCATTTACTATCGTCCAATGATTGAATGCACCACCACTGCCACCACGAACATCAGCAACACGCTCGGGAGCAACATGCAACCTTTGGGGCCATTTGGGTTGGGATTTCAACCCTAGTTTCTTATATTTCTGGTCAGGAACAACAACACAAGGCCGAAGTGGAGTATACCATGCTGAATCTGGCTCAGTACCATCATCACACTTTGTTGGGTAGTTATCTGGAGAATCGAGCTTCTTATAACAGTTATTATCCAATGATTTCTGCCACACAGCAATATCATCCTTTTTCTTGTAGAATTTGAAGCACAGTGATGTAAGTAAATCTTGCAACTTTTCATAGTCTGATTTCTGCTCTTCTATAGTAGTATTCCATCCTTTCCAGCGGTTTTCATAGTTCACAGGTGGGCCAGAAAGAACCCAGAAGCCCCCAGGACGGAGTATACGGTGGATTTCAAGAAGATAAATTCCACCTGAAAATAGAAAAATGAGATATGCATATTGAATAAAGACACCAACATTTGTTATTAGTAATGCCCTGCAAATGCAGTGAAATACTAGCAGCTGTAACAAAAAATGCTGAAGACTGCAACACGGTTATTCTATCACCGGTTATATTGATAGACTGACATCTTGTAAAACTTATTAATGACTTTGGTATCAAAGATACAATTTTTAGGGGATACCATATCCAAAGTTGTGCCAGATATTACATACCAAATTCAGTCCATGGAATAAGGCATCTTGAGCAATGAGCCATATCAAAAGAGTTTGAAGGGAAAGGAAGTCTCTGTGTTGAAATGATTCCCAGGATTGCAGGAATTCCACGTTCAAGAGCAAACTGAACTTGAGCCTCGTGATTATCTCTTGGGGCAAGAGAGACTGTCAGAATATTACGATCAAGTAAATCACCTCCCCAGCTTGCAACCTAGAGACAATGAATAAGTCTAAGATATGAAACGAAAACATATAATAAGCAAATGAAGTCTGGAGGATGTGAATCCAAAATATTGGCTCAAAAACAACACAAACACAGCATTGCTTTTAACTAATTACAATTTATAACTTTCTTAGGTAACAATGAGGTTTGTTCGAGTAGATTGCAGCACTACCTAACCAGCTCCCTCTGCATGCCCAAAAAAAAAAAAAAAAAAAAACTTCTTCTATCCCTGTTGGGTTATTTTTTTTCCTTATGATACCAATGAACTCAACCTTTTTTATTCAATCAAAATGCAGAAAATGACGTTTTATTGTCCACAACATAACAGTCAAAAGGTTAACCTACCACATGACTCTTAAGTTTTGGACAACTGAAAGCATAAAACTAACATTGAAGTGAGACTTCTGCATCCATTTATGAGAATTAAAGTACATCAAAAACCTTAAATAAGTTAAAACTTTACTATTGAAAGACCATATCTGAAATCAATAATTTTTCAGAAACGACAGATTGAAATATGCAAACTAAACAAATAAATGGAAACCAACAATCAGCAACAATATCAAATCTTGTAATATCTTAGCAGAGACCAAAAAAGCATATATAGATAAGTCACACAAACTCACCCCACAGCCCATATCAAGGGCAGTGCGGATGGTTCCATCTGTCATTGCTGGTATCAGATCCTGCATCAAATCCACATACTTTCCAACACCATTGGGAAACATGGTGCCTCCACCAGGAAAAAGGAAAATTTCCCCTTCTTTCTTCAGCCAATGTTGATTGGATTTTATTTTGCTAATCCAATCATATGGAACATTCCTGAAATCAAGATCCACATCCTCCATTAGGTATATCAAAATGAATTGCAACAAGAAAGGAATAAGAAATAATGTTTTAACATCTGAACTGCCAAGCAAATAGATTAACACATAAAATTGGACCATGCCACATTACCTGTACCAACACTGGTCTCTGCTTTTAGGCCATCTCATTGGCAACTTATAGCCATCTGGTGGGGGAACTAAGCATTCTTTCCTTTCAAATGCAGGAGGACAATGCCTTTCCAGAAAAGTAAGCCTATGCATACCATACTTCTTCCATCTCATACTGTTACACAAGTAACGTGTCACTTATATATTCAATGTACAGAAAAGTAAAATTGAAATCTCAGATCCTAAAGAGGTAAAAAATATGAGGTTAGTAGCTACAAGATACCCTTGGATCTGTGCATGGAGTATAGTCTTGATACTCGAGGCCACACTCAGGAAAGGATACATCTTTCACCTGGAGAGGGCTTGTGGAAGTTAACTTGGGTGATTCAACTGCATCTTTTACATTCACGGTTGTATATTTGTCCTTCTCAGAACAAAATAGTCCTCCGAGATAGAATGATAACCCACATAGCACAACAAACATTATTGCCACGGGTACCGTCCCAGAACTTTTATCTGGGTGAGTTGAGGGCTTTCCATCTTTATACTTCATGATCCCAAATTTGATCAACTAACTGCAAATGGAAGGACAAGGTATAGCTCAATGCACAAGTCTGATCAATAAATTACAACTAGAAAATAAACACTTAGAATGTTCTCTCACGGAAGAGGGTGCCTCTCTAAAGCTAACAGGAACCTTAAAAAACACTAAACGCTACCCAAAAGAAAATATAGGTTTGCATTCAAACGAATCTAGGTAGATCATAAGAACTTTGGGGCAAAAGAATAAGAATTCAATTCCAAATAGTCACATGCTTTGAGACCCAGCATTCCATTACTGAGCTTTAGAATAATCTTTACAAAAAGCAGCTCAATGGATATGATACTTCTGCATAAGTCCTAGCAATTATTTAAATAGGGAAATTGTCAAATTCAACCAGAAATCAGCTTCAATAACAGATGAAGTTCAAAATTGCAAATAAATGCACTCAGATTAATGCAGCAATAGCAGTCAAAGTCAAACAAAAAACCTACTGATCTGCTAGTCAAGAAAAGTATAAAGCAGGCTACCTTATTGCAAAATACTTGAAATTACTTTAACATTCCACATGATATGGACCCAAGTGCTTGACCATTTTGTAAAATTCAGGCATCCTAAAATAATGAGGGCCCTCTTGGCCAATTAAGTCAGCAAAAACATATTGGGAAAAAAAAAATAGAAAAGCTAACTCAATCAATCTCACTATCTCAACTAAACCATGCAAAAACCTCCAAAGGAAGAAAAAGAAAGCTATATCATGTTTGTAGGCCCATCAGATAAAACAACCATACTTCAAATGACCACTGTAACCAAAATCAAAAGAATTCAATGAACAAATAGGAAAACCAAATTCACCCAATACAAAAACCATCCAAAATTGCACAAAATCGATGCCTTTACAAGATGTGAAATTTGCCATGGAAATGAGAAAAAAAAATTTATTTTTTATTTTTTATTGAAAACCATTTCTTAAAAATCAAATCTTGAGCTATGCATTTATTAGTTTCAAGAAAAAAACAAAAACCAAGAAAGGCAAAAAAATCCAAAATTGAATCTGTTTCAGAGAATTAAGTAGAACCCATTTCTGGAAACAGGCCAATTATCCCAAAATAAAAAATCAAAGAAACAAGACAGAACAGAGACATATAATTCCAGAATGCAAAGATCTGACAGAGATCTGACTAACATAAAAGCAGCAAGTACAACAGAATGGGAAAAGGACCATATAATGAAGTTTCAGAAATAGTAATCAGAAAAAAGAAAGTACCTCTTTATTATGTGTGCAACCGTCTTTATATGCAAATAAATATATTTTACTATACAAATAAATCCTGAAAGAATTAATGTATCGTGTCCAATGCCTACAATTGCAGAATTTGGACTAAAAATGTGGGAGCTAATAGAGAAATCTCGATATCAAGAAAGAAGAGGAAAATTCTTTAATATGGAGAGATGGGAAAAAGGAGGCAAAGACAGAGATAAATGTCTCCACCTCGCAAAGATTGAGAGATGGACAAACATATGAGAAATCTCAAGTGTTTTTAGATATATAGAAGAGATAGGGGAGAAGGCTTGGCCTTTTAATAAGGAAACAAACAAGTACATGATATATATAACATGTATGAATGAATATCTCAAGTTTCTCTACAATTATGATTTATCAAGAAAAAAATAATAAATATTTTGTCAAAGTTTTTTTTTTTTTTTCCCCTGTTTGTCAGAGTCTCTAGTTTTATGCCTTATGTCTCTGGACTCTTGCCAAGCTGTCTTCTTTTTTCTTTTTTTCTTTTCTTCTTTTTTTTCATTCTCTCTCCCATAAACTCTCCTTCGTGGTCCCTTCCTAAATATCTCTATTTTTATGCTAGGATGAATTGCATTTCATGATTATCAGGTGAAGGTGAAAAAGATAGTAGTACAGTACTACATTTTTTTTTTTTTGAGTAATGCTACATTATAATGGTAATTAAGGTAAATTTTTATATGAATCAAATTTATACACTCATAAGATACAAAATTTATAAAAATTATTGTAAAATTCATGTAGAATTCATATGTCTTGTGTTTTATACGTAACTAGGGGTTTAGAAATTAGAACTATCCATATAATGGTTAGCCTGTATATATGTTCAATCAACTACTTGATATCCAAGTTTAAAAAAAAAAAAAGTAAATTGTATCCGATATATAATATACATATGGTACTCACTAATATGATTACTTGCCTTAATGACGAATATTTGATGTGGTCCATTTATGATAAGTTTTAATTCGAAAATTTAAAAAATAAAGAAAAAAAAGAAAGTTGAGGTCAAAGGAAGGAACCTAAGTGAATTTAAATTTCAAATTCAAATCTCTCTAAATTACTCAAAAAAAATTAAAGATTTCAGTTGATAATTTAAAATCTTTTCACAAATGAAAAAGATATTTTAGTTGATAATTTGAAATCTATCCACGAGAATTAGAATGAGTATATTTCATACTCACTAAAGTTTTATATTATTTCAATTCAATCCATTTAAAATTCTTTTTTATTCAAATCTAGCCATCTAAATACACACAAAAACTGATTGCTAACTGCCCAAGTATCCTTGAAATAGGAAGGAGATGTGGAAAAAAAAAGAACTTAATATATACCTTAATAGTATCTAAAATTACGCGACTGAACAAAATCAGTCAAACTTGGGGTGGTTACCAACCCATTAATTTGAATGAACAATACCTATACATAGTAAAATTATGTATTATGTTTTAAATAATGAAAAATTTTACAATCATTTTTTCACATATTTTTATTCTATATATATCACATTTCAAATCTTATTACAATGATTATTTTAAATAATATTTCAAATAATATCTAATATAATAGTTTTTCAAGCCGAGTCTTCCATTATTTTCTACATGCGAGGCTGCTATTCTTGCAAATAATGAGATTTGTGTATTCTCCTCTAATGATCGTATAAATTTTACTTACTTTTTTATTTTTTGCGGTTTTTAGATGTATTTATTGGACTATTTTTGTAGGCTTTTTATTTTTCTTTGATCAAAAAAAAATTCATGGAATTTCAGACTTTAGTATATGGACTGTTAACAAAAGTTTAGTTAGCCCCTGACAAGTATCCACGTAAACCGTTGGAAGAAGTTGGTTGGACTTGTTACTGTTGTTAAAAGTTAAGATGGCCATAATAAGGCGCTGCCACGTAAGATTTCTAAAAGGTATGCTAGATGTAAAGGGTCTGAGCCGGTGAGGTCCACAATAAGGATTTGATGAATACTGAGGGGACAATTTTTATTTTAGTGAGAAGTAATTACTCGACATGTTTGCTAATTATGTTTGGTAATTACTTCTTGATTAATAAATTTTTTTATTTTATTTGGGATAGAGTATTCATTTTTATAAATAGGATTGTTTTGTTACTTTTTAAAAATACGGATCGTAATTGTTATTAATTGAGATGCAATTATTATACATGCCTAATAATTATTCTTAATCAAGATAAAATTTGTCAGCTTTGGACACTTGAACCCCACTATTAATCCAAGGGCATTTATGTGCTTTAACTTTTTTAAAAAAAATCATAATTTGGTTGATGTATTATATTGTTACATTTTAATATTCTTTCGATAAAACATTATATATTTTAAATATTTATAAAGTACAAATATAAAATACAACATTATGATATTTTAATATAAAATCATAAAATTTTTCTAATTTCTTCGAATCTTTCTCCTTTGTTTGAGTTGCATGCATAAATCACAATTGCATAATATATGTGTTATAAATCCAATGCTCTAACAGGATCCTTCGACTAATTATTTAAGTGTGAGTAGTAGAATTTTATTTTAAAAAATTTAAATAATGGATAAGGTATTGATATGGACACTAGTGAAACTAGGTTCAAATTCTCTAACTTTCAGTTGCATCAAAAGAAGAAAGAGCAAACGTCTTGAATAGTCTTGCAACTATACTACGATTATTGATGTAGTGATCAAACAATTTTTGGTCTCAACGATCACTCAATTTTTAAAAATGCATATATAATGTCACTTCATCTCTAAAAATCGTTAGTACTGACGAAAATTAAATTTTTAAAAATTAAAATTATCTAACTACAATGAACTAAAATTACCTAAAAAGAAAAATTAAGGTGAAAATTAGATAATTAAAAAAAATCAATTACATAATAATAGAGAGGTTGTTATGAAAAATATAGAAAACTTTGGATAAAGAATCAAATGATTTGATTTATTAAATTTATAATTGAAGCCCTTAATCACCGTAGCCTACCCTTTCCCTAACCAGTCCACCACTACCCTTCTTCTCCTTCCATCTCCCTCTTATTTTTCCTCGCTCCCACCACTTCCTCTCCTCCTTCCTCAACTACTATCTCCATCCCTATTCCCCTGTTCCCATCATACCTGTCCCTATTTCTCCCCACTCTTGCCACTGTTTCCCTCATTTTTAGATATGTCTCTCCCTCCCAGTCCCCGCTAGCTCTCCCTACCATGCCATCCCTTCTCCTTACCTCTCCCTCCCTCGCAATCATCCCTTCCATGATCTAAAAATCCTCTCAATCTTATCCCCTATCCCTAGATTAATTATCTAACTACCTTCTCCTCTCTCTTCTTTCAACCACCTGCCAATTTGACCCTCCAACCCTAATCCAGGCCCTTACTCGTAGATTTGACCCCCATCTTATACTTGACAACCTCTACCTTCAATTTGCTCCTCTCATCCTGCCATTTCTAGCCCTTTTTAATTTTTACTTGTATAAGTGGATTTCTTAAGAACTAAGTCGTTCCTTTAATTCTAAGTTATGTTATTTTGATAAATATTAAAGGTAAAACTAGTATAAAAAGTGATCCGACAATATTTTATCCTCACAAACTCACGGGACACGCACAAACAAAGCTAACTGAGCACTTGACGAAAAGACAAATATTTAGGTAGATCCGATTCTTCATCTCACTTGTAGATTCTGTGCTACGAATTAAATTTTAGAAAATTTATGACATCAGCTGATGTGAGTAAAATTTTTTAAGATTTAATTTTGACTAAAAAGTTTACAGGTGGAGCCACTCTATCTAAGTATTTTCCTGAGATGGAGTGAGAGTATGAACATGTTTTTAAAAGTTAAGTAACTATTTAAGTCAAAATAATTGTTTGGTAATCATATTTGTAACCGTTTGGACCACCATTCAGGCGTCATTCTTTGGTCAAAAAGAAATTCACGATTAAAAAATTTAAGTGTACTGGTAGGCATAAAATTCAGGCAAACTATCCAGCGAAATTAATTAAAATTCCGCAAAGTATCCAACGGAGGAAAAGAAAGTAGGAGTAATTGCAAACTTTTGGTAGACAGGGATCAAAAGCCATTTCCGAAACTAAAATATTCGGAGTTGGACAACCATTATATTTGAAAATAAATAAAGGTTGCCTAAGCAGGATTTGGCAAAAAATTTAAAATTTATTAATATATTCAAGTAATTTTTAAGTTTAAAATTAATTAATTTAAATTTATTTAAATTAAAAAATATGAAAAGAATTATTTTAAGTAATTTATAATTTTGATATATTTAAAATTTATAAATCACTCTAACAAATCACTGAATTTTAAATCTTTTTTTAAATTCATCCATTCAAAAGCAACAAAAAAAAGAATGAGAGTGGGAGAGATACTAGAATTAACGACGGTGCCGCTGATCAGCAAACAAATTATAAAATGCAAGTACCATGGAGGACATTGAAACCTTTTTTTTTTTTTTTTAATAAATAGTTGTAATATTGCACTGGTTTATTGTAGTCTTTGAATTATGGAATTTGAACTTTGACGTACCTCAATGTACATTCACGTGTCATTCCATCGCTTAATTAATGGAACGCGGCTTTTAGCTTACGAGTACTTTTATTCAACTTCTCCACCTAGTCGGTTGCCTCAAGGTCTCATTTATATTCTCACAAGAAAATAAATGCTAAGGAGAAAAAGACCATGCATAACATATTAAAAAATATTATTAATAGTCAAAAAATTAGGAAAATTTTATAGTTTTTTTTTAGAAAATCATTCTTTTAACTTTAAAAGTTTATACAGTATAATTTTTTAAAATATATAATATATACTGTATAATCATTTAAAATACAAGAGGACAAATTTTTAAAAAAATCTTAAAATTTTACTAAAATTAGTATTAGTGCAAAGAGATCATCATGGCCCATTTAATGGGTCTATAACAGCGCAACAAGGACATCAAGTATGGTAGAAACAAACAAGGGGACAAAATTATTATCTTATCACTGTTTAACGTTTTTAGTCAATATATTAAATTCTCATATCTTAATTATGTATAAATTTCTTTAAACATTATAAAATTTAAATTTCATTTTTTTGAAGAAATTTCACTAAAAATTAATAAATATACATGGATTCTTCATTAAAAATTGTTTTATTTGAATAAAAAAATCAAATTACGACAAATAAATCAGAACGAAGTAAATACTATATTCAAGACCATTATGTTAACTTTTTATATATAGGTCTATGCAGTATAAACTATAAACCTTGTAAAAATTTTGTATAAATAAAACAAATTGCAGGCCGACACTTGAGGGATATAGCATTAATTATAGTTGTATTAAAAAATTAATTGATCAAAGGAATCTTATATTATCCACTATGGATGTGAATTTGTCGGTTGTAGGTTGAAGATGTAGTACAATCATTTGTAAATTTCTTTCAAGGGAAGATTGTATAAATGTAATTTAGTGAGTAAAACAGTTGGTTTAAATGAATTATAGAGAGAGAAAGTTCATTTTGACTTGGCATGTTTGCTTCATTAGGTCGCATGCTGTAATTATGATATATCATTAATTGGCTTATTTGTTTTTGCTTTGTGAGCATTAGAGTGATAATGGCGTGCAGCACACTCAAGTACTTATGAATTGTAGCTAGAGCACCAGATAAAAATAATTTAAATCAAATTAATAATATTAAACAAAATACATAGCATCAGTCAAATAACGTATGAAACTACGTACAATAAAATATAGGACTAATTTTATTTTGTACCCCTAAACTTATATACTATTCTTACTTTACATTTTGAATTTTAGTTTTAGAAACTTTGCACCTCTAATTCACAAATTTGTCCCACTTTAACCCCTTTTTAATCCTGTATAAAAGTTAACGGAATTTTTATTTTTGCGCGCAAAAGTATTGTTGTACATCTGCTGAATTTGTAGTATATATGAGTTAAAAATTTCGTTAATTTTTTAGATGGCGTTAAAAAATGAGATAAAGTTCGACGAATTTGAGAGTTCGGTGTATAAAATGTTCAAAACTAAAATTTGGGATGTAAAGTAGGAATTGAATATAAATTGAGGGGTGTAAAATGGAATTAGTCCACATAATATATAGCATCAGTCAATCTAAAAATATCTGCAGGCCAATCTACTCCACCTACTGCTAATCTTGATTCACAAAGGCATTGCTAGCAGTTTGGAATTTGCTCATTTACGTATTGCACGATATGGTTGTCCATCATTTTCTATCAAATTGGTATAACATTAAATGCAGTGCCTTATTTAGCAAGCACAAAATCATGTCATAGAATTGAGTGTAATAAATTTTACATTTCCCTTTCTCACTTGCACATTTTAGATCAGTAAATTGAAACCATAAAGCCCCTTCTATTATTCATTTCATGTTCTAAAAGATCTGCACAACTCAAATCACATGGAGTCTACATCACAATTTACTTTAACCTCCAAATTCCAGCTTGTCCAATAAGGCAGGAACCTTTTAAAGGTAGCATGTTTTTTTTACCTTTATATAATGACGGACAATATTGTCAAGAGTAAAAACTAGAACCCTGCAAGAGCAAACTGTGTATTTGAAATACAACTTTACCCATATTAAGCAAGATTCATTATTTTAGGTAGATGTATTGCAGCATCACAACAAAATTTTGTCCCCTCAGGAATCTCTCGGTCCCCAAATGGCTCAATTCCAATTGGTAAAATTTATTTTGACCATTGTATAATTACAAATAACAAAAGAATTTTAGCTAAATTAATGAATGTTCACTGAGATGAGTAAAGATGTCATCTAATACAAAATTTGGTCGCAGCTAATGAAATCTCAAAATTTGTTAAATAAAATTTTTAGATGTTAGAGTTTTAAATAATTTCTACTTAATAGATTATGTATCCAGTAGATAAGAGTTCAAATGTTTCTTAGAAATTATGTAGGTATCTTGGATATATGTCAGTTACAGATATATATTTACTAGGTTGTAATCAAGTTTATAAATAGCTCACAAATGTACCTTTCTAGATATACATCAATAAAATCATTATAAATTTTCATATAGTATCAAAGTCGCCCAATGTAGTAATTCTCCGGTTTATGCCAAGAATTCAAGACATGTAACTTTTTTAGATTTAGTCATGTTCAGTGTTTACGGCGAGAATTCAAACCGTTTAATACTTTAAATTCGATCATCATTTTATTTATGCCAAGAATTCAAGGCATTTGATTTAAAAAAATCCGATCATATTTACGATAAGAATTTAGATAGTTTAATTTTTTAAATCCATCTATCATCTTGTTTATGGCGAGAGTTCAACTTGTTTAATTTTTTTTATCATCAATTAGAGTTTTGAAACTGTGCTCTTATCAAAGGATTGTCCCGTCATCATCCACCTAAGTGCTCGACTTTGATGCCACCAAAGTGCTTGACTTTGATGTTACCAAAGTGCCATGTTTTTCAACATTTGGATAATTGGCCAACTGGACATTGAAAATCTTCATAAGAGATTTAAAAGGAGTATTAAAGTTTCAAATAATTTTTATTTGATAAATTATGTATATTAGTAGATAGGAGTTCAAATGTTTCTTAGAGAATACGTAAGTATTTTGGATACATATCTCCTCTATATATATAATAGCTTGTAATCAAATTTATAAATAAATTACTCATCTATCTTTCTAAATACACATCAATAAAATCATCATAAATTTTCACAAGAGCAATTCATAATGTCAAGAATGATCAATGACTAGTAGGCACGATGTCTTCTCAATGAATTAGATATTCCTGTGCAACGTAAAAATAATAATGATATGATAATAAGAACAATTGACTAATGAAGTGAAATCTGCATCGCCGACACATTTGTTTTTTGTGTCTTTACTTGGAAATTTTTATTTTGGACTGAATTAGTTATTTGACATGTTTAATAGTTACTCTAAAATTAATGAAAATTTTTTATGTAGAGTAAAATCATCTAATTATTAAAAAATAATGACCTCTCTATCTTGCAAAGAGTGAATCTCTTACTCTACATACAAATACCTCATTAATTTAAGAATAATTATTACGCATATCAAGTAATTATTCCAATCTAAAATAAAACTTCTCGTCTTGACTTTATTCTTTTATTGTCAATTGTGATTACAGCTGTACTCCTATTACTTTATCCAACAAATTTTGTGTAATATAGTAGCAATACATATTATACATTTAGGCTTCATAAAGTTTAGTCTAGTTTAGCATTAGTCCATAGCATACATACTCATTATACATTAATCCAAATTACAATTTTTGGCTTATAAAGTCTTGTCTAGTTAGCTTTATTCCCTTTTACTTCAAAATTTTAATACATTTGGTCATGGTTTGGTGCTCATCTCAATTCGGTCTTGCATACATTTATTTTGATTAGTCGGTGTGATGCAATTATTGTTTAATATTTTGAAACTTACGAGACGAAACATAACAAATAAATATTTATAAACAAATCAAGCCTCCATTCCATTTAAGAACTACATGAATTTTATTACGCTATTATACTCTGTCATAAAACATATATTTTTTTTTAATTTTTAGAGAGGCTATATCTTTCATACAAATTACCAACTAAGTCTTTTTCGCTAAGTTTTTTTGCCTTCCCTTACTCCTCTTATATGTTGACTACTCTCTCTAAATTCTACTCGTCTGACAAGCACTTCTACTGGCCATCTTAACATATGAACGAATTACTTTAAGCGTGTTTATCTCATATTCTCATCAATAGGTGCTACTCCAATCTTATTACGAATATACTCATTGTGTATCTTGTTCATCCTATTATAGCCGCACATCCATCTTAATATTCACATTTATGCTTCTCTCATCTTTGGCTTATGTATGTAATTCACTGTCCAATATTCAGACCCATAAAGCATTATTAGCTTAATGGTGTTCTATAAAACTTACCCTTAACTCTTAAAGGATTTTTGAGATCGTATAATATTTATTTTCGATACCATTCTCCATTTAATCTAACCTGCTTGTATCCACTGTATAATATCTCGATCTATACTACCATCACTCTGAAGAATTGAACCTAAATATTTAAAATTTTTGTTTATGAGTATCTCTTGATCTCTGATTCTAGCTCCTATACTATTCCTATGTGTATTTTTGCTAAGTTTAAATTCTATATATTCATTTATGATCAACTAAATCTAAAATTTGTTGACTCAAGTGCCTCTCTCTAGATCTCAAGTTTAGTAGTAAACCATTCTTTTGTCTCATTTATTAACACAATGTCGTCTACAAACAACATACACCATGATATTTCATCTTGTATGTATATTGTAAGTTCATCTATGACTAATGCAAATAAATAAGGATTTAGAGTTAAATCTTGGTGTAAACATATGTTTACAAAGAAATCTCGTGTCAACCCTTCTGATGTTCTCACACTTGTAATCACATCTTTATACATCTTTTTTATTGATTCTATATATACTACTTTCGCTCATATTTTTCCTAAAACTCTCCACATAACTTTTTTAGGGACTCTAACATATGCATTTTTAAGATCAATAAAAATTACGTACAAATTCTTTTGTTTATCACGGTATCTCTCGATAATTTCCTTAAGAGATGTATGGTTTCAGTAGTCGATCTCCCTGGCATGAAACCAAATTGGTTATTTGACACCTTACCCTTCTTTCTGTCACCACCCTCTCCGAAAATTTCATCTTATGGCTCATTAACTTAGTACATCTATAATTCATACAATTTTGTATATCCTAGTTATTTTTTAATATGAGTATGAGAGTATTCTTCTTCCATTAGTCGGACATCTTTGTACTCTTCAATATTTTATTGAAAAGATTGGTAAACCAGTTTACGTTTTTTTTTTTCTAAACATTTCCATACCTTATAAAATATTATTGGGGCCAATTCCTTTTTCTTACTTCATCTTTTTCAAATTCTCCTCTACCTTTGATTCCTAAATCCTTTGATAATATATTATGTTTTATATACTTCTCACACTTAATTAACTCTCCTAAAATGATATCATCTCCATTGCCTTCTTTGAATAGTTGGCAGAGGAATCTCTCTTATCTTTTTTTAATTTTCTCATCTTTTACTAGCACCTTATTATTTTCATCCTTAATGCACTTGACTTGGGTTAAGTTTATCGTCCTATTGACT
Organism: Cinchona pubescens; assembly: GCA_025175665.1. Taxonomy (NCBI): domain Eukaryota; kingdom Viridiplantae; phylum Streptophyta; class Magnoliopsida; order Gentianales; family Rubiaceae; genus Cinchona; species Cinchona pubescens. The sequence continues at coordinate 1,374,929 of JANKKI010000257.1, read as the reverse complement.
CTTACTTTATCAATTTTATAAATATCTCGCTTCCCCTTCTTAGATTCTAATTTTTAGTAAAAATTTTCAAAAATCTATCTCTCGTTTTACTTGTAGCCTTTTTTACCTTCTTTTTAGCAGGTTTATATTTCTCAATATTTTCTTCACTTTTACAACTATATAAAACCTTATAATTAGACCTCTTAACTTTGATTTTATCTTGTTAATCTTTATCCCACCACCAAGATTCCTTATTGATGGGGGTATAATTTCTTGACTCTCCGAGTATTTTCTTAACTACTATTCCCACTCTAGTTGCCATATCATTTTATAAAGTATCAGATTCTCCTTAAGTGTAAGTCCCAAATATTTGCCCTAATAAATCTTTACTAAAAAATTCTTTTTTTTCTTTCTTTAAATTTCTCTACTTAATTCTGGGTAATCTAATTAAGTTCCTTCTCTTAATGTGATGTTTAAATCTCAAGTCCACCACCAAAAGCCTATGTTGTGAGGTTAAATTTTCTCCAGGTCTGATTTTACAATCTCTAAAAATCCTTCTATCTTTCTTTCTCGTAAGGAGAAAGTCAATCTGGGACTTTGTTGATCCACTTTCAAAGGTAACTAAATGTTTCTCCATCTGTTTGAAAAAGTATTGACACTGCAAAAATCGAATGCCATTTCAAATTCCAAAATTGATTTTTCTTCTTCATTTCTTTCTCCATAACCATATCCACCATGCATTTCTTCATAATCCTCATTATCTCTTACTACATTTCCATTTAGGTCACTTCCTATAAAAACTTGCTCACCTTGGGGGACACTACCTATCATCTCATCTTAATCCTCCCAAAATCTACCCTTAAGAGAAGGGACTCATCTAAACCCACTTGAGGTACATAGACACTAAAAATATTAATAGTTTCACATTCTAGAATTAGTTTGAGGAACATAATCTTATCTCCTTTCATAATCACCTACACTATTTCATCTCTCATCGACCCCATCTACAATACCCCATTTCTAGTCATGTTTAATCCTGAATATCAAAATTTAAATTCTAAATTATCTAGATACCAATGTTTAAGTCCTATTTACGGTACAAAACATATTAATATTTAAACACAAGGGACAAAAAATATGAGATCAAATTAAAAATAATCGAATGTTGTACTGTCAAGTGAAAGTGAAACATGAATACTAAATTGAGATTAGTACTAATTACAAGGACTCAAAAATACAAAATTTACTCCTATATCCTAACCATGACTCGTGGAAGGAAAAGCCTCGTTATCTAGAGTTCTAAAATTTCATCAAATGAAATTTAGTATTGGTCCACTTGGATTGTATGAATTTGTTGCAGAAATTACACATTCAATAAATACATTACGATGACATGCAATTTAGATGTATTTAAAATTTATTTAATTTCATTAATATACATTCACTTGATGCTGGATTCCAAATTTTCAATCATATTTCTCAGCATGTTTTGATAATCTAGGAGTGATTTGGATTTGAAATTCAAATTACTCCATCTAAACATACCGTAAATTCTTTCTAGGTATTTGTAAGGACCAAAAAGTCAACATAATGTGAAATAGCTCATTCTTCTAATACTCTTTGGGTTCGTTTGGTTCATGGGATGATGTAAGATTGAATAACTAATCCCATGTCATTCTATGTTTGGTTGATTTTTTTGACATGGGATTGTTATCCCAACTAACCAACTTAATCCCTTGTAGAAGGGATAAAATAATATCATAGGGGAAACAGTATTAGTTATCCTGAGAATGACTCTTAGATGGGATAACAAAAATTTTGACTAATTTACTCCTAATAAACTTTATAACTCTACATCATATGATGTCATGCAATGTAGGTTGAATTATAAGGGTATTCATAGATTGGCATTAGGTCTACATGCCAATGGGCGACCCAATTCGGTTTTAACGGGTCAAGTAAAAATTACCTGATATTTGGTCCTTCTACACTTGTATTCGACCCAATACATTTACGATAATTTTGTGTTCCAAAATTTAAAAATAAAAATTTTGACTATCTAGTTAAACAAATACCCCTATAATTAAGTAGAATAAGCGAAAAAGTCATTTAGTATTAGGCTTTAATATGTAAAACTTAAAAAAATTAATTTTTAAAATAAAAAGACAGTTTATTACACATATACACCTATAAATGAGTATAAGTAGAGTAAAAGCCCTTTATTGTTCGGTCATAATACATAATTGACTTAATATATGCATTGGATAGAATTATATTGGGTCGCAAATTATTAATCCTCTTATTTTAATATGTGAACTAGTAACAGTAATTGGCTCGGATATGGATACCCAATTTTTATGGTTCAAAATAGATCAGATTAGTAAGTTTATTCAGGTTATTACATCGAGGTGAACATCGCTAATTATTGTATGTAATAGCAATTTATCTAATTCTCACATTTACTTTTAGCATATTATAGTGGCATTAATAATATTTGAATATTATTTATTAGTTTACCAAAAATAAAGTATAAATTTAGGGTATATTGGTCAATAAAATAGAAACCTGATCTCATCTAATCCGTAACTAAATGTCAGATAGTTATTATTTTTAACATATCCCATACAAGTCAAAATCAACCAAATAGTTAATAACTGGATTTATTACCCAGGGATGACTCATCCCAAGATTAATTATCCGAGAATGAGACATCCTGTCTCATCTAGTCTGTGAACCAAACTAACCCTTTGCGATAATAAATCTTTCTTTGGAATTTTGGCATTCCGACAAGGGTATGTAGCTTACTAATCCCACATTAATATGCCGGAATAGTATAAAATGGAAAAGGTCTTTACAACTTATCCATTCCATTATATATTTGGTATGAGAGTTTTAACAGTGGAAAAAGTTATTCCACCAGGAAAGACCATTCCTACTCAGAATCCTCATTCCTCAAAAAAGTTGAGAAAAGTTCTTTCCAACTTCATTTGAAAAGAGAAGATTATGAGAGTACAAGTTTATCCAAATTTATTCAAAAAATTTTCTTGGCATAGTTGTAATCTTTTTGAAAATAAAATATATTTTTTTCAAAATAAATATGATAGTACATAATTTGTTCAATTGAATAATTTACTTATTTGAGTTATATGAAAATTGTACGAAATAAGAATTTTAATATTTCTAAGAGACTACAAAACTTATTTTTTTAGCAAAAATGTAACTATATGGTTGAAATTTAAAATCTAAATATATAATTTGTCCATGCAAAACATATAAGTATATAAAAAAAACACAGTTTAGATTTTAAATTTCAACCATAAATTATTTCCATAAATTATCACAATGGATATAATTTTCTTTTAAAAAAAATGTTGTGTTATAAAATTAGTTAATTTGTGCTATTTAATATGTATTTGAATAAAAAAATACTTAAATTTTTTTTAAAAATTTATCCTTAATGAAAAATATTTAAAGTTTCTTAGACTCATACAAATATAAATAAAATGAAAATAACCAAAAAAAAAAATGAAAGTTTGTTATACTTCTTAGCAGTTCTTCTAATTTTGACAAAGGTGGTGGTGGCCAGCCTAACATGGACCCATGAGGATAAATAAAAATCTTATCTTTGAATTGTCGGAGTCTTGGAGGACCTCTTACAGCTCCTCAATTAAAGGAAGTGACTTTTACTCACTCTCATGAATTGGTGTTTTTATCTGAAACTAAAAATCCTAGAGTTTTTGTTGAAAAAATGTGTAAAAAATTGTGTTTTACTAATATGGTTGTGATTGATCATGTAGGTAAAATTGGTAGTTTAGTAGTTTGTTGGAATAACTATGTGAATGTCATTGATGTTTATTGTACTGACTGTTCAGTTGAAGTTAAAATTAGTGAAGAATCTTGTTTTGTTTGGAGTATGTGTATTTGTGTGAGAAGATTTATAGTGGTCATTGAACAATTAGTGACATTTTAGTAGTTACTCAATAACCAATAGAAGGAATCTATTTGTACTTGGCGGCCCACTTTACTACAAATAAAGGGACCATGTTTTGTTCAAATGAGAGACTTTCATTCATTTTTGAGCAACTACTAAGATGCAAAGTATTTGCTCAATAACGACAATAAATTTTTCTGTATTTTTGTTTACATTATTATGATGTTAAAATTTGGACAAAGCAATTTAAAATGCTTTCTTCTCATTCTGCTACATGGGGTTTAGATTATGTGATTATGGGTGATTTCAATGATAGGCAAATATTTAGGTAGACCCGGTCTTTGGCCCCACTTGTAGCCCTGTGGTGTGGATTATACCTTAGAGAATCTATGACATCAGCTCATGTAAGCAAGATTTTTTAAGGTTTAATCCTGACCATAGGGTCTACACGTGGGGCCAAAGACCGAGTCTATCTAAATTTTTTTCTGTGGTAATGATATTGTTTCATGTTGAAAATTAGGTGGAATAAAAAGGTGTGAAGGTTCCTTTAGGTTATTTAGAGAGTTTATTAGATGCAATTTACTTGTTGATATAGGTTAATGTTGGGAAACAATTTAGTTGGGCTAATTATTGGGGTGATGAGTGTTTTGTGATGCTAATTTTGAAAAACCCTAAACTATTTTTTTAGGGTTTCGCTAGTTGATGCTTTGTTCTTGGTTCTTCCCATAAATACTTTTATGCAAATTTTGCAGGGATTGGCTTCTGATTTTATGCATATTTAGATGTAATAGAATCCAAAAAAAAAAAAAAAAAATCGTTCAACCATAACCGTTTCTCAGGTATCCTTGTTTGAGATTTTCTTGTGCTACAAATTTTGTGGCTGTTTCGTGCCAAGTTTTGGAGGTATTTTGTTGCTGGAAATTTGTGCCTAAGACTATTAAAAAAAAAAAAAACAGCCGAGAAAAAAAAAAGGAGAAAAAAAGCCGAATTCCAACCCTAGTAGAATTAGGGTCTCCAAGTCCTTGCATTAGAAATTTTGTGCTAATCCCTTGTTCCATATTCTTGCATATTTTCAATCCTTCTTGGTTGGAATAAATCATTCACTTGAATCCTTGTTCAACTTGATTACACTAATTCCTATTTCCAATAAGGAGTACTTCTAGTCCTTTTCCTATTGGGATTTGAAGTCAAGTGTTGCAATTTCCTAGTTCCCTAAGCCATAATTCTTGGCTGAAATTTGTTTATATTCTTTTCAATTTTTTTTTAATATATATTTTGCTCTCAAGTTACATTAAAAAAAAATTGATGAAATACTAGAAATAACCTTGTTCTCTCAGGTTAATTCTTTCTAGCCCGAAACCTTAGTTGTTTGACCTTCTTATTGTTTGACTTTCTAAAGTGCATAGTGTGCATTCTTTGTTAAATCGATCTGCCATTACTTTGTTATTTCTTTGCTTCAGTAGTCTATAATTACTGATTCTGTTCTAAGTGTTGGTAATTGTTTGTGTCGTTTTGAAGACTTGATTTGTGCTTTCAAGTCTGTGAAAGACTTTTAGGAGAATTTAAATAAGAGGAAAAAGGCAAGAGTGGTGAGTTCGTTAGAGGGTAAAAGCCTTGAATTTGAGTGAAACACGAGAGAAATTGTTTGACATCTTCAAATTTGAGTGTGAACACTCAGAGAGTGCCGTGAGGTCCTTCTTTATTTTACTAACCCTAGCTATCAAAAATCTTGTGTTTCTTCTTGATTTTGTTCTTTTGTAGATTTAAAATGTCCCAAGAAGAAGAAGGTTTAAGGTTTAATACCTTAGAATCTCGTTGAATAAGCAAATGACAAGGTCTATTGAAAGTATTCAATCCTCTCTCGAGATATTAACTAAGGCATCGAATGAGCCTAGTCAGCAATTTGGCCGAGTTGAGCCTTATGGACGCACAATGAGACAAGCTCGTTGAGGTATGCATCTTAATTATGATTCTAGTGACTATGAATCTAATGACAAATTGTATGATGTAGGTACAAGGTGTCAAGGAATCTCCAGCATGTTCGGAATGATGAGTAAGAGGTGGATTTTTCTGAGAACCCACCTTGGTGATTTTGCGAGCACTTCATGCTCAACCTAATGACGACCAAAATGAGGTGCAACATTCTAATATTTTCTTCACTAAGTGTGTGGTTCAAAATCGTGCATGTGGTTTGATTATTGATCATGGTAGTTGCGTGAATGTAGCTAGCCAACTCATGATAGATAAATTGAATTTGCCAACCACTGAACATTCACATCCATATAGGTTACAATGGTTAAATGAAGGTGGTGAATTAAAGTCACTAAGCAAGTCTTAATTTCTTTAACTCTTGGAAAATATAAGGATAAGGTTTTATATGACGTAGTGCCTATGTATACTAGCCATATTTTGTTAGGTAGGCCATGGCAATATGGTTTGAAAGCTACACATGATGGATTTGAAAATAAATATAGTTTTGATAAAGATGGTAAAAAGATTATTCTTAAGCCATTATGTCCTGATCAAATTTAAGTCCATAAAGAGCAACTTTACACTAAAAGATCATATGAAGAACATGCTAAATTGCTAGATAAAAATCGAAAGAAAAGTAAGGAGAAAGTCGTCTCTAATCCTAAGGAAAATTAGCTTTAATGGTAAGATCCAAATGAAGAGAACTTGTTCGTGAAAGAAAAAGTTTTTAGGAGTCTTTATCTTTTGTTGCCTAACAATTTTCTTCCAATTTCTTTTGTGCAGCCAATTAGAGAAGAAAGTGGAGACAATGAAAAGTTCGAATTTGCACCTTCTACATGCAAACACTCTAGTGACTTCGGTATAAGATTCAAACTTAAATGCCAATTTTGGTGAAGGGAATACTTATAATTTTGATTTGTCATATTCTTATAATTTTAGTATTTTAAGTACTCATAGTGTGTCCCTTTCTTTACTCGTTAATGTTTCTAATTATTCTTGTGCATTTGTTTTTCTTGAACTAATTTGTAAGCCTCATGATTGCCATTCTTTTTGTGTTAACGTTAATTAACATTTTGGGTAACAATTGTGTGCTTGTACATGACAATGTGCATAAGTTCTTTTGAGATGCATCAATTTTTAAAGTGGCGTGACAATCTTTTGGAGCATGATTGGTTCAATCTTTCAAACTATCTTCTAGTTTTCTTTTCTTTGCTGGCCAAGTAAAATGCTCTATGATTTAAGGTTTGTGTGCTCCAAGATTTCTTATTTCACAAGCCATTATCCCAATATCTGTTTTCAACATTAGTGTTTGATACTTTTGCATTTGAGCCTCATATATTGCACATTTTCTTGCTTTGGTGAGATCATTTGTTTTAAATTTTTTTCTACTTTGTTTAATGTTTGTCCTTTCCATCCAAGTTCAGATTCGAGGACGAATCCTTTTGAGGAGGGAGAGAATTGTACAAGTATGGATAGGCTAATAATGTACCAAGTTTAGGAGATGAAAATTGGAGAAAGCTTGGACTCAACTCACCAAGATTAGAGCATATTCGAGGTTTTATATGATCAAGTTGGATTGGACTGTACTCAATTCATTAACACATAAAGTCCAATTCTTCAAAGTAAAGCACAAGTGGCTAGATAAAATCCAAATCCAAGAGTTTTTGAGCCCATGAATTGAAGAGCTCCAAGAAGGGTCCAAGAAAATGAAGGGTTTAAGAAAACCCTAATTCATCCATAGGCCCCATTCGGCCATCCATTTCTGACTAAATTAGGATTTATTTAATTTTATTTGGGTGAAAATACCTATATCAATGTTAGTTTACCTAGTTTTATGTCTAGTATTCCAATTCTAAGCCTGTTAGGATTTGGTAATGATGTTTCCTATTAGTATTAGGCCTATTTTGTAGGGTTGGCCAGCCCCTTGTTATGTTAAAAATACCTCCCAACTGATTATTCATTGATCAATATTCATGAAGAAAAAACTTTGTGAGAAAATTCTCCAACTTGTCTTCCAAAGACTTGGGCAATTTGTAAGATTGGTTCTTGTCTCGTTATCATACAACGGGTCGATATCTCGTTTAGTCAAGAATAGATACTTCAAATTCTTAATTTCTTAATCAATGGGTTTGAATACGTCAAGTCGGATATGCTTAGGCGTTCTTGGGTTCCATATCGATTTCGGGTCTCGTCAGTTAATCTGTGGGGTTTGCATTGGAATAAGAGTTTCGTAGTCAAGATTTGAGGTTGGTCGGAGGTGACTGGAGGATGCAACAAGCAAAGGTTGCGGAGCCACTGACGGAGGAAGCAGATAAAGGTAAATAGTGTAGAGAAAGGAGAAAAACAGCCGGATGACGATGAGATAGAGAATGAAAAAATGGATCGGTATTTTCCTATACTTTTTATATATGACCCGTTTTGTTAATTTTACCCATATATGATCCGCGTTTTGATCCAGATTGAGAGAATAGGTGTTCAATTAGAAGTGGAATTTTGTCTCCTACAAAATAATTCAATCCATCAAATTGGGCCTCAATGAATTATAATTCAATTCTAATTGACCCATAGAATAAAAGTGATACCAAATCAACAAAATTGGAATTGGGACCTCCAATTCTGTGAAACCAAACACACCCTTACTTTATTTCCAAAAATTCTAGAGTTTGATTAGTTCTGATATTACACATGCGATTGAATGCTTCTCCCATTCTGGTGCATTGTTATTTTCGATGAACCATACTATTATTTCTCTTATCCCTAAAGTCAAACATCCTTCCTTAGTCTCTCATTATAGGCCTATCAGTTAATGTAATGCACTTTATAAGGTGATCTCAAAAATTTTGATTAATAGACTAAAACATTTTTTATTTTTATGTATATATAAATACTATTCAACTTTTATCCTGATGGGTAAATCTTGGATAATGTCATGATTTCCCTTTAGTTTAGTATTTAGGGAACTTAGAAAGCTTAAAAATTAAAAAAATGAATACTAATTAATCATTCTCGAATTAATGCATACTAAGAAAATGAACAATTAAAAAACTATTTCTTCTAAAGCAAAACGCCATTAGTTACTAGTATTCTGGGCATTACACCATTATTGTAGTATTCCAAGCATCACAAAATGAACAGTATTTAGGAAATTTTGAAAATTTAACAGTTGAGTGAAAATTAATACTTATTAAATAATTCTCTAATTAACGAATTTTATGTCTAGAAAATGAGTAATCAAAAAACTATTTTTTCTAGAGCTTATTGTTTTCAAAAATTTGTATTGCTAAAATGTCCCTTAGTGTTTTCAAGCATTTTCTAATCTCAAAAAACCCCTTAATTTAGTATTTCAAGAATTTCCTAATCTTAAAATGCCCCTTAGTTTAGTGTTTCAAGTATCACAAAATGTGGGGCATTCAGGAAAAAATGAAAATGAATACTAATTAACAATTAAACGAGAATAGTTAACAATTAATGGAAAATGAGAATAATTAACAATTAAATGGAAAATTAATACTAATTAAATAATTCTTTAATTAATGAAAAATTAAGAAAATGATATGTCAAAAAACTATTTTTTTGAAGCAAAAATGCCCTTTAGTTTAGTATTCTTAGTCTCACAATTTTGACATTTTCTAATCCTAAAATAGCCTTTAGTTTAGTATTTCAAGCTTCACAAAATAAGATTTATTTAGGTGAATTTAGAAAAGTTAAATATTAAAAAGAAAATGAATACTAATTAAATCATTCTCAAACTAATTAATTAACACGAAGAAAATGAACAGTCAAAGAACTATTTCTTTTATAACTTATTGTTTTTGAAATTTTTTACTACTAAAATTCGCCTTAGTATTTCAAGCATTTTCTAATCTTAAAATACCCCTTAGTTTAGCACAATGTTTTGAAAACCGGACCGGGCATTGAACCGGTCGGACCGGTTGAATCGGCAAGTTCACTAATTTAGGTTTTTTTTTTTTTTTTACCAAAGTGTGATATATTTTAAAATGACCTAAAATATATTTATATAAAATCTAAAATAGAAGTGAAACACTATTTTTGGAGAATTATACTGCTAATACCCAAAAATTTTTATAACTGATTAAATTTCTAATAAGAAAAGTGAATTTGTACAAAAATAAGTATAAAAAAGATGAAAAAATAATAACTTAATAGTTTAGGCTTTGGTGTGTTCAATGTTTTGCCATTTTGAAGTTTATTTCACGATTTTTTAATTTTTCTCTTTATTTAAATCATTTTTAATCTGAAATTTAAAAAACCACCAAAACCTATTCAACCGGTTTTTTACCAGTTCTGTCTGGTTTTTAGACAAACCGGATATATAATTGGATCGGATCGGTGGTTCTTCCAGTTTGTGTCTGACCGGTCGAACCGGCCAATTCGGTCCGATTTTCAAAACATTGGTTTAGCATTGCAAGCATCACAAAACAATGGATATTTGGGAAAACTAAAAATGAATACTAATTAACAATTAATTGAGAATAGATAACCACTAAATGGAAAATGAGAATAGTTAACAATTAAATGAAAAATGAATACTAATTAAATCATTCTCGAATTAATGAACAGTCAAAGAACTATTTCTAGTGTAATGCAAAACGCCCTTTAGTTTAGTATTTTAAGCATCACAAAATGAATAGTATTAAGGAAATTTTTTAAATTAACAATTGAGTGAGAAATGTTATTTGTTAAATCATTCTCTGATTAATGAATACTAATTCCTTTCTATGTCTAGAAAATGAACAATCAAAGAATTATTTCTTCTAGAGCTTATTGTTTTGGAATTTTTATTCCTAAAATGCCCGTTAATATTTCAAACATCACAAGATGAGTCATATTTAGGAAATTTTGAAAGTTGAATGATTGAGTGAAAATAAATAATTCTCTCATACATATGTGTGTGTGTACCAATGGGCTTATGATTTTTGACGTTTTCTAATCCTAAAGTACACTTTGATTTAGTATTTCAAACTTCACAAAATAAGAGGTATTTAGGAAATTTATAAAAGTTAACAATTAAAAAAAATGAATACTAATTGAATCATTCTCTTATTAATAAACACTAAGAAAATAATAGTCAAAAAACTATTTACTTCTAAAGCAAAAACACTCGTTAGTTTACTCTTCCGAACATCATAAAATGAGTAGTATTTAGGAAATTTTGAAATTTTAACAATTGAGTGAAAAATAAATACTTATTAAATAATCCTCTAATTAACTAATACTAATTCCTTACTATGTCTAGAAAATGAATAGTCAAGAACTATTTCTTCTAGAGTTTATTATTTTTGAAATTTTATATTGCTAATATATTTATCCTGTCCCATGATTTACTATCAATCTCAAAACTCAATAGCCAAGGAAGGGAAAATACAGGTATATACTGTTACTTTTATTGCTACATTTCAATGCTTTTGTTTTAATTTACAAATTTACAATCAATTATTATAGCCACATTATCTCTCTATATGTTTCAAATTAAGCTAGCAAACCTCAGCGTCAATATCAAAAAATTTTGCTTTAGGAATTATTCTTTGATTTCTAATTTAACTCTATAAATTTGCCCCAACTTATACACATAGGTTAAGGGAAAGCGCAATACGGAGTAGTAGATGAAAAAAAAAAATTGTGCACATTTAAAGAAACAACAATACATACAAAAGACGAATATTACTCAAATGCAACAATAATAAAATTGAAGGTTATTACTACATCTGTCCCATTTATATTGTCACTATTTGATTTTTCTAGTTAATGTATCAACTTTTCAAATCTCAATTTTGTGTGTTTATGTGTGTGTATATTAACTTTTTCAAAATTTTAATTTTACATGTTGATATTTGATACAAATTTCACTTTTGTTGGATAAATTTCATTATAAATCAAATGAATCAATATGAAATTTTCATTACAAATTTGATCTGTTTGACTTTAGCAGTTGAATTGTGGCAAAATAAATGAGATGGATGAAGTATATATTTATAATTCTTCATAAATATAAAGTTCGATAAAACACTAAGAAAAAGAAATAGAAACATATAATTGAGATTGAAAATGAAATTGAAATAATATTTTATGTAATCTTGTGAATCACATGCAGTAAGAATGTTTGTAATTCCTAGTGGTAAACGAAAAGGGAAAACTGGATTCATGGCTATTAAGTTTGACATGTCCAAAACTTACGGTAGAGTTGAGTGGAAATTTTTGAAAAAAGACAATTGGGGGTTTTACTTCAAAATGGATCACTTTGATTATGAAGTGTATTAATTCTATTTCCTATTCTTTTAATATAAATAGAAATGTGTTTGGTTTTGTTAAACCCTCAAGGAGTATTAGATAGAGAGATCCTTTATCTCCTTCTTCCTCTTATGTTCTGAGGGGTTTAGCAGTCTTCTTTATGAAAGTTTCTGAAAAGAGAGAAATCATTGGCATGCGTATTTCTAAAGGTCGTCTGTGTATTTCTCATCTCTTTTTTGCTGATGATATTTTAATACTCTATAAAGCTACTGTTGAGGATAGTAGAAATATTTATGCATTGCTTCAGAAGTCTGAATGTTGTTATGGTCATATTACAAATCTAGATAAGTCTAGTGTATGCTTTAGTAAGATAGAAATGGAGAACACACCTAATCTTTTAAAAATGCAAATTTGACAATCTCTTGGGGGTGTTCTTGATGAGGGTCTTACTAAGCATCTAAGGCTTCTTATGTCCATTGGCAGGACCAAAAATTAGGTTTTTTCTTTTGTTAAGCAAAAACTTCTTCACAAAGTCAATGGTTGGAAGGAAAATTTTCTTTCTCAAGCTGGCAGATAAGTTCTGATTAAAACTATTTTAACGTCAATACCTATTTATATTATGTGTTGCTTTAGATTACTTTTTGGATTATACAAAGAACTATCAAGCTTATCGCTAAATTATGGTAGGAGAGAGATGTTTTTAAGGTCATCCTAAACTTCATTAGTCAAATTGGAACAAACTTAGCCAGGATAAAAGTTTGGGTGGCTTGGGATTTAAATTTTTTGAACTCATACTTCTACTTTATTATCTAAGCAGGTGATAAGTTCATAAATATCGTATATTTCATGTCATTTACTTAAGTTTTTATGTGGTGCAAGCAATAATTGAATCCGTAATTATGAGTTTAATTGTTTAATTTTTTAGTTTGTGTAGGTCTTGAATGAAAAAGGAGCCGAAAAGACCAAAAAGTTGGAGGAAAATTAGAAGGATGCAAAACGTGTACTGGCAGGGAGCGAATTTGAACACTGTCCGGCATTTTGATCATAACTTTCTTGTCTGAACTCTAATTGAGGTGACTCAAGATGCTTTGGAAAACTAAAAGAGAGAGCTACAACTTTCATGTTTTGAGTTTTTGCCAAATTTCATCAACATTAAGGTCAAAATCGAGATGGAATTTGAAACTGGAACACTAGAATTTGTGCACATGAGCGAATGAAAGTCTGCGAATGTGCGCAAGTCGAAGAAAGGAAAATTTTTCTTCTGTAAATTGCTCACATGTGCATATGACGTACTGTAACTTACGATAATTACTTGTTTTAGAAGTTTTCTCCACCTGGTTGGACTCCTTTACAAATTTTATTATATTTCTATCATCTAAGAAGTCTAAACCCTGATGTAATCTCCCCTATAAATACCCCATTGTATGGGAGTTGAACATACGTAGCAGCCATTAGTTAGAGTAGACAATAGAATAGAAAATTCATTAAATTAGGGTTAGGGTTTTCTTTTCTTGTTTGAGACTTTAAGCACGTCAACTCTTTGTTCCAGCTATGTTATTGGGATTGCTTTCTTCATCTATGTTCAATTTAATTCCAATTCTTATTTCAATTCCGTAGTTTTAGTTTAATCTTCCTGCATTTACTTTTTTAATTCATTGATCTAAATTTGCTTTCGATAAGTTTTGTTGCTTTCTCTAGTTTTACTTCATTGCATTCTCTAGTTTTAATTAGTTTGGGTAATCGTTCTTAATTCTTAGTAGTTAAAATTAATCAAGTAGGAAGAACAAAATCTTACAATTAATTTGTCTAACTAGAAAAAGATTCGTGAACCCTAGTACTTGTCCAATAGTTCTCGTGGTAACAATCCTTACTTACCCAATTTACAAACTCACCTCATATCCTTCACGAGCACATATAAGCATTGACGAGGGTTATTAAGGTTTATTTATAACGTGTTTGTGAATTGAATTGCCTAGTCAATATTTACCCAAACAGCAGGTTTAGAGGCTGTTTACTATGCCTAATTTACTTGTTAGTACAGTTTTAAAAACTAAATATTTTCCAATTAATTCAATTCTTAAAGCTCCTATTAAAGCATCTTCTTCTTGGTTTTGGAAGAGTTTCATGTCTTCTCAGCGGTTAGTTAATGATGGTTCTAGATTTGTTTTGGGAAATGGTCAAAAGATTAGGATTTGGAATGATTCTTCGCTTCCTACTCTATATACTTTTAAACCTCAAACTCCTAATTATAGTTGTTCTATTCAGTTTGTGTCTAAGCTCCTTTCATCGGATTGTGGTTCTTGGAATCAGGGCTAGTTTAAAGCTTGTTCAATAGAACTAATTCTGATATTCTCCAATTCTCTATTTCTGTTGTGAACAATATGATAGAAAACTATGGCATTTTAACTACTTCTTTTGGTATTTATTCTGTTAAGATAGGTTATCTTTTAGCTAAAACCAAACTTCATGTTAAGGGGAGAAGTTTCCAAGACCTTCCTCAATCTAGTTCTATTTGTGATCAACAAAATGTTTGGAAGGCTTTATGGAAGTTTCCAGTTAAGAATAAAATTAAACATTTCGTTTGAGGTGTCTACATAGAGTAGTTGCTGTAATAGGAGCTTTATCATCTAGATTTTCTATTTCTAATGTTTCTTGTTCAAGATGTGAAGAGGAGGCAAAGAGTTCAAAGCATTTATCTTTCCACTATCCTGTATATTAGTAAATCTGGAAAGTAGCCCCTATCCATTGGCTTAATCTACAGCATCTTCAAACTTGTTTCTAGTTAGAGTGGAAGAGTCTAATTGAACTTAGTAAAGATTCTGATTGCCTTCAGCAAGTTGTTTGTACTGTTGTACTTATGTGGCATATTTGGAAAGCTCGAAATCTGTAGATGTTTGATTACACTTGGTAGAAATAATTGAAATTAATGTTATGAATAAAGCTCATGCAAAAACTCCCTAGAAACACCACCTCCACCGTCATCCCGCTATCTTAGCACACATACCCCATAACACATAGATAGGCAGGAGGAGAAAAAGCAGCAGCGACATGAGCTTACTCCTACACTTATGTTTGGGAGTTTAGGAAGGAAGAGAAAAGAAAGGAAAGTTTTTAATGAGTAGGAAATAAATGGGAAATGAAGTTTTTTTAAATTTTTTTGAGAGTTCTGAAAGGAAAATTTCATTAATATTAATATTTTATTTAAGTACGTACTCCTACTTTTTGATATTTTTGTATTATCTTTAAAAGACAAATATGACATTTCATAATTAATTGTAAAATATTTAAATTTTTTCTTCTATTTCCATCCACTTATAGAAGAAAATTTTTTTAAAAATTTCCCACCCTTTTCCACCATTTCCCTCTAATTAAAACTCCAAAACAACCTAAAAACTTTAACTTTCCTTCTTTTTCTCTTTATCTGGAAATTTCCTTCCATTTCCTTCCATCCAACTCACCCCTAGTCTCCTAGTCACCCCTATGGATTTGCATCTATGCCCACTTCCTCGGAAGCAACGACCAATTTTGTTTTCACATTTCTCGTCATTTGAAACTTTTTGTTACTGTTGTAATTAATTCAAGTTATGAGTCTATTATTTTTCACCATCAAATTTGTATGAAGAAAAAAAATAACAATTTGAACTTTTTTATGGGAATCTTCATTTCTGAACAAGTCCTAATATGGGTTTGATAATTTTTAAGTGCTTTTTTTATTTTTTTATTTTCTTTTAGAGTTTTATGAAATGGATTTATCCGATCTTATTTTGTGAACTATGCTTGTTTGCAAAATATTTCTCCAATTATATCTTCAAAACTTAGTAGATATTTTATCCTTTTAATTGGATGGATATAATATGATATGGTGTAAAATAAATAAAACTACAACTGGTTGAACTCAACATCTATTTGAGAAAGTCTTTAAAAAGTTAATATTAGAATATTTTTTAAAATTGACGTATATAAAATATTAAAAAAAATGAAATTTAAACATATTTAGGAACGTGATTAAGCTGGAAATTAAATCTTCTTAGATTAATGTTATTTTTTTGGAATGTAAATAGAACAATGCTGCTGAACGGCCGGTGTAGGTATGCAATTGTGCATCTGGGTCAATTATTAATTAATTAGGATATTATTCTTGGGTACTATAACATCTCCCATGTATTTGTTACAATTCATGAAATAGGTCAAAATGATATATTTTTATACTTAATTTATAAATTATATAATTTTTATTATGGTTTTTGTTATTTATTAGTCGTCGGGCCGAGAAGAAGAGAAGTAAAAAGACGTGGGAATGAACAGGAAGGAAAAATATGGGGACATGTTGTAAGAGACAATGAGGAAAGGAATAAAAATCGGCCCGACGAGAAATAGTGCCTGAGTAATTAACATGAATTAGAAAGGGTAATTTTGTCAGACAAAGTAAAGTTGCTCTGGTGATATAATTTACTCTGGCAATATTAGCAGCATATTGGAATTGGATAAAAAATTCACTTATTATTCCTTTTCATTTATTCCTAAGGCTAAAAATCATGTTAGCCATAGACTAGCTTCATTTGCTTTGAATATTTGTAATAATATTGAATAGAAGAAATTCTTCTCCTTGTAACTTCTCTATGGAGCACAATTGATTTAAGCCATTTGGCTATTTATCGTTTGGTTAAAAAATAAAAATAAAAGAACTAAAAATATTTAAATTAAGTTAGTTTAAAATCCTTTCTATTATGATATTTATAATTAATTATACTAATATACTAATAAAAGAGACATATACTCATTTCGTTCTATCCTAAGCCACAGCCCACCAGACATGTGATGAGAATAAATATTCTTATTTATTTTAAATAAAAACACATTTTTTGAAATAATCTTTCTATTTCATGTCATTCCCACATACAAAATTTAGGGTAAGAGAAGCACAACATTGAACGTATCACTGAGTGCTTGTCCTCCGGGGTAGAAAGTTCTTAAAATTTTCTGTTCCCAAGAAAGGAAAAAAAAAAAAAGACAAAATCATTGTAATTTTTGTTTAATGTTTAAATATTTAAATTATTTGAAGCTGCGAAATGAAATCCGACATCATCTTGTCACGTCATCAGTCATCATACTTATTATTGTAAAACATAGAAATCTAAGAGTTGTTTGGTTTGCCCTTTGCCAGGATTAGAATTATTAATTACTAAAAATTAAATTACAAGGAACTCTTTTCTGATTTGATTAATTTTCAAATTACTTCCCCATAAAGAACAACAAACCAGATTAGGTAGTGAATCCTTTTCTCCATACATTCTCTCAATTTCTTTCTAGACCATATTTCACTTTGTATCTTTTAATTTATACCCGATTTTCACTTTACATCTTATACTTTTTTGGAAAACTTTGTACACTAAACTCTCAAATTTAATCTTATTTCAGTCCAATTTTTAATATTGTTATCAAAGTTAATAGAAGTTAAGTTAGTGTATATCATGCACTTATTTAGGAACATATTGTACTAATATAAGTAGTTTAATTAATTCCACTTTACACCCTCTAACTTATAATCAATTCTTATTTTTGTAGCCCCAATTCCAAATTGGGACACATTACACTGTTTACTCATAGATTAGTCCCACATTGGTCCAATTGTTAATAGTATTAAAAAATTTAACGAATGTTTTACTTCAAGTGCATGGTGTACAAGGTTGCAATATCTGTTAACTTTTAGAACAATATTAAAAATTTGATTGAAATGGATACATTTGATAATTTAGAGTGCAATATATTCAAAAAAATAAAAAAGAAAAAAAGAAAAAAAGTATGAAGTGCAAAGTGACAATTGGATACAAATCAGGGGTGCAAAGTGGAATAAGCCCTTCTTTCTATTCTCAAGTATTATTGAAGAAAATAGGAGAATTGTTTAAAAGAAAATCATTTGTAAAGTCACAAAATCATTTTGTCATTATGTATTTTTATTATTTTGTATAAATACACTTGTTTAAAAGTCGGTAGCCTGGTTTCCCGTGCTCTTCCAATGAGTATCTAAGATGAAATCTAGATTATTTTCAAAATATAACCAATTGTTTTTGTAGAAGTCATTTTTAAAATTCTTTTATTAGGCAGGTTGGTGTGTGACAGTGCACCGGGTCAAAAAAATGGCAGGATTTTCTCCAGAAATTGCAACCGAGAGGGAATATGGAGATCGGAAGGGCCCTATAGGTTCTGAAAATTGTGATTAGCGGCATTTGCGCTCATTGAGTCGAGCATTAGTGTTTGTGATAGTCCAGTTCTTGACTTACTTGATTGTGTCAACTCTTCTTATTCGTGTATTTACTTAGACATGTGTTGAAGTATTGAAAAATTTTATAATGCGTTAGGTATTATATGATTATATTTTGAATATTTGTATTGTATAACATTATATATTTTAAATAATTATATAAAATAAAATTTAAGATACAATTATATAATATTTTAACGATCATAGAATTTCATCAAAATATTTCTCTCTCTTTTTTCTTAGATGTCTTTTGTTGTTTTTGCTCCCTCTTGTTTGCAACTAGTATTGACTCTCCAAACTCTGCAACCCCTAACGCAAAAGTTGATACATTATCACTTGTAAATTTTGATAAGAAAGATAAAATTCAATTTTAACTTAGTTTCTTAATTTTTTTTCTACAGATTAATTTTTTAGTTTCTTAATTTTTTTTCTACAGATTAATTTTAATGTCATGTCAAGTTCAAAAATTGGACTGAAGGATACCCTGCATTTCAATTATAAATAAATTTTGTTTCTTCCTCAATTATACAGGTACCAAAAATCCTGCCTCTAACACACTTTATAACCCTCATCCAATTTTTTTTTTTTTGGTTATAACCCTTATCCCTTGAGTTCCCTTCCTCTGTAGCTTTTCTTTGTCTTTCTAATCTCAAAAAAAAAAAAAAAAAGGGTGACAAAATCTAGTATTTGACTGCTAAGGACAGCATTGCAATATACTTCAATGTAATTCAAATAAGAGCTTTATTTTTAGGGAAATTCTATATTCCCGTTAAAAGAACTATCCGTTAACTTTAAAAATTTGTACAGTATAAATTTTTAAAAACGTAATGTTATATTGTACAAGTTTTTAAAATACAATGGTAATTGTAAAATTTTCCTTAATTTTATTCTTTCCTTTAATCTATGTGCACATAAAATATACTAGATTGAAAAGAGAATAACTCAAAAAAAAAAAAAAAATTTTGAAGACAGAAAAATGAAAAATTATTGAAAATACAAAAATCAATCGAGGAAACTAAATCGGGGCGGTGGTTTAGAAAAATAGAAAACCTTTTAGTCAAAGTTAGCACATGGTGTGCTGAGTCTAGCGACCGCTCAAAATGGTGCAATGTGACCTAAACGGTTTCGAAGAGACTATTATAAAAAAGGCACAACAAATATGACTTTTTTCTTTTCTAGACGTATAGGTATGAATTCGAATTAGAAAAAGAATGGACTTTTAAAGTAAATTCGGAAAATAATTACATGCATCCCTCATATTTAAGGTGAGATGTGTTCCCTGTGGAAGAGTTGTTGAATTTGCTGAAATCAACGCGTTTCTTTTGTTTTTTAACAAAATAAGCACCATCTAATTCATCAATTACCGTCTGAGTATACAAAATATCTCGCATAATTTTTGGACTTGATTTAACAAGTGTTAAAAGTCTTCAGTTGTTAAATAACTTTCGTTTGATTGATTATAGATTTTGGAACCAACTCCACTCAGTGAAGTTGGTCAGGAGATGCCTCATAAGGCATTCACATTCCAGCTGTGAGGTCGGAGATTCAAATTTCAAACTTTACAGAAATTCAGATAGGTATCAAAGCACTCTTTTCTGATTTGGAAGGTTTTTTTTTTCCACCAGTCTCTTACCCAATTAAATTCCTTTATATTTTCTTATAAAATAAATTAGATTAGAATGTTGTCGTTTTGAAAAAAAAAAAATTATAGATTTTGGACATGACGAACGAAAGAGACACATTAAGACTGTGTTAGGAGTTGTCCCGATTACGTGAAGAAGGAATTACAAAAATGAGGAAATTTATTGCACATGGGCATGTGCTAGTGTGCTACTACGCATGTCCGACTGCCTCAGTCACGGCTATAGTTGGTTGTTCAATGATGTGCTAACCAGTGGCCACCACATTTCAGGTTCAAACTACTCCTTCGTTCAAAGAATAGACTTAATTTGGAGGTGACAAGTTGCTATTAATCAAATAAAAAAAAAGGAAAATGACTAATTTAATCTATTATTTTTAGGATATTGAACAATCTAGTTCATTGTCTATTACAAAAAAATAAACTTAATTTGGTCTTTTATATTAAAAAAATTAAATTTAACAACATACATATATATAAATCACGGACAAACTAATACAGCAAGTTACGTGATAATCACATGATCATTAATTTATAGTAGATATATTATTAACGGTTTCCCTTAGTTTGTTCACAATTTTTGTTATAAGTTTTAAATTGGTTAATTTTTTTAAAGATGAGGAAGAGAGACTAAATTAATTTTTGTGATAAATGAGAGATCAAAGTGATCGATATCCTTTATTTTAAGGGACTGGTCTTTTTTCCAAAAAATAATACTTCATCCCATAACCCATCACTGTATGGAGGAAAAAAAAATACCTAACGCAGCGAGATAACAAGGAAGACAATTCGATTTTCTCGAGTAAAATTTCTAAGAAACAAAAAGAAGAAATTGAGTTGGCATCATGGTATGGACCATTAGATTGATACATTTCAAAACTTTTATGGGTTTACCTTGTGCACATGTAATGAGATAAATGTATAATTAGACATTAATGTAGATTCTACAATGTCGGATAGATTCGACTTGGAGATTATTTGCTTGTATAGATGGAGAATGGGAAGGTGAAAATGCCTTGCATTCAATATTTTTTAAAGGGAATTGAAGGAAAGTATTGAGGGATGCCTTTTAGCCAAAAAGAAAATACACGAAGTTAGCTATCTCAACTCATGATTTTTTTCATCTCCTACAGTTCATGAACTTGAAGTTTCCTCTCACATAGGGCTTCATACGACGTGAGCCATCTACATTTGAGCTTGTAAAGAAGTGTCGAAAATAAAGTGTGTCATGATCGTTTAACTGATTATTTAACTTCTTTTAAATTTTATGAATGCCTTGGCAGAATATTTAACTCCTTCTAAATTTTGCATTTCTGAGAAAAATGTTTATTTGTAGGAACCAATAAATGATTTTTAATCTTTACACTTTTATCAAGGAATTGAATCTGTTTATTTTTTTTCTTTCCATTAAAATACTGATGTTCAGTTTGTATATCATTGCTGGAGATTGCCTCTATTTGCTGGATACATTCGTTGAACCTTGTTCCCATAAATAAAGAGAAATAAAGTTGCAGATGTCTTTTTCTGGGAAGGGTATTGATTAGTACTAGTCTTGGTTGGGTACTTCTGTTCATTATTCTTTTAAGTGGTGTTTCAGTGATTTAAACCATGTTGGAGTTCATTATTAAGCATGTCTTGTGATTATTTTGGCATTTAAATTGTATAAAAGATATTTGGTTGCGAGTGTTTATGTCGTTTTATTAAACAAAACTTAAGGCTGGAATGCGTTGGACTGATTATGGAGTGCAAAATTAATTGATAATTTACTACATTATATACATACTAGTTTTTAGCCTCACGTGATTTTGTATGAGAATAAGAAAACATATTAAGACTACATAAATATATTTGCATAAATTTTGATTTAATGACAAAAGTTTACATATGTTTCTAACTTTAATTCAATACTAATATATACAAAATGATATCTTTAACACGAACAAAGATATTTAGGATTTATAAGAACAAAAATAGATAGTAACTAATTTTGCAACAAAAACTTATGCAGATTAAGTTAATTTTACTGCTAGAATTGATAGCATATAAGCAACAGTCTAGCTATGGCTAGACAGGTAGTTCAAAAAGATATATCAAAAAGTTATGTAAAGTAAAAGCTTAGACATGAGGCTGTTTTAATTAGTTTTGAAGTGTTTGTGTTGGAAGTTAGCCTCAGTTGAAATGTTTCTCTTGCCAAATATTTTTGCAGTATCTTGCTGAGCAGTTTCAACAAGAGAACTTGATATTTCTGTCCTAGTTGGAGCCAGAGGCAAAGATAATGTTCTGGTACATATACTTGGTGTCTTAGCTATGGGAATAGCTTCTAAGGGCTGGTTCTAATTAGGTGCTGATATTTCACCAGTTGCTGCAGAGCTTGCATGGGTATCCATTGGAGAAGGATGTGGTTGTTGCTCAATAGGCAAGCAGGCAGCAACATTGTACCTACTTATTGTGCCTCTACATGTAGATTTAAAAGAGAGACTCTGATTTGAAAATAGAAATATTCTCCTTTTAAACTCTGATTAATTAGGCTGATATCAATCTTTTCATTCTGTATAGAAAACATTAAGTTATGAGAATGCTTATAAGACATGAGTAGTATTGTAGTATAAATTGAATTGTAAATTGACTTTTGCTTACATAAATGCCATTTCTTTTGCAATTATTTCAAAGATCAAATCAGCATATTTGTCATCAATGTGAGCATTCAAGATGCTAGGTCCATTATTGAGTTGGACTTCAAATCTTGACCTGAAAAATGTTATATGTTAGTTATTTGTAGATAATAGATAAATGTGATATGATGGTGACTAATATTAGAATTATACCTTAGTCATGACTTTGGTATTGTCATGTTGAAATGTAGGCAATTAAATTCTATATCAATTTCTGCTCCAAACACTTTAGAACAATTGGCGCAAGTGAAGACATATAAGTGCTGTTGGATATTAGCAATATATGGTTCTGCGTTTACCCAAAAAGTTTTTGGCTGAAACTCGTGAAATATCAGTAATTGGTGGTGGTGTGCCGGGTCGGGCCGGTCTCCGACAGGTTGGTGGGCCGAGCCAAGACAAGGAAGGGTTGGCATGTAACCGGCCCCTGGGCTAGGCCCACGGTAGGCCTGGACGAGCTAGTCCACGGGTTGGCCCTCTAATTTAATTTCTTACTTAATTTTTAAAAATATTTTTTTGATAAATTTACATGTTTACTTATTAATTATTATTTTAAAATTAATAGCTTAATAATTTAAAATCATTTACTTACTATTCATTAGTAATTTATTAAATTATAACTTATTAATTGTTTGAATTACTACTTACTAGTTAATAATACTTTATTAATCAAAAGTGGTACTTATATATTAAACCAAATTATTAGTAATTAAAGTTCACAATCCAAACTAATACTTATTATTCGAAACTAATAGATTTCTAGAAATTTAAATTTTTACTTATTAATTATTATTTTAAAATTATAACTTATTAATTTAAAATCATTTACTTACTATTCATTAGTAATTTATTAAATTATAACTTATTAATTGTTCGAATTACTACTTACTAGTTAATAATAGTACTTTATTAATCAAAATTGGAACTTATATATTAGACCAAGTTATTAATAATTAAAGTTCAAAGTCCAGAGTAATACTTATTATTCGAAACTAAAGTTCTTAGTTAATATTCAAAAACCAAAGTTAAAAATTAGTTATTAGTATTTTATTATTACAAATTAGTACTTATTTGACCAAGTTATTTCTTAGTTGTATAAGTCAATACTTATTATTAGAACTTATTATTAGTTAATCATAGAGTAAAAAATATTTAATTAGGAAAAAAACTACATTCAGATGGTGGATGGTTTGGCATAGACCCCTACCATGTATATTAATATTGTAGACAAATGTAGAAGGATGGGTATATTGAACCTTATTGGTTCATTACAAGTTATAAAACTAATTTAAGAATTTAAATGTTAAAATTAATAAGCATTTTACTATATATAAGGAGGGGTATATAGAACCTTACCTCCAGACAAAAATTAATAAACATTAAATCCTATGTATACTATATATCAATTTGGTGAACTACTACTACATTCATCTTCATCGATATCTTGCATCATTAATCCTTGTTTTCTTTGTTCAGCGTCTAACCAATCCTTTAAGCACACCAACATTTCCAAAGTTGCAGGCGTCATTCAAGCCTTTCTATCATCTAAAACTCTTCCACCTGCACTAAAAGTACTTTCCGATGCAACTGTAAGAACTGAAATTGTTAACAAATCCCTAGCAATTTGAGATACAATAGGATATTGACATTTATACTTTCGCCACCAAGAAAGAACATCAAAATTGGGATTGAGCTCGTCATCTCTTGTATGTAGTGGATCACTTAAATATTGAGTTATTTCATTAGTATTTTCAATTCTCGATCTTTTTGAAGCAAAGAGTAGTTGCTGAGGATCAAAATGTGTCCTCTAACATTTGTATAGGCATAGCATATTGTGAATCTGATGTAGATGTGAACTAGAAGATGCACCTTGTTGCATGGAGAAGTTTTGTTTGTAAATTTCATATAATTCATCAAAAGTTGTTTTAGTAGTTTCTATAAGTAACTGTTCGTTTATGATATTTGTGGTACTATGAACGAACAGTGGATATTCAATGAAACAACTTTTAAAATATCATAACTTTATTTGTGGTAACAGTGGATATTTGTGGTAATAAAGTTCTTTTGTTTGTAAAATATTCAATGAAACCATTTAACTTATATAATTTATTACATGGATCAATAACACATGCCAAATAATACAACAATGGAATATTTCATAATACTCGTCAAATTTTTCTTCCATTGCGCTAATCATATCATCAAAAAATCCATTCTTTTATGATTAAAAATGTGTATAATAACACTTAGTTCAGGTAAAACAGCATGAGAGGAAGGTCTATAAGTAGCGGAGAACAAATTTGTAGCATAATCACTCAAATTGCTTTAAAATTTCTACTATTGTTTTAACTCGATTAAAATTCTTCTCGCCCAAATAAGTTGCATTAACTGAACCAATGTGCTCGTTGTAAAATGTGGAAATTAATTTTTCATAATCAAAAGTACTTGATAACATATGACAAGTAGAATTCCACCTAGTGGGTACATCTATTGAAAAATGCTTAGGTTTCATGCCATTTTCTAAACAAAGTCGTTTGAAATCTTGTTGACGAGCAGTAGATGAACGGATAAAACAAATAGCACCGCTAATTGGACTGATAACATCTTCAGCCATTTTTAAACCATATTGAACACAAATATTAAGTACATGACATGCACATCTATTATGAAATAATTCACCACATAAAATAGGTTTGAAAACATCTTTTAACATAGGTACGCTTGCAGTATTATTTGAGGCATTATCAAAAGCAATGGATATAACTTTTTCAAGCAAACCATATTCACGGGCACAATTAGAAATCATCCTTGTAATTATTTGGAGGGCATTGTGAGGGTGTTCAAAAATTTGAAAACTAATAATTCACTTTTGTAAATGCCAATCTACATCTATCCAATACACATCTAGATGTGTAAAACGATTTTCATTTTTGAACACCTTCACAATGACAGTAACAGGGAACTTTAAAATTAGTCGATGCAATAGTACCTATCAATTCATTTTTCTTTTCCTTATACATTCTTTTAATATCACTTTTCAAAGTACTTATAGGAACCTTTTTAAATTGTGGGTTCACGGATTCGTGCATGTAGTGTTCTAAATTGAAACTTTGACTCAAAATAAAAGGCAATTCATCCCTAACTATCCATTTAGCCATTTCCTCTCTATTTTTTTTATGTAAACATTTAAAATTCCCCGTTACCATACCTTGTGTGGTATGAATTTGTGTTTGAACCATTTTTTATTTTTCTTGAGCTTCACAATGTTTTTTTATTAATGTGTCTATTAAGTGTTCCGGTTCTTCCTCCCCTTTTTGTGCTTAAATGATATAAGTGGAACACATTACAAGTAGCAATTTCATTTTCTTCAT
Source organism: Cinchona pubescens (assembly GCA_025175665.1). Lineage (NCBI taxonomy): Eukaryota > Viridiplantae > Streptophyta > Magnoliopsida > Gentianales > Rubiaceae > Cinchona > Cinchona pubescens. Next base: position 1,348,858 of record JANKKI010000257.1, on the reverse strand, counting down.
CTCTTTCAAAAATTTCCAAATGAGACTTTTCGTTTTAGTAGTAGTGGGTTGTTTACTAGGTGCTTGTTCATTTTGGTTATCTATATCATCTAAATCAACAAATATTGTAGAACCATCTAGTAGGGTGTGGAGTGTTTGTGATCCTTGTTCCATTTTCTTGTAATAGAAATTTTGTTTAATTAGAGAAACAAATAAAGTAGTAATATGAAAACTAAAGATGCAAGCTACTAAATTTTCAAATAAAAGAATATAACAAAACAATAATAAAGAAAAAAATAAGAGAGTTGATAAAGACAATTAATAAATTAAAAAGTATGAAAAAACCAACTTGGAAATTGAAATGTTGAATTTCAATTTATACACTTGAGTACTTGAACTCCACTTGAGCACTTCACTACTTGAATTTTGGATAAATATCCAAATCTTCAATTGAGCTCTCAACATAAGATAATTTTAAGAATTTCTAAAATACTATATATTGTAGTATGAAAGAAATTATAATAGCACTTGGAGATAGAATTAGAGAGTAGAAAGAAGAAATAAGAGAAAATAGAGAGAAATTGTTGTGTGATTTGTTAGAAAACTTGTGTGTTATTTATAGAAAAAAAAAATTCAACATTAACCCCAAAAACTAGCCGTTTTATAGTTGTTGGGGGGTAAAACTATCATTAATTACATTTTTAAAAAAATTAACGGTCGACCCGCGTGCCCAAACAGTCAGCTCGACGGGTTTGGCCCGTGGGTCACCAACGGTTGGCCCGTTGACCGGCCAACCCGTTGGCCGCGTGCGTCACGGGCCATGACCGGTTCGGTAGGGACCGGGCCATGGCGGGTTTCCAGTCTAGATGTGTATAAGAGACAGCCCCGGGCCTAGCTCGAATGCTACAGTAACTCCCGAGTCACATGTATCGGACCAACTAGGGTATTGGTCATGGCCTGAATGATATTTTAGAAGCTCACAAAGGTCCATTTAGACAGGCCAGGGCCATAAAGGATTTTATGAGATCCTAACAACGTCATGGCATGCTCATTTATCTCTTAGTCTAGCTATGTTAGGTTCTTTGATGCCCCCTTATCCATATCTAGCTGCTGACTATGGTACACAACTGTTGTTGTTCACACATCACATGTGGATTGGTGGATTTCTCATAGTTTGGTGCTGCTGCGCATGCAGCCATTTTTATGGTAAGAGACTATGATTCAACTACTTGATACAATGATCTATTAGATTGGCCCGGCCCATTGCCACCTCTACCTGAAAGTATGGATTTTTAAATAAGAATAAGTACTTATATGTAGTCTGATGGTCTAAAATAATGCTGATCAATCTTACCATAGGAGTCATATTCTTGATATGGCAAATTTTTTGGAGTTGATTTTCAAAAGATAGTTCAATAGTTTGACATTCTTCTATCATAAAGCCTTTCAATTACTACCTTTTCCATGTAAGATCTATTTTCTTTGAACCTGTAATAGATAAAATAAAATGCTATGAGAAAGGTTTTAGATGGAAAGTAGTTAGTGTGATAGTATTTTTGCTTAAGTACCAATGTTGAAATACAATAGTTTGAGGAATTGAAGGGTAATGTGCAATGATAGTTGTGGCTTTGGCAACTGATGCAACACAAACTTAGTTAAGAATAATGAGTAGCAAAATATAGATGTAATATGTAGAAGTATGTTTTTAAGTTTTGTAACAGATTTTACCATTGAATGAATTGGATCTAGCCCTCATTATCAGAATAATTGGCATGTCAGGGCTCATATCAATCAATTGTGTAGCATCATCATACAAAAACTCCACCCACATTGTAAAGATAACTAGTTTACATCTATATTAAGGGAAAAAGAGCATGAATAAATTTAATTGGTTATGGTAAAGCTGTAAGGTGTTAAAGAAGCAAATTTACTTTTGATCAACGATGACAAACTCCCGTATGAGTACTTCTTTATAGTCGTGATTGACTGTGCGTTGTGGTAGCACATGGATTACAGCACCATCGAAAGTATATTGCTATACAATTTTTTATTTTTGCATTATATGTAAAAAACTGATAAGATAGATAAAGAATAACTAAACAAAAACCATTTCTTTAACTTACTGATCTCAATGCTTTCATGGTCCATATATTTGTGGAAATCTTTGAATCGAGTTAAAGGATAATAAGCTTGAGGAATTGATTTTTGAGGACCCTCTAGATGACGGATAAATGCACTTTTGCTTAAAGTGAGTTGGTGAGGAGATGTACCAAACTGAAACTTGAGCTGATTAATTTTTGTAACAAGTGTATTTCCAATGCAATAAGTGGAATACAATTGCAAAATCTGATCAAGAGCTGTAACATCTTTTGTATAAGTAACTACTTGGATTGTTATTTTCTATAGAGAGGAAGAAAATAATGTCAATAAAGTAGTTTTCAACTAATGAAGAATTCAAAGTAATTAAGTCTAATAAAAGATAAAGAAAATATGTGCATTAAAACTATTGTACTTACTGCAGCATGGTTTGAAAAATCAGCAAAAAGATATCTTTGGTAATATGTTGTGCGATCTTTGCTAGGTCTGTTTGGTGATTTTTCAATTAGTAGTACTTTTATCATGAAGTTAGGCTATTTTTCAAATAACTCAGAAATAGGAATGCATCTATTTTCCATTTTCTAATACTTCTGCAATAAGTCAAGGTCATAGCATAAAATATAAGGCAATCAGCTAATTAATGAAGTAAAGTTTCTTGTGAGAAGAAAAGAATTCAGAATTGAAGAATCTTATACCTTAATATACATTCTATAATGTGCATGTTATTGAAAAAAGCTAAGGTAAGCATATAAGAAAATTATAAAAGCATATATGAATTAGTAGAATAACAGTTAATGTTCTGAAACTAATGACAATACTTCATCATATGCGATATTTTTTGTCATCTTAGAACTTTGTAAATCTTTAGTCAAAGGCCTAATCAAAACTCTAACATTTTCAGAAGTTTTAGCTCTGGATAAAATGACATAAAGCTAGCCATGTTAGCAGTAAGACATGTTCTTTAAGATATAATCCAACAAAGTCTAAAGTTTGTCCTTGTACTTTGTTTATAGTCATATCAAAGCATAATATTATAGGAAATTGTGTTCTTTTAAAAGGGATAGAATGAAATTCATCTTCTGCAGATTGTAAGCTAATCCATGTAATGAATACTAATTTTCCAACAAGAGAACCAAATGTAATTTTTGCTCTAATGACAAGTCTTTACAAATCAATCTAGTTCTATTTTATAATACTTCAATTAGATTGATATTTCTGAGGAGCATAACTGGACAGTTCTTCTTTAATATTAACTGATGAGGAGGCATCCCTTTGGGTTTCAATATGTGGAATAAATCTTCATTTCTGACTTGATTTGATGATTCCACTGTTTCATCATAGTTGTATTAGATTTTTTCATTGCCCGGAAATCAAATGATGACAATATCATTGATTTCGTGTACATAATCATTTCTTGTCTTTAGAATTGCTCTATTGATCATTGAATATCCATTGCAGTGCCATGTTTTGCATATCAGAGACAACTATTTGGAGCAGCGAGTTGAGTGAAGTCTCATCATCTACAAAACGTATGTTTAGTGGATGTGGTATAGAAATCTCATTGTATTCATTTGATATTTTGTGACCATCACCAACTCTAAGTAGATAATCACAAAAATTAAGATCCAATCGAGTCCTTATATTCTGTGTCAGCTTTATTTTCTGGAGTTGAGGCCAAATAGGAGACATAACCAAACTTGCATTTACTATATCAATTTTTTCCCTTTTATAATAACTGGTAATGTTTGTTGAAAGTTTCCACCAAAGAAGACTATAACTTGACCTCCAAATAAAGTAAATAATGTCTTGAACATTTGATTTAAAATTTCAATTGGTTCTCTTTTTGCCATAGTCGCTTCTTCCCATATAATAATCTTGGCTTCTCGAATCAGATGTGCTACTGCACTTTGTTTACTGATGTTACATTGTTGAATCATCTTCATTGATAGGAAATTTGAATCTCAACTAAATGTGCAGTTCTGCTACCAGGTAAAATAGATGTTGTGACTCCTGAGGATGTTGTTGCTAATACAATTGAGTTTTTTGATCTAATAATTGCAAGGAGGGCTTTATATAAGTATGTCTTACCGTGCCACCTGGACCATCAACAAAAAATGTAGCTGTTTCATTGATGTTTATACAAGAAAGTATTTTATCATAAGCTGTAGAACATTTATCATCACTTAGACAATCTAGTATAGCTAAGTCTTCTTCATATAAAATATTGTTTTCTACCTCTATTTCTTTTGCTTCTTTTTCTGGTTGAAGTAAATGGAATGGAACATTAGAAAATCCAAAATCAGATATTCGTTTGCCCATTGATTGTGAAGAGTTATTGTAGAGATAAAGGAAAAAAATCAAATCCTTGACCTTATTAAGTAATTAGATCTAATAGGAAATATTTTGTTTTCTTTATTTTTGGAAGATTCTTTGAAGATAACATTCTTCTAAAATCAAGGGATTTATATTTTCTGGTCATGATGAGCTACTCCTATAAATGTTGTAGACTATTGTACAATTGTGATATATAGAATTTTTCATTTTCCCTAAACCTACATGGTATCAGAGCCAAAATCTTTTCTATTCTGTTAATGGTTGAAATGGCTGCAACTGGAGAAAGACAATCGACAGACTACATCCAGTGGAAGCTCTTGGTTCTTGTGGAGAACCAAATCAGACAACCATGAGTCTTGGAGGAGATGGGTCACACCATTCATTTCAACAGCACAAATTGAGATGGGCAAAATTACTTAGAGTGGGCACAGTCCATAAACTCGCTATAGATGAGAGAGAAAACTGGCCATCTAACTAGAGAGGTAAAGAAATGATTATGGCTTTTGTTAGAATAGTTCTATAATCCATTGTTTGGTTTCGCTTAACTACACAATTACCCATAAATCTTGGTAATTTTCTTCCAACAATCTTTGTGGGAACGATCCCTACAACCGTATACTTGCGGGATGCCATCTAGTTAGTAGTAAGATTCATAGGTGTTTTATTAATTTATAACTAAGTATGTAAGGCATCAGTGTCTTAAATTAGTACAAGCTTAAAAGATGAGAGACAAGGTTTTTTTTAAAAAAAAAGTTTGGGGACCAAATATGTCAACAAGTTAACATTTGAGGACTAAAAGTGTTTTTTATCCAAAAAGAACATGGGAAAATTTGCTTTTGACAAAACAACCCTCCAAAATTTGCGAAGAAAATTACTTTCTACTTATTTAATTTTTAATCATTCCATATTACTTTTTATTTTTAAAAAATGGTTACATTTTTCTTAATTAATTTAGACATTATTTTTTTCAATTATAAAAGTAAGCACCAAAAGAAGATATTTTGCAAAAAAATTTGTTCATTTTTCTTTTACAATAACTAAACATATTTTAAAAAATTGGTACGTAAATAATCATTAATGACCCATGGATGAGTGTTTGGCGGTTTAAAAACTTCTTGATTAGTGCATGGTTGATTAACTCCATAGAGCCTACCATTGGTAAGATCTATATCTTTTTTCTCCTTACTGCAAGAGATATCTAGGAGGCAGTGAGGGAAACATACTCTGCAATAGAAAAATTTTCACAAATATTTGAGTTAAAAACAAAGTTGTGGAAATCTAGATAGGGGGGCAAGATGTGACAATTTACTATAATGAAATGGGGTCCTTATGGCAGGAGTTAGATCAGTGCTACAATAATGAATGGGACTATACAGCTAATAGTGTTAAGTATACAAAAAAGGAAGAAAATGATAGGGTTTATCTATTTTTGGCGGGACTAAATAGGAGTTTGATGAGGTTAAATCTCAAGTCCTTGAAAAGAATCCTTTACCCATCCTTGGAGAGACTTTTTTTGAAGTTAGGAGGGAAAAAACTAGGAGAAAGGTCATGCTAAAATCAAATTTAGATATGACGCCAGCTCTTGAAATTTCTGCTCTTGCTACAATAGGAATGAGACTGAAAGTGATAAGAAAAATAATCCTTGGTGTGACCACTGTAAGAAGCACTGGCATATGAATACTGGACACCTACTGGAAAATTCATAGAAAACCACCAAATTGGAAGAAGAAGAATACTACTGACAACTGGGCTTTCCAAGCAACCAAAGAGGTGCAAGGGCAGCAAGACACTTCAGAAATGCCTCCTTTTATGAAGGGATAGTTAGAACACTTGTACAAATTTCTCCAATCTCTATAGTTCCTAGTCATGAATCCATTAAATCCCTCTTGATCTTTTGCACAAATAGGTTACTCGGCATTTATCAGTATCAAGTCCCAACAAATTCTCCCTTGGATTATTGATTCCAGGGCAACTAATCATATGACAGATTCCTGTCAATTTTTTTCTGCGTACCAACCTTGTGCAGGAAACAAAAAAATCAAAACTATGAACGGGTCATTCTCAGCTATTGCTGGGATACTAACCATTGAAATCTCCCTGTCTATTGTGTTGCATGATGTTCTCTAAGTTCCTAAATTTTCTTGTAACTTCATTTCTGTAAGTAAGCTTATTTGTACTCTTCGTTGCCGTTAAGTAATTTTTGATTCTCTTCGATGTGTCTTTCAGGAAACATTTTCGGGAAGAATGATTGGCAGTGCTAGGGAAAGTAGAGGTCTTCATTTCATTGAAACCGATTCGAGCTCAATCTTAGAATACCTGATTCACTAGTTCTATTTCTCATGATGTTTCTTTGGCATCATCGATTAGGACATCCAATTTTTTATTATTTAAAATTTGTTACCAAAATTAGTTCAGAATAAGAATTCATCTTTTTTTTAGTGTGAAATCTGCGAATTAGCTAAACACCATTGTTCTCTTTCCCCCTAAGCCATATCAAGCGACAAAGCATTTCTAGTTAATTCATAGTGATGTTTGGGGACCATCTCAGATATCAACTATATTTGAAAAAACAATGGTTTGTAAGCTTTATTGATGATCATACACGGCGTAGTTGGGTGTATCTTTACGAGATAAATTTGAAATCAAAGATATTTTTAGATCTTTTATATAATGGTAGAGACACAATTTCAAGAGAAAATTCACTAATATTCAGGAGTGATAATGGTCGAGAATATTTTAATAAGATATTGGGGGATTACTTCTTATAAAAAAGTATAGTGCATCAAAGATCATGTCTTGATTCCCCTTCACAATCGGATTGCCGAGGAAAAAATAGGCACATTTTAGAAGTCACTAGGGCAATGTTGTTTATAAATAATGTTCCTAAGTATCTTTGGGAAGAGGCTCCTTTGACCGCAACATACTTGATTAAAAAGATGTCTATCAAAGTTCTAAAATTCCAATCACCACTGAGTGTTTTTCATGATACATTTCCTACATCTAGGCTGACAAATAATCTACCTCTTTAGGTATTTGGGTGTAATGCCTTTATTTATTTACTTGACCAAACCCGTGGAAAATTAGAACCTAAAGTAAGGAAATGTGTTTTGTTGATTATGCTCCCAATCAAAAAGGATACAAGTGTTATGTCCTAACACTAAGAAAATGTTTGTTACCATGGATCTTTCCTTTTTTGAGTCTCAACCGTTTTGATCTTTTCATTCTCATCTTCAGGGAGAGAAGTTAAGTGAAGATGAGAGTCATGAAAATTTTGGCTTTTTTTTTTTTTTTTGACTTTCTTCCTCCAATAATGCTGAACAATATGGTATCAAATGAATTAAATAATGAAAACTTGCATTCTGAATCAACAAAGTCACCACAAGACATTAATATGAATACAAGTAATGATCAAACAAGTACAAAGGAGCCATGAAAAATGTATTATATTGTGAAGATATTTATTCTTTTAATCTTAAAAAGTTCTTCTACTGCACTGCTAAAATTTAAAGATATTAAAGCCTTAATCTAAAAGATGTAATTATTATAACTAAGTTACTTGAGACTGAACGACAAAAATAACGACAAACTAAATTCTAAGTTTGTACATTAAAAAATAGTTACCAGTAAATAGCAGTAACCTTGGGATGGTGGAAACTGAACCTTGTGTCTTAACGTTGGATTACGTGGACCTACAATAAAAGCAATCAAGTGTAAGTAATGTAGATGCAGTTAGCTTAGCAAGATTTGAAATGCTTTTAAAAGAAATAAACTTCCAAACAGTAGATGTAATAAAAGAGATCCCTTTTATTATACTTCTAACACATGCTAATGTTCCAATGAAGTGCTTTCAATCCATATGATACAAAAGACAGGATCTCTAGAAAGCTATTCTTAGCAGAAAATGCAAATACATTTATGTAAAGACATGAACTCTGCAAAAGCTATACTGAGCAGAAATTGTATACACATATATGAACATATAAATAAGAATAATTGTCTTATTAGGCTTAAATTTATGCAAAAATTAATTCAATCATCACCTCATCTAAAGACAGGTTATTTGACTATTACCAAGCAAATAATATTGTAGTTTTTGTTAGAATCACGAACTATGTATACACATAAACCATTAACTAAAATACAATTAAAACAACATAAAATTGCTCAACATATGCACATGCAAGGAAAAAGATGAAGGTTTTTCCTCAACTCCAATTAACTAGTTATCTCCAAAAGCAGAGCAAACCTTTCTTTCCCAAATTGTGCTTAGTATCAATAATAATATAATAGTTTTTGTTGAAAAAAATATGATGAGAGCAAAGGATATGTCTAAAAAATTACATGCATAATCTTATAGATTGCGAAGCCAAAAAAAATTTGTATGCAGATATTATAAATCTAATCATCATTCAAAGGTGATAAACTATTGATACACATAAACCATTAACTAAAATACAATTAAAACAGCATAAAATTTCTCAATATATGCACATGCAAGGAAATAGATGAAGGTTTTTCCTTAACTCCAATTAACAAAAGTAGAGTAAACCTTTCTTTCCCAAATTGGGCTTAGTATCAATACACATAAAGATCGAAACAATAAGAATAAAATCAAATACTTACAGAAATTAAACCGAAATTAACGCAAAGAGATCAAATTTGATTGGGAAGCAAGAGCACCAAAGATGCAGAGAAATGCTAGAGAAACAAAACTCTTAGTCTGCTTCTGCATGCTACAACATAGAAGATAAGGCTAATGGAAGATGCAAAGCAATAGCACCAACGGTAATAGAACATGCAAAGCAACAGCACCAAAAATGAAATATGTAGAAAGCTTTTGCATACAACATAAGAAAAGGAAAAATTTTCTGCAAAATCCTCAAGCGTTGGATTCAGTTAGTCTATGATCAAAAGGTTGAAACCATGTCAACAAAAAAGCAAGCAGGAGAACTTACCCAAATAGAATTTGTGTTCTAGAAGAAAACAGTTAGTGGACAACCACTGCAAAGAAGGAAATGATTAATGGGCAGCCAATGGTAAGGAGTTATAATTTTATCAAATAATTAAAATAAACCTTACATTTAGCAAAAGGACATCCAGGCATGTAAGACAAAATGTTTACTGTGTGTGAGTGTGGCTTTTATAAGAGACATATATATATATATAACAATTAGATAAAAATCTAAGAAACTCCAATTCTTACCACGTGACATGTTTGTTTAAGTGGCAGTGGAAAAGTTTTTTCCTTTTTTTTTCCTTTTTGAAATCTAGCAAAAAAATGACCTCCACTGCCCCTTTAGTTTCTAGTATACAGCTAGTGTGTTTGGGACTATATTTGTCATTTTCTCCTTATTTTCCTATGTGAATAAAAAAAAAAAGAGCTAGAATGCACACAATTCCAGCAAATAACCATTTGATCCAAACAGTACATCACTATTCAAGGGTACTGTAGATATTTCACACTGTCATCCCTCCTAGAAACAACAATGTTAACTGTCTTATATACATAGACTACATTATGACATATAATTATGTATTAAACATGACTTAGACTTTTTAGACTAGGTAGTCTGTCATCATTCGAATGGTTAGATTCATTTTTAATACAATTACAATTCCCAGTAGCTATTAGATCAAGTTTAACACTAATTAAGCTCCCCTTAATAAGACAACCATCTAGTAGCCTCCTCTTCTCTTTTCTACCTAAAAGGCTCGAACAAATACACTCCTTCTTTCCTCATTGCTTCTTCAAACTTACCCATGCCTAGTCAACCAACTTTTGTACAATACTTACCTTTTCTCCATTTCCTTTTGCCATTCTTCACAAAAAATATGGGATTTGATAGTTACTTTTTTAAACAAAATGAACCCTATACTATTCCATACAGGCTAAAGCACAATACCTCTGATTTTCCTCCTTCCATCTCTAGATTTCGGTGAGCCTTTGTCTCTTCCATTCTGTTTCATTCATTACTTCAAAACAATCCTTTACAACCAGAAATTAGTGCTCTATGCATGAATTAATGCATGTGTAATATGTAATTCTTTCAATTTTTATGTGAGATTTTATTGTTACATTGTTTTTCTAGGTCTAACTATTCTGATTTATTCCCCTGCCAATTTAGCGTGCGCTTAATTAGATCTTCTTGCCTTTGCTGCTACTATCATTTGCAACTTCACCTTCTGCAACCTAGGTATGTTATTTATCAGATAGTTGTTGTTTGTTACATTTTATTACATGCATGTTAACTAAAAAGTGTTAAATATTTGTATTATAGTCGAATTTTAGCCAAGATTGATTTTATAATTGTATAATGATGATAATCCTTGAGCTTTATGAAAGATATGATACTTTTCTGTCATTATAACTATTAGTTCTTTGTACTATGGATGCATGTTGGTTGAAATAGGTTTTTCTGTTCTATGATCATTATAATCCTTGAGTTCTATGAAATATATGTTAGTGCAGAGTCACTATATCTGTTAGTTTTACTAAGGAATTTGTAGCCTTTTAGTTGCTTTCTCATTGATTTCTTCTTCATCACTGAACACAAAAAAAAAAAAGGAACTTTAAAATGAAAAGAAAAAAAAAACAGTTCACAGCTCTAACATGCTTAATCAGTTGATTGATGACGCATTTGATGGAACTATGTTACTTTCTACAATGTTAACACATACAAATCAGATCCCTACTCAGCCAAATGAACATCAGTTTATGAGATCTCACCCATCAGATAATAAATTGAACTGTACTTGTAGGTTTCCTCAAGCAATGTAACCACGAACAGATTTTTATGAGTCAACCCGGTCATTTGTCTGATAGACAAATCTCTTAAAAACCTCTTGGAGGCTTTTATACAGCTTCATCAAACCTTCATTTACCTATGATGCATAATGTGAACAATAAAGGTAAGAGAAAATATAGGAAAGAGGCTATACTAAGATGGAAAAAAAAAAAAATTAGAATCAGTAAACTTACAAAATATAAATCTGTACAAACTCTGTTAAACCAAAATTTTAGATGTGAAAAAAAAAAACATCAATTGATGTTACAAAAAAAAAAAAAAAATAGCAATTGGTCATATTGACCACAAGTTTGTTAAGTGACTGGCTTATTTCCTGGCAAAGTGGTCTCATGACCACTAAATCACTTATGCACACGTTAGCTAACAAATATACATAATGGAAAAATAAGCAAGTTGATGAAGCCCACTACTAATAAGCCAACAGGGAAAGATTCCTGGAAAAAAAAAAAGAAAAAAGAAAAAAAAAGAGCAACTCTATATACAGGGATCAAATGCACAACAAAAAAGCTAGAGGAAAAAAGAGGTCAATTTGTGAGTCGAGAAGAAGCAAATGCAGTAGGAGGAAAAAGAGCATTAGGAGGCACAAACAATGAGAAAAAAGCTACAAGGCAGAGGCATTCGGTGATTGATTGACTAAAGAAGGTTTGGTTTTCAGTATATGTGCATAACAGTAACTTAGATGATTTACTTCACATGCACACACATGGTTGTTACCAAATAAATCTTTATTTCAATATTTCTTTTTTGTCCAAATGATTTAGAGTTTAGATGATTTCAAAGTCATAATTATGTTTAATTATTCTGATCAAATCAAGAGACTTTACAATTAACTTCACTCAGTCATAAGTCAACAATTCAAAATGGTTTTTGTGCCCGATGATGGCTTTGTAGCATTTTAGTGACTATTATTGTCAGCCAAGTGTTTAAGGTACTAAATAAAACGAATTACTCTTAGTGCCGTATAATTGTATATCATGGTGTCTTATTTTATCACATTGGTATTAAATTGAATTTTGTCTCTCAAATTCTTAAGTCATTAGATTAAATCAATTGGCCTATACCCTACAATTGATCCTAGTACGTTATTTTGCTAAATTTGCCTTTCAAAGTACCAAATTAAATTGATTAACCTTAGTGCCCACAATTACCTTATAAAGTATAAAATTAAGTTACTTGGCATTAATGCTAAAAATGCCTTTTAAGGCATGAAACTAAATTAATCGGTTTTATTGTCTAAAATTACCTTTTATGGTAACAAATCAAATTAATTGACTTTAGTGCCTAAATTTGCCTTTTAAAGACACCAAATTAAATTAATCGGCCTTAGTGCCTAAAATTGCTTTTTAAGGAAATAAATTAAATTAATTGGCTTTAATGCAAATATTACCTTCTATGGTGATAAATTGATCTTAGTGTCCAAAATTACCTTTTAAAGCAATATATTAAATCAATTGGCCTAGTGCTTAAATTTGACTAAGCCTTTCAAAGTACCAAATTAAATTAATAGGCTTTGTGCCCAAGATTATCTTTTAAGATAATAAATCAAACTAGTGGGTCTTAGTGCTCAAATTTGCCTGTCAAGGCACCAAATCAAATCAATTGGCCTAGTGCCTAAATTTACCTTTCAAGGGACCAAATTAAATTAATCAGCTTTAGTGCCTAAAATTGTCTTTTAAGATAATAAATTAAATTAATTAGTTTTGATGTCAAAATCACCTTCTATGCTAATGAATTGACCTTAGTGTTCAAAATTTCCTTTTAAGGCATTATATTAAATCAATTGACCTAGTGCCCAATTTTATCTTTCAATGTACCAAATTAAATTAATTGGTCTTAGAGTCTAAAATTGCATTTTAATGCAATAAATTAAATTAAATTAAATAGTTTTAATGCCAAAATTACATTGTATGTTAATAAATCGACTTTAGTACCAAAAATTACCTTTGAAGGTATTAAATTAAATTAATTGGCCTTAGAGCTAACCAAAATTACTTTTAAGTATAATAAATCAAATTATTCTCTGACTCTCGTGTACACATTTCCTTTTATGGTAATTAAAAGTAGAAACATGAATTAAATTAGACTTTATGTCCGTCTTGCCTTTCAAGGCATCACGAAAGGATCAAATCAAATAATTGGACAAGTCTTCTAACTCATCTAAATTATTTTTTGCCTTCAATGGCAAAATCTCTAATTAAATATCAATTGCCTTAAATGGCCAAAAAAATTGATATTTAAAAATTATAGTTCGTCTAAAACCACATGTGACTTGATTTCAATTTGGATACACATGAAACCCCTATAAAGAATTCAGGCTCAAGAAATACAAAATATATTATTTTGTGGAGTTTTTCCATCAACTAAAATTCCACTAAAACAAAAATGGGTCAAATTCAAGTAACTCATCTAAAGTTTAAAATGGGTTAAAATTAATTTATTTTCCCATTAAACTAAAAACAAATACTTGGTCGTGTTATTGCCTGAAATACCCAAAAACAAAATCTATACTTCTAAGGATTAATTGTAGTAACAGAAGTAAGGATCGTTCCCACAGAGAATGTAATTAATTATATTCTGATCGTTACAATGAGGGGGTTAAGAAGAAAATTGAATTAAAATGCAATTTAATTAAAAACAATAGAATTGAGTTAAATTGAATTGAAGGAAATCAATAGAAGAAATATTCTTGATCTTAGTTAACATTCACCATAGAAATTTGATAGTCGATCATCGAAGGATAACAATTCTTTATCAAGTGCTAATTGAAAAACTTAGCCTGAATTCTAATTCAAAGCTTATTCTTATATCTTTCCTTAATTTAGTTAATCTTCAACACGCAATCCAATTAACACTAACTACCAATTAATTCTAGACAATCGCAAAAAATTAATTAAGTAGAAGTATTGAGAACTAGAAATATCGATTAGACTAACACAGCATAAACACACGCAATCATGTCAATTAGTTGGTTATTTTTCCTAGAGTTAATCACCCTAGATTAATATTTCTAGTTCTCATCCAGTAATTATTAAATCTAGCTACTTCACAGATTAAATAGAACAAAGCAGCTAATATAATCTAGCTATCAATTGATTCAATTAATTTACCACGCTGCAATCATAGCAATCGAAAGAAGACAATCATAAAATTAATTGTAAAAAAATAACCAATACTTAAAATAAGAATTGAATAATTAAACAGAATAAGTATCACAACATTAAAAAATCTATGGTTTCAGTTTCTTTGACCAAAAATTGAGGTTTAAGGCACAAAAGGCCATGGAAGTAATCTTATGAAATAAAGAATTGAGAGACAAACAATGGCTAAAGTAATATAGAAAAAAACCTATGTATGGATCAACTCAACTATTAAAGGGGTATTTATAGGGGATTCTAGGGTTTACTTTCCTTATTCCACAAGAAATGCATGAAACCTCTAAAAAAAAATCCAACTGGACAAATAAAGTTGTTAAAAATAATAAATTTCGTCAACTCCCGCAGGCTTAAGCGCACATGCATTGAAAACCCAGGAGTTATGCACGTGCGCCAGGACAAACTCTTAGATTTTTCCTCTCTGGAAGTAGCGCATATGCGCTGGATTTTTGAGTTCATGTGGACTGAATTCATAATTGTTGCTTTAATTTCAACTCTGATTTTGACCTTGATACCAATAGAATTTCAAAAATTACAAAACGTAGCTCTTATCTTAGCTTTCCAACTCATTTTTGAATCAACTATTCGGATCTCGGATAAGAAAATTATACTCAAAATACAAAACAGTATCCATATTGGTTCATGCATGTGCACACTTTGCTCTTATGAATGGCTCAGAGCAATTAATTATTATTCAGAAAATAAAAAAATGCATGCTAAGCAATGCAAAATTTCCAAAAATTTCAAAGATTTTCAATGTAGTATAAACAAAAAAATTCTCAATAAAATCATGAAAAGCTCTCAAATCAAAAGAAAAGCTAAAAATATTGCAGCAAAAATGAGCAAACTACACAAATAATCCACCAAACAACTATAAATCCAAATAACTTCCTTACCCCACACTTGAAAATAAGCATAAGCATTGTCTTCAATGCTAAAGAAAATGAAAACATAAAAGTGGGAAAAGAAAAACTTCTCTGGTAATGAAGAACGTGTGGTGAAGTATATCGTTGAATAAATACCCATGATGTGAGTTGCAGTTCATTACTAAACACTGGAACAGAAACAAAACCTTTAGCTCTTCAAGAAACTATGAAAAACAAGAAACTCAAGGAATAAAATTCCAAGAAATTCAGGAAAAAATTTAATCACTTGAAGATCATACAGAACAGAAAAGACGAACGTAAAAAGTAAATTTAGAATAAACAAGTTAAAGTAATACAAATAAAAAATACGGCATCATCTATAAGATAGAATGCATAAAAACATCCTAGGATCACTCATTTTTCCACTAAAGTGTTGGACTAAAGGACATAGTAGTTGTTTGATCATGATTCATCATTAGAAGGGACTTCAACCGCCAATTCCTGTTGAAACAAAGTGAAAGGTGAGAATGTGTTGATGAATCCTCCCCTAGCTCACGTGCCAATTAGCGAGCCTCCATACTGAAGCCAGGTATGTTGAAAATGAATATACATGTCAAAATTTGAGTCGCATGCTAATCCAATAAAATCTACTCCAAAAGCTCCTCTTGACTAAGCCTCGGACTCGGCTAGCTAGTAGATGGTTGGAAAGTGGAAGCGAGAAATCAAATCGGTACAGCTGGAGCCCTTGCTCTATCCAATACAATCGGCTTACCTGGCTTCAGTTTCTCCTCAACTGGATCAATATCCACACCCTCCATGACACACAGGGTAGCGATCAAATGAGGAAATCATATGCCAAGTAGCTTGGCTTGTACTATGTAGTGAATTTGCTAGCTGATTACGTGGCCCGCATCTATGGATTTGCCAGTAGCAATGACGTACAGTAGCTTAGCTCGCTCTACTGTAGCATGCGTAAGATGACTACGTGGAAGGAGAAAAGTACATAGAACTTCAAAACCAAACCAGCCAAACCGAGTCGTTGAAGCATGTTAGCATTGAAGTGCCTTAGAACACCTGTTGTACTGTAAGTTCTTTGTACCTCACCAGTGCAAGAATATCTATGATGTCCTTAATATCCATATTCTTGTCGCAAAGGGCCAGCCATTCATTATTACGAACTTGTGGTATGAGCAACAAGCTATTGATTGAATTACCAGTAATATCAATAGTCTTTCTCCTAACATATACCTTAGTCTCGTGATATGCAGCCAGATTCGCATAAAATTTGTGCACCACAAGTACTACAGCATCATTGGGGAAAGATGTGAAGTGTTTCCAACCATGTGTCCTAATGATGTTCGCAATCTCCGGGGCTCCACCACTGGATATTAAAATACCCTTCTCCTTGATTGTTGCCCTCTTCGAGATATTTGACTAGAACTTTTTCTTAGCCGCAATAGTTAGAAATTATGCCAGTACGTTTCCCTCTGCAAGGTCTTGTTGGGGTGTGGAGGAAGAGGATCCTCTACTCGGCTAGTGAGCCGGTTATTGTCCCCTTCGTGCCATTCCTACAAAAAGTCATATGTAAGATACAAATAAGGCAACAAGAGAAATTGGTAACCACCCCACACTAATACAATTCTATATCCCCAAACTACTAACAAACAGTCATAGTAACCCACAAAAGATATCGATTATGTTGGTGCCAAAGTCAAAGGTGTGCATGTGTTTAAGATATTCCTAAAACTTATGGAAGCAATAGAAACAGCATAAGTCAAAGGAAGTCCTAAGAATTGAATTCATGGAAAAATGCCTTGTGTTTCAATACTTTTCTTCATTGTGACATTTTATCAAACATTTGGCATGCATGATCTGAATTACCAATTTCTCCATAAAAATTGTTGAACTCCAGTTATGATAATCATGTTTTGATGATGACCAAATCATACTAATGGTTTGCAAACAAGTGTGCAGAAAAACAGAAGGATCGGATGAAAATGATCATCCAAACACAATCAAGAAAAACAACCAAAAGTTGATTGTGACAACACCTTTCGGACGATGAAGAGCGTCCGAAAGAAAGGAGATCGGACACAAGGGAGCGTCCGAAAAAAGGAGCTCAAAATGAAGTAAGTTTCATTTTGAGATGTTTTAGTGTAAAACCCTTTGGCTCAACTACAGGAACTTAGTTGGTGCAAGGGTGAGCCTACTTTGTGTACAAGAAGGTTATTGTCTCACCTCCTTTGAAGAGGCATTACTAGTGGATGTACTCCAAGCTTGAGAAGCTTGGGAGTTTGGTTTAATATTCTTTACCTCAATCTTTTATTTGTTCTTTAAGCTTTGATTGCTAAATATTTATCTTTGATCATTTGTACTTAAGTATTCATTTGTTGCACGAAGTTTGTATTTTCATTAAGCACTTCAAAAGGTTTGTTTTTTGAGACAACCTAATTCACCCCCCCTCTTAGGTTGCTTTGGGGCCAACAATTGGTATCAGAGCTTGGTCTCATATATTGAGTTTAATTGCTTTTGAGTAAAGATCATTCTGGCAACCAATAATGCTTTTTTACTCAAAAGGGCATTCTATCACTAGACCTCCCATGTTTAATGGCATTAATGTTTATAAGAGATAGAATGAAAATTTTTGTTCAATCTATTAATATTGAATTGTGGTATATTATTTATGAAGGTCCTTTTGAGGCAAATATTCTTGATGAAAATACTCATAGATTAAGGCCTAAGACCAGATATGAGTTAAATGCACAAGATAAAATAAATTTATCTTTAAATGCTAAAGCCATTAATATTTTGTATAATGCTTTGAATGCAGATGAGTTTTCTAAAGTAAAAGGTTGCATATCGACCAAGGAGATATGGGACAAATTGAAAGAAATTCATGAAGGAAGTGAAGATATAACAGAGCAAAAGAAGTCACTTCTTGTGGCTAAATATGAATCCTTCAAAATGGAACCTCATGAGAACATTGACAAGATGTATTGTAGGTTCAATGATATGGTAAAGGATTTGGAAGGTTTGGGTAAAGAATATTCCTTGGGTGAAAAGAATAGAAAAATTTTGAATGCTTTACCTAAGGAATGGGAACCTAAATCCATTGCCATAGAAGAGTCTAAAAATTTAAATTCTATGCCTGATTGATTCATTGCTCAATTCTCTAACTTCCTTTGAATTGAAGTTGAAATACAAGGTACAAAATGAGGAGGCAAAGGAAAAAAGAAGCATAGCATTTAAAGCTTCATCAAAAAGGAGAAAAGACTCAAAGAAGCCTCATTTCAACAACTTCCGAATCACTTGGGATGATTGCAATTCGGATGGAGAGGTTGAAGAAGAATATGAGGAGGCTCAAATGGCTTTTATGGCACTTAGTAATAATGAGGTATCCTCTAGTTGTGATTCTTGTCATGATTCATGTGATAATGATGATGATGATGTTGAATCATTTATTTTTAAAATGCATGAATGTTTGAAAGAATCATATGCTAAGAACAAAGAGTTAAAAATTAAAGCTAATACCTTATTGAGTGCCAACTCAAAACTTGTGCATGAAAATAATTCTTTGACAAAAGAAAATGATGTTTTGAAAGAAAAATTTGTTGGAAAAACCAAGAACATGGAAGAACAAGCTTCATTGAAGAAGAGATTAGAAGCATAACTTCATGGTAATATTAAAAGTATCAAGAAAATCCTTTTGAAAATTCAAGAACTAGAAATATGTTTTGAACAAAAATTCTATCACCTTTAGAAAAAATGATTTGTGCTTTGTTAAATCTAAATCTTCTTTTTATGGCAATAAGAATATTATTTGTAATTATTGTCATCAACATGACCATATAAAGAAAAATTGTTATGTTAAAAGAAATGAAAATTTGGGAATAAATTCTATTTGGGTGATTAAGCATGTTACTAATCCAATTGGACCGAAGAAAGTTTGGGTACCAAAAGTTATTGCTTAACTTTGTATGTAGGTATGCTTGGAGAGCACCAAAGAATTCAAGATAGATTATCTATGAAGGGTGTTCAAGGCATATGGGCTAAGATGATATTGAAATGGGTAACATATAAAATTTTGTGTGCTTTCATTTATCAAGTTGAACTATGTTCTCTTGAATATTACTCATCTATGTGATTGAATTTGTTCCTAGAATGATAGGAAATATGTATCCACAAATTGTTTTCTATAGTAAGTCATTACTTGCAAAAGAAAGAGGGAGCATTCTCTTTTTTAAATGGATTATTTTGCTTTACATATGCTTTACTATTTTTTATGATGCTTTTTAGCAAGGAATGAGCAAAAAATGTTTTGATCCTAATTCTTTGCATGAATTCCCTCATATCTACTTGAATACATATTCTTGAAGGGAAGAAACATTTTGCATAACTTGACTTATTCTCCATGTACTCATATTGTATAAGAGACACCTTTCAAGGGAGGGAATAAACTAAGGGGAGCTCATATTTTCGGACCTCCATGCGTCCGAAGTCCTTGGGCTTTCGGACGCTCTTCATCGTCCGTCCTACAGCTCTGACAGAAACTTACTCCTACAAGCATGCATAAAAACAGTGTCTCGGATGGTCATGATCATCCCCCTGTCAATTAACAGTGTCTCGGACGTCCGTTGAAGCGTCCTACAGCTCGATGAAAGGCTGTCCGAAAGAAAGGAGATCGGACGCATGGGAGAGTCCGAAAAAATGAGCTCAAAATGAAGTAAGTTTCTGTCAGAGCTGTAGGACGCATATGACCGTCCGAGACACTGTTCATCAAGCTGTAGGACGCATATGACCATCCGAGACACTGTTTATCATGCTGTAGGACACATGAACGAACGTCCGAACCCACCGTCCGAACCCCTAACGGCTAGTTTTTAACAGCTAGTTTTTTAACCGTTAGAGCTCAAATTTCAACACATCTTTCATCTATAAATAGCCCAAGGACTTCCAAATGATGTAAGGAACTACTACATTCAATACAAACACTTGTAAGAGCTATTTGGGGAGAAATAGGCTAAAATATTGTGGATTGTATTGGTTTGAGTAGTATATTGTTCTCTTGGCTCAACTAGTGGGAATTAGTGTGAGCAAGAGTAGACTAGTGAGTGATCTTCAAGTGTAAGAATGGAGGGATAACAAGTGTACAAAAGTGAGGTTGTAGTGTAAAACCCTTTGGCTCAACCAGAGGAACTTAGTTGGTGCAAGGGTGAGCCTACTTTGTGTACAAGAAGGTTATTGCCTCACCTCCTTTGAAGAGGCACTACTAGAGGATGTACTCCAAGTTTGAGAAGCTTGGGAGTCTGGTTTAATATTCTTTATCTCAATCTTTTATTTGTTCTTTAAGCTTTGATTGCTAAATATTTATCTTTGATCATTTGTGCTTAAGTATTCATTTGTTGCACAAAGTTTGTATTTTCATTAAGCACTTCAAAAGATTTGTTTTTTGAGACAACCTAATTCACCCCCCCTCTTAGGTTGCTTTGGGGCCAACAAAAATAACCACACAACCACTTATAATTCAAAGATCAATTCATTAGTAAACTACACCAGCATTTAGATCATTCAATCCACAACTAGAAGTCACCATCAAAATATTCAAGAACTAACCATATTCAACTTCAATTAAGAAACACACAAAGGAAAAATAAGAAGAGGAAGAGAAATTCCATACCTCTATGAAGTTAGCACAATGAAAAAAAGATGATATGAATTGAAGTGATTAATTGGTGGGTGAATAGTGGAGGAGTTTTGGGAAATAGGATTGGCAAAGAAAAGAAAGGAAAAGAAGAAGTGTGGAGTGAGAAATGAAAATGAAAGGTTAAAATCTTTTTTACTTGGCGAGTACATGTGTGCTGAAGTACCAACGCATGTGCACAGGAAGCTAAACAAGGCGTGTTGCTTTTTGGATCGAGTGCACGTGCGCTGAGAATCCCAACGCATGTACGCTAGAATCAAAAATGGTTTTATTGCTCTCTGGAATGAGTGCACGTGCATCGAGAATCCAATACATGTGCGCTGGAACTAGATGTTTTGACTATGGATTTTCCTTATGTGAGACATGACTCTAATGATGCAATTAATCCTAAAAATGTCTAGTAATTCATTAAAACTTGCTCTTTAGGATGATGTTTAACATAAACGACTAGAAAACTCATGACAAATTCAAAACGAATATATAAAAATAATGATCAAAAGACATGGGTTGCATCCCATGCAACGCCTTTATTTATTGCCATTGGCTTGAACTTCATGTTCCTTTTTCTCAAGTGTAAATTGGTTCTTCCAAATCTATCTCTGCCACAGTCTTTGTTTGAAATCTTTCATAATAAGGTTTAAGCCTATGGCCATTAATCTTGAATGCTTTGGATGTTGTCAAACTTTGAATTTCAACTGCACCATGAGAAAAGCATTAGTAATAACAAATGCGCCAATCCAATGAGAATACAACTTTCTTGGAAATAGTTGAAAATGTGTTTGATAAAGGACTTTTTGATCGACACTAAATTCCTTCCTCAAAATCATGCCATCGTGAAAAGCTTTCATCGTCACTTTATAAAAACGAGCATTCTCGTATACTTCATTCTGAATATCTTCCAATTCTTGCAGTTGCAATCATATATGTTCATCACTCTTATCCAATGTCATATTGAAAAAATTAATAGCCCAATAAGCCTTATAATCTAATTCAACTGGTAAGTGACAAGCTTTCCCAAATCTAACCTATAGGGTGACATACCGATAGGTGTTTTATAGGCAGTACAGTAAGACCACAGTGCATCATCTATTCGCAAACTTTAATCCTTACGACTAGGGTTCACCATTTTTTGTAAAATGGATTTGATTTCCCTATTTAACACATCAGCTTGCCCACTTGTTTGTTGGTGATATGGATTGATACCATTGTAGGTTACTTGGTATTTCTTGAGCAAGGCTTCAACAATTCGATTACAAAAGTGGGTGCCTCGATCACTTATCAAAGCCCTTGGAATTCCAAATTTAGAAAAGATATTAATTCTGAAAAAATCTGCAACAACCTTAGAATCATCAATATGATTGGCTTTTGAGTATAAGAGACAGCTTGCACCTATTTCGAGACATAATCCACAACCTATAATATATATGAATACCCAAAATATAGTCCCATAAAATCAATGCCCCAAATATCAAATAATTCACAGAATTGTACTTTTGAGGCATTCCTTTGAGAAATGTTACCTACTCTTTGACAACTATAGCATGTTTAGCAAAAAAAAATATTCTAACACCTTTCTTGCATCTTCTTTGCTCCAAAATGACCTCCACAAGCATAAGAATGGCAAAAAGCTAGAATAGTATTGATCTCACTATCGTTCATATACCTTCTTATTACTTGATCAGCACAATAATACATGTCCTCCCATGTGTAATATTTTGCATCACTTTTGATCTTTTCTTTTTTATCCCTAGACAAACTAGTAGGCAATTCATTACTAACTAAATAAATCACAATGTTTGCATACCATGGTAATGTTTCTTTTGTTGAAAACAACTATTTATCGAGAAAAGTCTCCTGGACATCCAACTCATCTTCCACATCATGGTAATCGACTCAAGTGGTTTGCTACTCTAATTTCTATTCCACTTCTATCCTTAATCTCCAAATCAAATTTACTTAAGAGCAGTATCTATCTTATCAACCTTGGTTTGGACTCCTTCTTCATCATAAGGTATTGCAAAGTTGCATGGTCATAACAAACAATTACCTTACTACCAAGTAGATAAGAACGAAACTTTCTAAAGCCAACACACCAACTAAAAATTTCTTTTTCTGTGGTGGAATAATTTCTCTAGGCATCATTCAAAGTCATGGAAGCATAATATATCGCATTAGATGCTTATTCAATTCTTTGACCCAAGACGGCGCCACTTCATAATCACTTGTATTGCACACGATCTCAAAAGGTAAACTCCAATTTGGGGGTTGAATAATTGAAGTCGAAATAAGGAGATTCTTCAATTTGTCAAATGCAATTTTGCAGTCATTATCAAACTCAAATTTCACATCTTTCTGCAATAATTTGCATAGAGGTGATGATAATGTCTTGGAGAAGTCATTTATAAATCTTTGGCAAAAACCTACATGACCAACCAAAAAACAGACTTTCCGCACATTGATGAGGCAAGATAGCAATAGAATAATATCAATAGCCTTATCTATCTTGATACCTTTAGGTGATACCACATGACCTAAAACTATACCTTTTTGAACCATAAAGTGACATTTTTCTGAATTTAAAACAAGGTTAGTCTCTATGCATCTTTTAAGCACTAGTGTAAGGTTATAAAAACAATGATCAAAAGAGTCATCATAATAGTGAAATCATCCATAAACAATTCAATAATGTGTTTAACAAAATCAGAGAAAATGTTAACCATACACATTTAAAATGTGGCTAGGGCGTTGCATAAATCAAATGGCATGCGACGATAAACAAAAGTTCCAAATGGACATGTAAACTTTGTTTTCTCTAGAGTGATAGCAATCTAGAAATGACTTGAATAACCATCAAGGAAACAATAATAAGCACCACCAGCTAACCTTTCGCAAGTATTTGATCAATAAAGGGTGAAGAAAGTGATCTTTTCAAGTTAAAGAATTTAGTTTCCCATAGTCTATACATACCTCCATCCATTTTGAATACGGGTAGGCACCATTTCATTATCTTGATTCTTGACTTCGATAATTCCTAACTTTTTCATGAGAAGATGAGAGAAAACGCTTAAGGTGGTTAGGTCAGTTTTGACGACTTCTTGATCTTCAATAGTTAGGGGCTAGGAAAACAGACTTGGTAGGTAGTTTGTCCATAAGAAAAAAGCTATCTAGGAATCTTGGTGCACGTGCGCTCGTTCCAGAGCTGTCTCACGTGCACACCCAATATGTAGGATTAAAGCTTGGTTCTTATCGAAATTGTTTGTTGTTTTATGCAACATAAGATCTCCACCATTTTACCAAGTTACGGTAGGTACCATTTCATTATCTTGATTCTTGACTTCGATAATTCCTAACTTTTTGGCCTCACATTCTTCTTCAAAAATTTCTTGTGCTAAAGAGTCAATGATGTCAATAAAATAGATAGGATTATCATCAATAGGATACCTCATGACTTTATAATATTATGCTCAAAATTTTTCCATCAAATTCCATTGTTAAGTATTCCAATATCCACATCTATTTTAGTTTTAGATGTTTTTAAGAATGGTATTCCTACCAAAATGGGGCAGACTTATCATTATTTTCCATGTCAAAGAATATAAAAATCTGCAGGAAAGATTAGTTCATTGACTTAGCACTTGGGTAGGGAATTAGATAACTGTACTAGTTTCAATCAAAAGAACAAGCTATAAAGAAACATAAACATAATAGGGTATAACATTTATAGATGCTTCTAAATTTAGAAGCATCTATAAATGTTATACCCTATCTTTGCATTTTGTGGGAAGATTCTTTTGCAGCATTTCTGAACCATTTTGTCCTAATCGAATCTTCTTGCCTTTCTTTTCTTTTTGCTTCCTCTTATGAGTGCACAACTTTTTTAAAATCTTAGCATAACAAGATATTTGTTTAATAACATCTAGTAATGGAATATTTATCTCGCACTTGCAAAAAGTCTTATATAATTCTCTATTAGGATCTTCTTTCTCAAACTCTTTTAATGCTTGAGGGAATAGGGGTTCGTAGGCCACGGAATTGACTTACCTTTACTTACCTCCTTGTAATTCTGAACCAAGTTCTTTTTCAACTTCGGCTTTCTTCTTCTCGTCTTTAGCAGGTTTAGAAACTAATTTAATGAGCACCTCAACCTCCGTACCATTTCTCAATATAATTGCACTGGCATTTTCTTTAGGATTCACAATTGTTTGAGATGGTAACTTTCCAGAATTTTGGGCTTCCAAATGGCTAATTGCTGTCACCATTGGACCCACTTGATTTGTTAATTCTTGAATACTGGTCTTGGTTTCACTATATCTTCTGAAATTGCAAAGTGTTAGTGGCCAAAGAATTTACTATATCTTCTAAAGACATACCTGATTGAGGAGTAGAGTTCGATTGTTGTCTTGGAGGTAGGGGTGGTCAACATGGATGGAAATTATTTCTATTTTGCACCATAGGTTGTAGAACTTATATATTCCTATAGCTCAAATTCGAGTGATCTCTCTATCTAGGGTTATAAGTATTTGAGTATGGATCATAGTTTCTTCAAGGTTGTCCTAGAAATCCTCCCATTGTATCGATGTGACTTGTTTATTGGAATCCTCTTACAAAGTTGGACACATACCCATTGGATGTCCCACATTCGAGCAAATCCCACAAGCTTGAACTGATTGTGTAGTTCCTTAAGCTAATTGGTAAACAAAAGAGGTTAAACTAGCCATTTGTTGTTCAAAAGAACAAACACTAACCTCATTGACACGGTTGGGAGTAGGATCACACCTTGTTCCAAAGTTTTTGAGAATGAGTAGCCATATTTGATATCAAGTTATGGGTAGCTTCTATGGTCAAATTCTCTAATGCTCCTCCACTTGTAGCATCAATTATGCTCCTCCCATGAACCAAAACTTCCTCATAAAAATATTGATTCAATAAGGAACCACCGATCTAATGATGGGGACAACTAGCATAGAGTTTCTTGAATCTTTCCCAATAATCATATAAGAATTCATCGTTCAACTGTCTTACCACATATCTTTTTCCTTATATTAGCTGTTCTTGAGGCTTGCGAAATACTTGGCTAAGAATATGAAGCCTATTCATCTGCTCCCATGTAGTAATACTTCCTGGAGGTAGATCAAATGGCCAATCCCTCGCTTTCTCTTTTAACGAGAATGGGAATGCTTTCAATTTTATATACTCTTCAGAGACCCCATTAGGTTTCATGCTCGTGTAGACCACATGAAATTCCTTTAAATGCTTATTAGGGTCATCACCTGGTAATCCAATAAAAGAAGGTAAAAGATGGATTAGTCCAAATTTTACCTCAAAAGTAACATCAACTTCCAAAGCATGATAAGTAATGCAAAGAAGTTGTTGATTTAAATTCGGAATCGCGAACTCCTTAAGAGTTCGATTTCTGGCCATATTTGCTTTCTCTTGTAATCCTTGATGTGCCACTCTCATTAACCTATGCAAAGTTCTTTCAATTTTTGAATCAAATTGTAAAGCACTTTTATCAATAGATCGAGTTTCAAGCATGCATAGTTAAAAACAAAATAAAATGGTATAACAAAAATCAAACCAAAACACAATTAAAGCAAACGACTCCCCAGCAACGGTGCCAAAATTTTGGTCATACTATCGCCTGCACTATAAAATAAAAGCTATACTTCTAAAGATTAACTGTAATAGTGAAAGTAAGGATTGTTCCCACAGAAAGCGTAATTAATTATCTTCTGATTATCACAATGAGGGGGTTGAGAAGAAAATTGAATTAAAACGCAATTTAATTAAAAACAATGAAATTGAATTGAAGGAAATTAATAGAAGAAATATTCTTGGTCTTGGTCCACATCCACCATGAAAATTTGATAGTCGATCATTGATATAAAAAGTACAACAATTCTTTATGAAACATTAATTAAAGAACTAAGTCCAAATTCCAATTCAAAACTTATTCTTATATCTTTCTTTAGTTTTGTTAATCTTCAACACATGATACAATTAACTCTAACTACCAATTAATTTTAGACAAGTGCCAAAAATTAATTAATTGGAACATTGAGAACTAGAAATATCAATTATCCTAATACAACATAAACACAGGCGTAGTTATATCAATTAGTTGGTTATTTCCCATAGATTCAATAACCCTAATCCAACAATTATTAAACCTAGTTGCTTTACATTAGAGAATTGGACAACACAACCAATATTAATCTAGCTATCATTTGAATAAATTAATTACTACACTACATCCATAGCAATCGAAAGAAGACAATCATAAAATTAATTACAAAAAAATAACCAATACTTGAAATAAGAATTAAATAATTATACACAATAAGTCTTACAACATTAAAGAATTTTTGGCTTCAGTTTCCTCTACAAGAATTGAGGTTTTAGGCATAAACGATCATGGAAAAACTCACAAAATAAAGCTGCTAAATTATGGCTAAAGAATGATAAAAAATAAAAAATAAAAAATAAAAAACTATGTATGTATCTACTCAACTTTCAAAGGGATATTTATAAAGCATTCTAGGGTTTAATTTCCTTATCCCATAAGAAATGCATGAAACCCCTCGAAAAAGAGTCCAACCGGAGAAGAAAGCTGTAGTCAAAAATAATAAATTTCATCAACTCTCACAGGCTTGACTACACATGTGCTAAGAACCCAGTGCATGACAAACTCCTAGAATTTTCCTCTCTGGAAGTAGCGCACATGCGCTGGATTTTTGAGCACACGTGCATTGAATCTAGAATTATTGCTTCAACAACAAATTCGATTTTGACCTCGACACCAACAGAATTTGGAAAATACAAAATATGAAAGTTGTAACTCTTCCTTTTAGCTTTACAATATATTTTGAACCAACTCAATCGGAGCTCAGACAAGAAAGTTATGCTTAAAATATAAAAGTGTCCAGATTGGTCCATGCTTGTGCACACTTCACTCTTTTGTTTTTTCTTCGCTTTATTTTGTCCTTTTAACTCCTTTTACACTTCAACCCTACAAAGTTAAGAATAAATCAATTAATCCCATAATTAACTCAAATATTTCTTACAACACATAAAAATGAGGCAAATAATACGTAAAACTGAAGACATTTATGAGCTTATTAATACCTCCAAATACATGTGAATTTTTATTCACACAAACTATGTAAGGTTTGATCCCGGTAATGGGTATGTAGGCAGCTTGAGTATAATACTTAGGTGCAACGCCAAAAATAAAAAACTTTATAAATCCTCCGATTCTAGTTTGTTTAATTAGAAGTCAAATTCATTAATTGACAATTAAAATCAAAAGGTGTATCTCTCAAATTAGGGAATGTAATTAAGAGATTAATATCTTTTTGGATCCAACTCACACAAATATAAACTCATGCAAGTAAATTGTACAAATGAGATCAAGTTGAGCAAAGATTTAATTCAAAAAGTTAAACTTTTGCCCAACATGATTTTTGGCACGCTAGTGGGACCCATTTTCCTTTTCATCTCTAATTGTTTAATTAATTTTATTGTTTTATCCTAAAGGTTTAAGATGATACCAAAGATCGTGATTCATTTTCATGAGCTTTGAAGTACCAAGCAAGGAAAGGACAAAGACCAAGGAAGAGTAACTATCCAGATGGTGGTGTTCACAATAGACCAACCGAAAAATTCTTTGGAAATAACCACATTCCAATTTGTTCTGCTTGCGTCCAACAAAGCTGTAAGGGGCCAAAAGTAAAGCACTCAGTTTGCTAAAGTTGGGAAGGTGCAAAAATAAGTTTGTTCTACTTGCAACTGCTAAGGTTGTTAAGAGGTGAAACAAATTCATTCCACTTGCAACCACCAAAGACGCTGGGGGTAAAAAGAAGATGCTCCACTTGTGACCATCAAGCATGCAAGAGGGCAAAAGAAAGGCGTTCCTTGTTCTAAAGTAACTAACAAGCAAAAAAATAAATGCTCCAAAAGTGACATCTTACAAGGAGCATATAAAAATTACTTTGACATTAAAAGGGCAAGATAAAATTGTCCCAACTGTAAACGCTCGTATTGAACAACATAAAATAGCTCCAGTGGGATGCACAAACCCCATTCAAAAATAGTCTCGCAGGTCCATCATTGCTAAGTTGAAAAAGACCAAGTTGCCATTATAATATGGTTGAAGAGGTCAACATCAAACCCATGCAAATTGTTTTTGGGTCAATTGTCATCAACTCGTTATCAACCAAAATTGTAATACAAACATTTCCTCAAGAGGAAGAAAACATTGTTTCTCCAATTTCTCAAGCAATAATACCTAAAACCTTGAGATATGTCGGGGTTATATCCTCTTCAAAGGTTTCAAACAAAGGACAAAAATATCGTTGAAGTCTGACAAGACTCAATATGAATATGTGCCGGTACTAATTACTAGTATTACTTCTTTTGAAGAACTAATTCAAGAGTTGAATAGGAAGACAGATGAAATAGCTACTTTGGTTGCTCAAGTTGTAAGACAAGCAAGTACATCTGCTCGTAAGCACGTGCAAGTCCACGAAATTGGTCAAAACTCAACTGCACCTCTTACACGAGATGATGCAAAAAGTCTGATATTTTGAGGAAATAAAGGAGTTTCAAGCATCTTTAAATTCTCTGGTATTTGGATATCGTAAGCCCATATCCTTCTTATTATGACACGATACCATGTCCCTTCAATTATTAAAGACCAAAATTAAAGACCAAAATTTAAAAATACCTTGTTGATTCACCAATGAAATCCCATAAAGCATTTGCTTTTAGTTGGTATATCCAACTACAACTTGTATCGATCCTTACTTGGGATGACATGCAAAGAGCATTTCTTGCTCAATTTGTGAAAAAGGTTTTTATCATTGACTTGGTTAATGCACAACAAAATCCAAATAAAAGTGTCATTGATTTCATTACACGATGCAGAAATTTGAATCTCCAATGCACTAAAAAATTAACTGAACAAACTGCTATTCAAATTTGCTACCATAATTTGTTATCGGAAATAGTAATGTTTGTTAGCACTGCTAAACCTAAAACATTCGAAGCACTTGTTTCAATATTTTGTAGTGTTGAGAGACAAGTTTCTCGATAAGAGACTACATGAAAAAATAGAGTTTTAAACAAATCAAAGACAAAAAATAGTTGTTGCTAAGAAAAGTGAATCAATGACAACATTTGTCAATACCAATAAAATTTTCTTTGGTAATGGTGATAAAAAAGAAAAAATGTAAAAGGAAAACAAATAAAGGTCATTAAAGACCTATTTTAAAGAAAAAAAAATGAAAGATACATTTCCAAAATGAAAATGTAGATTACATAAAAGGAAAGGCAATAAAATTGGCTGAGTAAAAGTAGAAGTGACTTTAAACTTTAAAAAAAAAAAAAAATTGATGATCCAAAAATATATCGGATTGTTAGTATCACCCCATTGAAGATTTTCATCCAATCCACAATTGATAAAAGTAGTCTTTTGCTCAAAAAATAATTATAATAATAATAATGAAGACTTGAAGTCTATCACCTCAAAGATGTTGATTGCACTCTAATAGTGAAATTTATATCCTTCTTAAGTGCAAAAAAAAAAATGAAAATCACTTGAAGGATAAAATAAACTCTTCAATTCAAATAGGTTGGCCCTAAGATATCATTGAAGTTTACTATCAACTAAGGAACGCACAATCTCCCTAAAATGCAAATGCGGGTATTCTTATATAAATGGTGAATTTACCTAAAGGTAACTTACTTAAATGGTAATCTGACCTATGCTACTAAACTATGAATGGCTTGATCCCAATATTTGGGTACATAGGCAACCTAGTTCGAAACTCGAAGTACCCTTATCAAAAGGTATATGTTACCCTTATAAAAGTTTTTCCACCAATATATTTTCTAGTGGTTAAACTAATTAATGATTCAAAATAAAAATCCACTAATTTGTCAAGTGGTTAGATTGATTAATACTCAAAATAAAAATCCACCAATCATTTCAAGTGGTTAAACCAATTAATGCATAAAAAAAACAATCCACCAATGAATTCTGAAGTGGTTAAATTGCTAATGTTTCAAGGGAAAATCTACTAATACATTTTCAAGTAGTTAAACTAATTAATGGTTCAAACATATATCGCATGAATTCTTGAAAAAGTTGTAAGAGTTACGTGATTGTTCAGTACTATTTTATAGTACAATGAAAATTCATAAAAATAATGAGACAAAAATGCTAAGCCTAAAAAGGTTAGCTTGAGGTTAAAAAATACAAATGTAATTCAAGCACAATTAGGCAAAAGTATGGGCTTGTTACTGACAAACTTGAGTGGAAAGGCCAATTAAAGAATTATACTTCATCAAAGGTCTTGAAACCACATATATTAAAAAAAAAAAAAAAAAAGGTATGGAGTCTTGTACATGTCAAGTAAATGACATTTTCCATGTAGAACCCTTGAAGGGGCAATTACTAAACCAAAATTTTCAACAACAAAAAAAGAATATAAAAAAAAAAGGATCAATTGATGTTATAGAAAAAAATAAAAATAAAAGAGCAAATGGTCATATTGACCATGCGGTGGTTAAGGGACTAGCTTATTTCCTAGCAAAGTGGTCTCATGACCATTAAATCACTTATGCACACGTTAACCAACAAATATGCATAATGGAAAAAACGTGTAAGTTGATGAAGTCCTCTCCAACTACTAACAAGCCTGCAGGGAAAGATTGCTGGGTAAAAAAAAACAAAAAGAACAACTCTATATATAAGAATTAAATGCACAAGGAAAAGCTAGACAAAAAAAGAGGCCAATTAGAGAGTCAGGGAGAAGCAAATAGAGCAGAGCTAACAAAGAGTATTAAGAGGCACAAACAAAGAGAAAAAAGTTATGAGGCAGAAGCATTCTGTGATTGATTGACTAAAGAAGTTTTGGTTTTCAGTATATGTAAATAACAGTAACTTAGTTGATTTACTTCACATGCACACACATGGTTATAACCAAATAAATCTTTACTGCAATATTCCTTTTATGTCCAAATGATTTAAAGTCTAGATAATTTCAAAGTCATAATTATGCTTAATTATTCTGAGCATATCAGGAGACTTTACAATTAACTTCACTCAATGGTAAGTTAACAATTCAAAATGGTCCTTCTGTTTGTTTTTGCCTTTGTAGCATTTTAGTGGCTATTATTTTCACCCATTGAAGTATTTAAGATACTAAATTAAATCAATTGACCTTAGTGTCTTATAATTGGTTTTAGTGTCTTATTTTATCAAATTGGTATTAAATTAAATTTCGCCTCTCAAATTCTTAAAGCACCAGATTAAATCAATTGGCCTTAGTGTTTCACAATTGATTCTAGTGCCTTATTTTTTTAAATTTGCCTTTCAAGGCACCAAATTAAATTAATTAATCTTGATGCCCACAATTACCTATTGTATAAAATTAAGTTACTTGGCTTTATGCAAAAAATGCATTTTAAGGCACTAAACTAAATTAATTGACTTTATTGCCTAAAAAATCTTTTATGGTAATAAATCAAATTTGTTGGCTTTAAAGCCCAAAATTTTCTTTTAAGGGCACCAAATTAAATTAATCGGTTTTAGTGCCAAAAATTGCCTTTTAAGGCAATAAATTAATTTAATTAGCTTTAATGTCAAAATTACCTTCTATGGTGATAAATTGATCTTAGTGTCCAAATTGCTTTTTAAGCATTATATTAAATCAATTGGCCTAGTTTCCAAATTTGTCTTTCAAGGCACCAAATTAAGTTAATCAGTTTTGTGCCTAAAATTACCTTTTAAGGTAATAAATCAAACTACTAGGTCTTAGAGCTCAAATTTGCCTCTCTAAGGCACAAAATCAAATCAATTGGCCTAGTGCATAAATTTGCCTTTCAAGGCACAAATTAAATTAATCGGCCATAGTACCTAAAGTTGTTTTTTAAAGCAATAAATTAAATTAAATAATTTTAATGCCAAAATTACCTTTTATGGTAATAAATTGATCTTAGTGTCTAAAATTATCTTTTAAGACTTATATTAAATTAATTGGCCTAATTCCAAATTTACCTTTCAAGGCACCAAATTAAATTAATCAGCCGTAGTGCCTAAAATTGCCTTGTAATGCAATAAATTAAATTAATAGGTTCTAATGGCAAAATTACCTTGTATGGTAATAAATGGACTTTAGCGCCTAAAATTGTCTGATAGGTAAATTAATTGTCTTTAGAGCCAAAATTAGCTTTTAAGGTAATAAATCAAATTAATTCTCTTTGACTCTCGTGTCCACATTTCCTTTTATGGTAATTAAAAGTACAGACACGAATTAAATTAAACTTTACATCCGTCTTGCCTTTTAAGACATCACAAAAGGATAAAATAAAATAATTGGGCAAGTTTTTGAACTCGTCTAAATTCTTCTTTGCCTTTAATGGCCAAATCTCTAAATAAATGTCAATTGCCTCAAATGGCCAAAAAAATTATATTTAAAAATTGTAATTCGACTAAAACTACGTGTGACATGATTCTAATCGGGATATGTAGGAAACCTCTTCAAAGGGTTTACTCGCAAGAAATACAAAAAATATTATTTGGTGGAGTTTTTCCATCAACTAAATTCCACTAAAATAAAAATGGGTCAAATTCATGTAACCCATCAAAAGTTCTTTCTCTTATACACATCTAATTTATTTTTCCATTAAACTCAAAACAAATATACATCTTCCAATACATATGAATTTTTATTCACGTGAACTATGTAAAATCTAATGGGTATGTAGATAGCCTAAGTATACTATTTAGATGCAAACTCAAAAAATAAGAAAAAACTTTATAAATCCCCCTATTCTCGTTTGTTTAATTAGAAGTCAAACAAATTAATTGACAATTAAAATTAAAAGGTGTTTTTCTCAAATTAAGGAATGTAATTAAAAGATTTAATATCTTGAAAGCATCCAGTTCACACAAATAAAAACTCGTGGGTGCAAATTTTACGAGTGAGATCAAGTTGAGTGAAGATTTAATTCAAAAAAATTAAATTTTTGCCTAACTCGCTGCATCTGTACATCGTAATTGCCCTTCTAATCTCGAAAAAGGAAGGCAATTGTTGGATTTAATTGTTGAAACACTTGATATCCTGCCCCCCAACCTGACTGCCTACGTTTTGGTGCAAAACATTGCCTATGACACAACAAACTTTTGCTATTCAAATGGTGATATAACTTCTACTGGTTACAAATGAAATACCTGATGTCATGAAAGAATTATTGACATCATTTTTAGATGAGGTTAAAGCATTTAGAGCAATTATTAGAACATGTAACAATCATCTGGCAATCATATCTTTACGTGTCAAGTGTGATAAAAATTTAGGTCAAAGAAATTAAGGACTGTATACATTTAGAGTGCAAGGATAGGTCTACCATTTCATAAACGATTTGGAACCACAAGAAGGTTATACTAATAATCTTCAATTCTATTTTTGTGACTTTCATCATGAACTTCTTAATCGTTTGCAATCCTATTCTAGATTGAACGAATTTGCCCTTTCTAGAATCATGAATGTACTTGAGCAAAACCCTTATGCTAAATTTTTTAAAAGCTTAAGTACTGTACCAAATTTAGACTGCTACTAGATTTCCCTTCTTACAAAACCAAGGGTTGATGAAAGGTGTATAACAAACCTATTATATCACAAGTAGCAACTTTATGGGTTGAAGGAGAAGAAAATGGAGAAAATAGCTACAGAAATATTCAAGTTTATACCCACGGTGGTCATTCCCGACAAATTCAACATTACTATGGCTGTTATGATCCCCTTCAATATCCTTTAATGTTCCCTCATGATGAACTTGGCTGGCACCAAAGCATATGAAAAAATGGAATTAAGTTACCTCACAGTAAAGGAAAAAGAAAGAGACTACAGGAGATTTAATATCTCCTAATAATGTTTTTGATGTTGATCAACTGCTTCCAATGGAACATGCTGGTTAGTTTGTCATATAATAACAATTTTCTAGCTTGTTCTCTAAAAGAAATTTTGAATTACTAATTGGTTTAGTTTTCTGTGCAAACAGCTAAGGATAAACTGGGATGATCCAAATTTTGTTTCACTTAGGGAATACTATGCTTACAAACTTCAAGTTAGAGATAATGATTGCTCTTTTATATTACAATTTGCTTGCTTATCCCAATAATATATAGTAGAGATGTATGTCAAAATTGAAACACAGCGACTGAGAATTCTTTAGATCTAAATAGACTGAAATAGGACTAGAATTTTTGCAAGGAATTGTAGATGCTATAGGTATAGGAGAAATATGGGGATCAAAAGTAGGATATAGAATTATATTACCTTCAAGCTTTATTGGGGGACCTAGAAACATGAGGCGGAAATATATAGATGCAATGATGTTAGTTCAAAAATTTTCGGAAAACCTAATATATTTTTAACTATAACATGCAATCCTGTTGGCCAGAGATCAAGGAACATTTAATAGATTGCAAAGAAGAGGAGCAAAATAGACCAGTTTTAGTTGTGAGAATTATCCATGCTAAACTAGAAGAATTGAAAGTTAAACTCTTCAAGAATAATATCTTTGGTGAAGTAGCGGCTTATACTTATGTCATAGAATTCCAGAAAAGGTGCCTATCACATGCTCACTTTCTTCCAATTTTGAAGCCTCAATATAAATTTTTTAGGCCAGATGAATATGACAAAAAAGTATCAGCTAAAATACCAGATAAAAAACAAATACCCGCATTTATATAAAATGGTTGTTAAGCATATGGTACATGGTTCATGTGGTAAGCTTGATCCATCTGGCCCCTACATGGCAAAAAATGGCAAATGTAGGAACTCATATCCATAAGATTTCTATGATGAAACCCAACAAATAACTGATGCATATCCAATATATAGGAAGAGAAACAATGGTGTCAAGGTGAAAGTTAGGAATTTCTGGTTAGATAACACATGGGTTGTCCCTTATAACGCTTACTTGATAGCAAAATTTAACTGCCATATTAATGTTGAGATTTTCTCTACAATAAAGGCAGTTAAGTATATCTGCAAGTATATTTGCAAGGGACATGATAGAATCTACTTCCACGTTGCATCTTATACTTTAGATGGACAAATAGATGAAATCCAACAATATGTATCAGCAAGGTGGGTATCACCACCTGATGCAGCATGGAGAATATATTGGTTTCCTATGAGCAAAATTAAACCATCTGTTATCCATCTCACACAACTACATTTAGAGAATTATGAGCTTCAAGAAAAAACAGAAGTTGAAAGACATAATTCAGAATACTCATCAGAGAAAAACAATGCTTACTCAATTTTTATTTACAAATAGAACTGATAAAAGAGTTCAAAAGTTTAACTATAAGTTCAAAAGTTTAACTATAGAGATGTTGAATTTCCAAACTATTTTGTGTGGAAAGTAGATCAAAAAAATAGGAAAACTAAGAAAATGAGGAGATTCTGTAGGCAGAATTACGCCAACTCATCCTTCTGAAGTAGAAAGATATTACTTAAGTATCTTTTGACAAAGGTTCGATGTACTAAGTCTTTTGAAGATTTAGGGACATACAATGGAACCATTGTTGATAATTTTTGTGAATCAACTCTTGTATGAGAACTATTACTACATGATAATAGCCAAGAGCTTTGTTTACAAGAAGTTTCTTTGTTTCACATGCCATATGAAATAAGAAGGATTTTTGCCACTCTATTAGTTTATTCCTACCCCACGAATGACCATAAAAAGTTGTCGCTGCAATTTCAAAATTGTATATCAAACGATTTTGTTAGATGTCCCACATTAACACCTAGACAGATTAAGCAAAAAGTATTGCAGTAAATTAATGGATTTTTTCAATCAATGGGAAAATACATAAGTTCTTATGGATTAATTCCTTCTGATTTAAGTTTCGATGATATGTAAAACCAAACAAGAGAGCTAAGAGTTGAGCAGAATCTTGTAGTTTTTGAACATGATATAAGCTCGAGGCTGATATTAATTAGTAAACAAAAAGAGGCATTTGAAGCTATAGTTGAGAAGATATATACAAATAAGAGTGGAGCATTTTTATTGATGGTCCAGGTGGTACCGAAAAACATTCCTATATAGAGCATTACTTCTTGATGTTAGATCCAAAGGATACATAGTTTTAGCTACTACCACATCAGGAATAGCAGCATCCATATTACCCGGAGGTTACACAGCACACTATAGGTTTAAAATTCCAACAGAAATATCTGAGAAGGTACAACTTGCCGAATGAGTAAACAAAGCAATTTAGCAAATCTCATCAAAGAGTGCAAGCTTATAATATTGGATGTCTCTTATACACATCTAGAGCTGCTCTTGAAGTATTAAATGATTTACTACAAGATCTAATGGAATCAACAAGCTTTTTGGTATAAAGATTGTTGTTCTAGGAAGAGACTTTGGGCAAACTCTTCTAGTAGTTCATAGAGAAACTAAGTGTGAATAAATAGATGCTTGCCTTATGAATTCCAAATTATGGCCAAATTTTATAAATCTGAAGTTGACAGAAAATATGAGAGCAAGAATGGATTCTGAATTTACTAAATACCTTTTGATTCACATAATAGAACAGAGTTAACTGAAGGAGGTGAAAACATAATCATTCTAGATTCAATT
Organism: Cinchona pubescens; assembly: GCA_025175665.1. NCBI lineage: Eukaryota > Viridiplantae > Streptophyta > Magnoliopsida > Gentianales > Rubiaceae > Cinchona > Cinchona pubescens. The sequence continues at coordinate 1,311,255 of JANKKI010000257.1, read as the reverse complement.
TTACTTAAACATAGTAGCATAAACAATGCACTTGATGAACTAATAAAGATATATAACTTTTAGAGCAGAAACAAGAACTTCTACTTCATAAATAGAGCTATCTTAACTACAAAGATTCCTTGGTGTAGAGATGAAACATTTGAGTTATGATGAAACTCTTAATCTAAATAACCGAGCTCAATATAAAGACTTTTCTAATACTCTTACTCCAAGTGGAATGCCACCACACAACTCATCTTAAAGGCTAATGCACCAATCATACTATGATGTGGATCCATTTGAGGGACTTTGTAATGGAACTAGGCTGATATGAAAATCCTTAAATTAAAATGTTATACATGCACTGATAGCTGTAGGCGATTTTTCTGGAAAAGAAATTTGCATACATCGCATTCATTTGCAACCCCCCACATGATGAATAATATCTTGTTCCTTACAAAAGAACACAATTCCCTGTTAGACTGTGCTTTGCAATGACAATAAACAAAATTCAAGGACAAACACTTGAATCACTACACTGCTTTTAGTAAGAACGTTGTGAAATTTTCTGCCTTCTAGGTGAATGTTTCATTGGGCTATTGCAGTTATTTTGGTGTCTGTTTTATTTGTTTTTAACCCCTAGATTGTTTTAGATTAGTGTTTTGCAGTTATGTTCAGTTTTGAATTTTGATGGTCTTACAAAAAAATAAAAAGTGCTTTTTCTTTTTTTTCTTTGGCTTGTGCAAGGAGAGGATTCTGTGGTAGACAATCCAAGATGTTTGGCAAGTGAAGCAGAGAATGAAAATGCTAAGTCAACTCACAGATTGAAGTTCTAAAAAGTTTGATTCCCTTAAAGGTCAAAGTTCTGCTTAGAAAATAAATTTTGGTTTTGTTATTATGGGTTCATTTTAGATGTTTCAACTGGAAGATGTAGGTATTTTTTCTCCTTCAAGTGGATACTGGTATGTACTTTTAAATTTGACCCAATAGCTTTTGTGATAGGGGTAAGTTCGCAATAGAACTGTACACAAATAGAGGTGGAGCAATTGCAAGTCAGATTTTAGAAATTTTAGAATTTTTCTATTCTATTTTTGCAATTTTCAAAAGCTGAAAGGTGGAGACGAGGTTGGAATTTCCCAACTTCAATTGTATCCCTTGATCACCGGTACTGTCTTGCATGTGTTAAGGATCAAAGGTATCTTGATTTCTAATTTGGATAATGGAAATGGCACGGGCGAAGCCATGTAAGAGATACCGAGGCTATACTCTTCTATCTAAATCTGGTTCATTGGATTTAAAGCCTCTTTTCACCTCGTATTGTGAAGTTGTCTTTATCTCCCTTTAGTAGCTCATAGACTCCTGTTGCATGAGTGGTTATATCATGTTTTGGTATCATTTGTAGATTACCAGTAATGTCCTGCATGACTAATTAGTAGGAAGTGATGTATAAGAGGCTTAAGTAGTTAATACATTCAGTATTGGTTGATTGTGGATTTGGTGGAATTCACTTTCTATTATATTGACTTACAAATCAAAATTCTAGTGTAAGATCCAAACTTATAGCTTGCGAAGGCATATTTTGATTTCTAATCAAATTATTATGACTTCAGTAAATGTCAGATCTAGTCATCCGTTTTAATGTCAATATTTATGTACCTGTTCTGTTCAAACGAATAATGCAGGAAGCGGGTGTTGATGGATTAAATAGTAAGACATACATGAAGCTGATGCTCAAGTGAATGAGGGGAAGAAATCTGTTGAGGCAATTTTGTAACCATGTTGGCTCCAGCAAGAAATTTATGCTCTCTACTCTGCCTGAAGAGCCTCAAGTCAACCAGTCAAACAATTCTGCAGTAGTGATAATTAAGTCTGATAAGCCCAAGATGGAAGGAGAAACAAGAAGATAAGGCAAAAAGGGGTTAAATGAGCACAATTTTATATGTTCCTCAGCAGAAGGCCAAGACCAAACACAATTATATATTTTGCCACTGGGCATACGAGAGAGAAAAAGATTAGACCTTAGTGAATATGCACACAATGGCATAGTTTTTGTCAGTGGCATTAGCTTGATCGGGAATCCTAGTTAAATTATTAGACATCAGAGATGTATTTTAGCTTTATATGGTGTCTCCATCTGCATTGGCTGAACTGTTCTTCCTTCTTGGGTGTTCGTTTGTGTGTTAGATTTAGAACCTATCCATTATCTGGGACGTGTGCTGATATTTATTGTGCATATCCTCAACCTTCAAAGCCAAGTTTTGATCTTATGGGCTTCCATATGGAGCATATGTTAAAAACGTGACAGCCTGGAGGACTTCCTTCAAATCGGTACATTGGGAAACAGGTGCTGATGGATTTACATTATCTTCATGGGACTGGCCGTAAAGTTTGTTTTGTACTACAGCGACATTTGTATAAAGTTATAGCATCAATTGTGTGAAAGTGATGATAGGATGAGCGGCGGAAATGAACCAACATAGCAACCTGCACTAACTATCCCTTTAAGGTTTGGTTGTTAATTGTTATGTTGGTTACATAAACGTTTGAACTCTTGCCTGCCCTGCTTCCGGGAGTCCGTGACTGCTATCCTTTGTCGTTGAATTCGCTGTGTAATTTTAACAATGCCATTTGAAACAACAAAAACAAACTTATCTTAGGTTCGGTTAGAAGCGCTAAAAAAGGAGTCCCGCTGCTATACTTTAGTGCATTTGTTTAGTGCCGTCGATTATTGAATTGACTGTTTTACAATACTGCATTACCGTAAATCAACGGAGAGGGGTTAACGGAAACGGGCACGTCGGTCAATCAATCGGAAGCTAGCCCTCTTGCTAACGCAGTCGCTCCCCATGGGGACGAAGTTGGTCCATCAAATCAGCCCCCACGAGTGGTCTCCTAACCGTATCAATCGGATGAAGTTGCCTGCCCTGTTCTTAATCAAGAGGAGGTGACTCACTCTAGCGGGAGCTTCATTGCCGTGCTCTCACCTTTTTTCTAAGACATTCAAAATAACTTTAATTAAATCTCTTAATCGAATTTATGATTATAATCTGTAAAAATGTTAATATTATGGGTGGAGTGAACCACGGATTCAGTAAGTAGTACTCGTATTCTCTTACCAAATTGAGCATGTTATCGTGTATATATATTTTTTACAAATCAAAACATTGATGAATACACAATAAAATGATACAAATCATAAAGTATATACATAGCAAATGGTCAAAAGTTGAGTAAATATTCGATTAACGAATTATCAAATATCAATCGTGCCACTCTAACAATTAGTCATATGAGATTCTAGAGTGGTTCAAATGGATTTTAGAGGTGGTTCCCGCCCATACTTCGATGTAGTACTTAGTTCCAAACAGCAGTTAGTTCTCACATTTCTTCGTGTCACGTTATACCATCAATTGTACTATCAATCAAACAATCTTCCAATTATATTATTCGTTATATAAACCATATTCAATTTGATTTATAAATGAAATATATGTTTCACAAATATTTAACTTTTTAAATATCATTTAAAAAATATAAAAGAATAAAAGAATTACTTATTTTGAATAATACTAATCACATGAATTCCAATAATTCAAAATATCGTATCCAAGACCTTGTTCGAAAATCAAGCGAAAACTTAATCCCTACAAATCCTTGGATATCATTGGATTGGTACATTGAAATGACCTGAAATGGAATGGTCATTTGAGACAGAATGTAATGACTCAAAGGCAATAATGGAATAAAATTCTTTTTATTAGACGTCTAAAAGAAAGCATTTTATATTACTTTGACTTATAGTCTCTGATTTTTTTCTAAATATAACAAATTTTTATTTGACATTTTTTATTTTAGTTAATGTTATAAATATTTTTACAGATGTGAGAAACTTTAAATATTTTGTGTTAAGGATACAAATTTTAAAAAATTACATAGTGGTATTTTTTTTTCATTCAAATACATATTAAATAGTAAAATTTAGCTAATTTTTTTAATGCTATATTTATTTAAAAAGGTTTTATATGTATTAAATGAGATATCTATGAAAAAATAATAATAATTGACCATAGTGTATTTTATTTATTTATTTATTTACATGTAATTATATTTGAGTGTAAATATTATATTTGGATTCAACTTTTAAAATGAGGAAATAAACTTGACATTTTGCTTCTTCTTTTTTTTTTGGCATGTTAGAGTTGGAATAGACTTTCCAACTTAGAAGTGTTTATCAAACATAAAATGAAAAAAAAAAATGTTGAAAAAACCATTCTATTTCAAGTCATTTTTGCATCTTAACATAATGTTTTCTGGAATCACTCCAACTCCAAGCTCGATACTGATACCTTTTTAAAATAATTACTCCTCAACTAATAGGAACCTTTCATTTAGAGTGAAAAATTCATATTTCTCAAAATAAAAAGATCATCCTATTCAGAGAAATAAATCTTGCATTTCAAATAACAAACTCTTTTTCAATTCCTATATTTCAAATAACAAACTCTTATCGATTGAAAAACAACTTTTGAGTCTATCAACATAAATTTGCTACCTTTTTTGATTCAATTCAAACTCTATTCAATCCACTTAACCACGAGTCATTTGGTTGAGGATTTAACATTACGAGACGCAAAAGATTAGATTGATTTCCTTCTCTTACAAGTTCTCTCTCTCTCTCTCAAACTAAATCACTCTCTCTCACAATGCAAGTATTCATAATGATACTCTATTCAGCGCCGAAACTCTACTATTATCAGCACAAAATTCAGTATTTGAAGTGTTTATCATCCACATAACCGACAGAACCACCCCAAAAATAATTTACAGAAACCAGCACGATAAAATTCAGTGCGCAATTTAAAGACATCACAGATAATAAGAAAAAACAGCTCAAAAATAATTTACACAAACCAAGAAAACTCTATTGGCAAAACAAAGACATCCCCAGGGCATTGCCATCTCCTAAACATGCAACCTAGTTGGAGATAATTCCAACTGAGCGACTATACAAAACGGACGACTTCAAAACTTGACACAAGGGATCTCCAGCTGGAAACAATACTTGCATCTCTTTATACATAACTCTTGCAACTTCAGTTTGTAATAACAATTCAAAAACCACGAACGTGCTGCCTTGGTGCATTCCCATATCCACCAGGTGTTGCATTCCCCAGAGACTTCCATAAGCTGGAGGAGCATTGTTTAGACCAGGACAATCTTTAGCCCAGTGCCCTGATTGATGTCTCATTTGAAGCACTCTTACCACCAGTATTTGCTCCAGAAGATACTCTATTGCTAAAGCCATCACTGTATGACTGATTATTCACAACACTCGGGCAGTTAGCATTATTTAGACCAGGACAATCCCTCGCCCAGTGCCCTGACTGATGGCATTTGAAGCACTCGTTACCACCAGCATTTGCCGCTGAAGATACTGCATTTCTAGAACCATCGTTGTATGACTGACTGTTCCTAACACCCGGGCAGTTCATGGAGCTATGACCAGTACCACCACAGATGTTACAGTTTGAATTTGGCCCTGTTGCAGAAAACCTAGAACCACCATATTGATTCCCATAGGAAGTACCCGTGTGGTTAGTATGTCCCCCAGTTTCTCTGCTGACAGTAGTTGTACTTGCATTATAATTTGAAAGAGAGGTTGCAGGCTCTCTAGTTCTAGATGGTAGTACCTCACTTCCAAAACCAGTAACATTCAGACTGGAGCTTGGGATTACATTTTCTGTCTTCACAGGTAGAGACCCCAAATCCTCATTTTTTATCTTATCTATCAAGTCCATAAGATACCTGGTTTCTGATTCGAAATTGACTCTCTCAGATTTAACTACTGTAGACTTTACACGCTGCTCATCACTAAATGTGATTCCTCCTTTATTACTTCAGCTTAAAAATATATTTCTTGAAGACAACACTGCGCATAATTTCATTGAATCTGTCATCATCTTGCTCCTCATACTTCAAGCAATACAAATCTTTAGCAGCTACACCAATGATCTCCTCACCAGATTCCTGAAAAGCAGTAACCCATGTTAAACCTGTGTGATCTTGAATTTGTAATTGGAGAATATACCTGTAGTCACATTCATCAACAGTCCGGTCGCACCTATCACATCTCCATTTACCATCACCATTATTAGTAACCTTTTTGTTGCACTGCTTATCCCCAATCCTGATGGGACATGCAGTATAGCAAAAATTGTCCACTTTTATAAATGTAAGAGTGGCACATACTGTGATCCAGTCAGGCTTCTCAGAAGTCCCTAGTCTTTCATCTTTAATTTGTGATATGGTTTTCCGCGCATCAGTCCGGACAATACCTATTGTATCCCTAGAGATAGATACACAATGGGTGTCTAGGGCATCCACAACACTGTTATTATCCATTCCTTCAATCTCACCAATTGGGCGGAAGTGAAATTGCTGCTGGGGAATTGTTCTGTCATCCTCAAAGCAAGGTTGAATTACTGAAGTATGATCGAGGAAAATCTCATGGTCATTTCCAGGTGATTGAAAGCCTTCTGAGCAGGTTTCAAGTTCCCTTTTGAAATCATATACACCTTACCTGGCTCAATCTGAGTGTAGAATTGATCAGCCATGATGTTGAAGCACGTCACCCGAATCTCTCCACCATCAGAATCAAGAAGATCAAAAGAAAATACTTTACCATCACCCCGGGGATTATTGTAGTGTCTAAGTTCCCCCTTTGCTGTCACTCTAGCCTTAATAGTCCACCTACCTTGATAAGGATTCAATGCAGCAATAGGAATAATTCTCGGTGGTGCTTCATTTCTAGATATGGGTCCTCTGTTTGTGAACATTGGTGATGGGCTCTGATATGATGGCTGAGGTGGTCGCAGATAGCTCTGTTCACTGGAGCACGTGAAATGCCAGAGCCAGATCCCATTGTGGAATTATATCGTCCTGAATCAGCATTGCCCCCAAGGGAACCACCATATATACGTGAACCTGCATTACGATCCATCTCAGGAGGTTGCATATGAGTTACACCAGATACATTTGGTCTAGAAGCTGAGCCACCATTGGCTGCACCAGCAGATTCAGGACCACCGGTACCAGTTGCTGGCTGATTTGCAACATGAACTGCTGCAGATGTTCTTGTGGTAGGAGTGGCATCATTATTGATCTTGAGCAGGTATGGCTTCGGTTCACCAATAAGATCACACACTTCAAGAATCACATCCAAGTCAATGATAATAATAATCCTGCTCGATGGTAACCAAATCCAGGGTAAATTACACTCCAAAAGGGAAAAAGGAGACAAAAAACTAAAGACACCATAAAGTAATATCCACTAAAGTGGATAGCAGAGCAAAACATTCACTATATTGCAAAACTCACCCAAATAATTCAAGTATTAGTCAGTATTAGTCAAGATTTCTAGAATGAACAATCACATTGGCAGAAAAATAATTGTCAGTGGACTGAATCTTAACAAGTCAGATATGTAATAATCAGTACATAGCACTGGTTTCAAGAATAGACTCAGCCTAAATCAAAAGAAGATAAACTGACTCACATGGGAGTGGAAATGTATTAGACTCTTGGTCACAACTAATAGTGTATAAGAGATAGATAGGGCAAGGGCAGAAGAGAAATGCAAATAGAAGCAGCAGTGATAGAGATATTACCAGAAATCAAATGATTTGCAGGATCACAAAGAATAAGGCATACGAAATAAACGGAGGAAAAAACATTAAAGCTCTCCCATAATTCACTTTAGCAACCAAAGAAATGACAAATGTCATCTTTTTTTTTTTTTTTTTTTTTTTGGGGGGGGTTCTTCTCTTGCTTCCTTGGGGAAGACCAAAAACCAAGGAGTAGCAAAAGGGAACTAGTAGGTAAGGGGAAATCCTGTAAAATCTGACTACTTATTACATTAAAGGAAGAAAGAAAATATATCATCACTTCATTGACTTATACAATTCCTTCAACATGAGCCTAATCTCAAGCATTGGGAACTGTAACCGTAATTCATGTGTGTCAAAGTAACAGATCAAGCAAGACAAAAGTAAAATAAGCCAACAAATTAACAATTTCTTGAACACCTGAAAGTAGCGCACCATGTTAATGATTGAATTCCAAATTGTTCATCCTAAACATCACAACCAAATTTAGGCACCACACCTATTCATCTACTACCACTATAAACAATCCATTTCTCAACGAGAACACTGACAGACCTAATGTACCTGGTATCCTAGGAATATATGATGGCTGAAATCAGAGATTCATGGACTTCAAGACGAGCAACTTGATTTGTTTCTGAATAAATAACTTGCCTCTCTGAAGGTCTTCATTCTAGTAAAACCGGCTAAATTAAAACCATATGTTTTCCTCGTTTTAACATGTTTCACAAACAGGGTGCCTGTTCTACCAAACACACAAACAGATGAAACAGGGTTCTACCAAACACACAAACAGATGGCTGTTATTGTTAGACATGGGAATACATAAGCAGCAATAGAAATGAGACAGTAGTCATCCACCCTCTCGAATAATTGGCAAACCCTATGATAACAAAATGAAATAAATTCAATCAAAAGTGTTTACGAGATAACTCTTTCCTTTCCTCCCCTTTTTTTGGAAGGGAAGGGTGTTGGCATAAAAATGCCCATCTTCCCCATGATTCAGCATTTAAAGCTTCTCACTGCCAAATATGACTCCACAAACCAATAAGCCACAACCAACATAAATCATTAACCTGCTCACCAGATAAGAATTAAAACGGTACCCTTAATAGCCTCTACCTGCCATACAGATAAGAATTTTATTTCCTAAATTCCAAGCTATGAACATCAATTTGATCGTTCTTTTAGCAAATATATAGCAACATAACAGCTTTGAAAATAATATATAATGCAGCAACACAAAATCAAATGAGGTGTTTGGTTTATTGGTATGAGGGAAAGAAATGGAAATCAAGTTAATGATACCTATAAAATGTTGTTTGGTTAACTAATATGGGAATGGAAGTATTATAAATATCTGCTTTCATTTCTTATATGTGACTGGGATTTCAAATTGATTAACTTATCAACATAATGAAATCCATTCTATGTTTAAACCATGCAAGCAAGAAAGAATGACATATGCCATTACCGATAATGGGGTTTATGATTATATCCAATTCCAATTCCCGAAAGCAAATCAAACATTTCCAAAAGCACAAAACTTTATTAATTAACCACAAATAAGAGGGGGTTTTAGGTAATTTTACATGCAAGGCAGTTTTGGACAACATTTGAAATGAACTTCATCAACCAAGCAAACTGAATCAGCCAAACCCCATAATCCCAAAAAAGCAAAAAAACTTGGTAAATCAAACACAAATCAGGGGCATTTTGGTAATTCTACACGATGCTATGGATAATACATTTTTGAAAATCAACCAAAAAAAAAAAAAGCCACAAAATTGGAAAGTTCACCACAAAAGAAACAGAAAAAATAAAATAAAAAAATCAAGGGGCTTTTTAAGGTAAACTTTTTTTTACATGCGATTCTGAATAACATTGCAGACGAACTGAGTCAATTGAACAATGGACCCCTTCTGCAATCTGTTGGAGATAACCAACTCGTTCCTCTGAGTAGCCAACATCCCCTGCTGCGAATTTACGCCGTCCGACAAAAGCAGCCGGTATCTGTCCGTACCGCTAGTACTTCCGTTCGGATTCTGAGCAGCGTTCACTTTCCTCACATCCAGTACTTGCAAAACCGGATTCAAATCCGGAGTTTGATTCCATTCACCGCTAGATAGCTTCACGATTGCCCCTTCCGACAAGTTTTTCGTCGCCGGCGGCATTTTTGATGGGGAAATTTTTTTTTTTTTTTTTTGAGAGGAAATCAAGGATTTTGAAAAACAGGAGAAACCCTAAATGGAATGGTTTGTAGTGTGAAACTAGGAAGTGAAGTGTTTAGAGGCGCGAAAATAAATGGGTTCTTGTGAGAATTTGGGAAATGTTAGCGTGACAGGTCGGTGAGAACGTTCTCTCTTTTTTATGGGGTTACAGAAGATCTAGTGTTTGCCACGTGTTACAGTGACAGAGATTGGGCATGCCACTCTTGAAAAATATTTAGATAAATCCGATTTTTAGTATAGACTTTGTGGTCAATTTAATCAATTGATATTATAAATTTTCTAAAATTTAATTTACACTATAAAATCTATAAATAATGTCAAAAAATAAATTTACTTAAATATTTATTGTGATTTTTTATTTTATTTTGTTTTATTTTATTTGAGTTTTTTCGACAAGCTTACATCACCAACGATTTTGATACATTATGTATGTATATGTATCATCTAAAACAAATATAAATATAATTTTAATTAAATAATTTAGTATTATTAAATTTTAAAAAATTAAATAAATTTAAAAGATAATTTTTTTATAAGTTGTCAATTACAAAATTAATTAGTTTTAAATTTCTCTTTGCTTTTTAGGTTACTTGATTGTATTTTTTTTAAATTTAATAGTAGTTATTTTTTAAAATTTAATTTTTTTTAATAATTAAATAAAATAAGAGATTTCCTTCTATTACAACCGTAACAAATGAGACTTACTCTGTATAAAAATAAAGATACTGTAGTTTCCTGCCTTACCATTTCGTGGAGTGTTGTGGCCCATTCGTCAACGTAGTTGACACATTTAACCCGGTTTTTACATAAATAAAAGAGTAAAATGCTAAAAAAATCATTATACTTTTACATTATATGGGTTTTGATGACAAATATTTTATATCTGGTCATTAGATTATTAAAAACAGCACTTTTTGCCCCTTTTGTCTATTCTCCTGTTATGGACTCAATTTTTGTCAAATGTTTGACTTTTAAGGTGGTAAAATTATCAAAAAAAAAATCCCCACGATTCATCATCTTTTTAGTTTGTCTTTACTTCTGTATTTTTTTTTAACCTTTCTTAAACTGTAATCAAATTCAATAAAAATCATAAGGAAGATTAATTCTCAACTATATTCTAAGGAATCAACTAGGTCAACCTCCTTAATAATAATTATCCACTCAAAATCTCATTTTCATCCATTTAAATAAATAGTTTGGATACCAAATAATGGCTATTATTTAACAAATATTATTTAGTCAACATAATATGTTGTTTGAATTGCAAATATTATTTGGCAATTATTTACTAAATAATATTTTACACTTCATATTTTGTCATAATTATTATTCATCCTATCTATTATTTATAGTATTCATGTACCATTCATCGTATGTTTAAGTGCATATTTAGTAAGAATCATTTAACGAAAATTGAAAATTCTAAAAAAATTTAAAGCACGTTTGAGTTTCTGATATAAGTTTGGATGAACGAATAGCAACATCTGAACTATGTTTAAATTACATCTTCTAAACTGATAACTAATAATTTAAATTAGACCCTAATGGTTATAAATTTGAAAAATTTAGGATTGGATATCCGATTCTGAGCCATCTTTCAAAATTACTATCCGAACAATTGATAGAATCTCTGGATTAAAGTTCTCTTTTACTTTTCAGACTTCATGTGCAACTTTAGTCACACGTTGAACAGTCCAGAGCTTATTAAACCATCACCTATTTTGGTCAAAAATCCTTCATCTACCAGCAAATTTCAAAGGGTTTCTCACTAATTTTGGCTATAAAGCTAGCAGTATGGATTAAAATTCTTCATCAAAAAGGAATCTCTTTTTCCCTCTTTATCTTTCTCTCTAATGTTTAATCCCTTCCAATATTTGTACAGGTATAATCATTTGCTAGATCTACCATATTGGTGTATGTATTGCTCAATTTGTTGGTTCCTTGGATACACTTTTTTGTCGATTCATTAAAATGGTAGTTAATTTCTCCTGATTAGTTGCAATTTGATTTACCTCTATTTATTCACAATGTGGTTAGGGTTCACAATTTAATCCAAAATTATTCTGAGACTTTAAAACTGTCTTTAAGTTTGAAATATTAAATTTGTGAACTTGTAAGTATGAGACAGTATTTTTCGTGGATTTAAATTACCTCCATTGTCTATGTCTTGTGCTTATTTTTTGCTTATTTTTCGAGAACAATTTTGAACTCAATTCATTGTTTATGTACAAAATTTGTTGTTTCCATTACATTAACAATTTAAATGTGAAAGGTTTGGACCATAAATGGTAATATATGGCTTGTCTATGATAACATCGAACTAGGTTTATTCTTAATTTTTATTCATTTTATGATTTTCCAAAACATGTAAATATGTTTCAATTCTTTACAAGATTAATAATTTATCAATGACTTCAACTTAGAAGACACGGATCTGAAGTTGAACTTTATAGGGAGTATGCTAAATGATCAATACTGGAAGATGTTCTTGGGATTCAGCTTCATGAGCAACTTAAGTGGGTAGATCTGATAAGGAGAAAGAGATATCAGAGGAAACTAATCAATTCTCAACTACTACCTATTTCTACTTTGTTTAAATTGTCAAACTGGGCAATATTTTCGTTTTCTTGCGAGCCATGTGTTATAACTTTTATGACTATTTATTTGGGTAGTTGTTTGTGTATTAATTGCCAATTTCCTTTGGTTTTAATGTATTTGTATGTTTCCATTGGTTGCTACTGTTTTGATGTATTGTAAGTTTGGTAATCTATATAGTGTAGTCAAAGTGTACAAATATATATATATATATATATATCCTATATAAATATATATGATATTTAGCTTATTGGTTGAGAAACATTTGCCAAGAAGGAATTAGTTCTATTGTACTCGTTGACATTCTATGCACAGTTAAGACTTTCATTCTCTCAACCGAACTATCGAACACAAGCATCCGAACTCTTACCAGAAAGGGCTACATTAATTTTGGACCATATGGTTCGGACAATGAGGACGTAGTTCAGCCATTTGAACAATGCAAATCTGACACACAAAAATAAAATTACCATGTGTAACCCTAACGATCAAAATAATAGGACCACAATGTTAAAAAAATGAAAAGCAAATAATAGTCATTCATAACCATCAATTAACTGACATAGTTCTTAAGCAAGGGTCTCTCTCTTTGAGGGGTTTCTCTTACTTCTAAGAGACTTATCTTCTTCAGAAAGAAGGGTTTTAGTAGTTAGTGTTTATTATTCTTAGTTTCTAAAAATCCTTCACATTTATTATCTAGTTTCGATTGACTCATACGTTGTTTTCAAAGTTTATTGTTAATTTGAGGACTACATTTATTAGCTGCTTTTTATCCTTCAGAACTCGAGTAAGGAAAGATTTCTTTGGGGAAAAAAAAAAAGAAGAGAAAATGTATACACACACACACACACACATATATATACATAGAGGAAGAGAGAGAGATCCTTAGATCTAGTGCCTCTCAGATCGGCGCTCTTGCAGTTGCTTTTTGGATCGAGATTCTATTATGACTAGATCTTGAACAAAGACAGATCTACTTGGCTTAAAGCTTGGTCCCTAGAAGGTGCTGATGTTGTTCGGAATGTGATTTCCTTTGCTGATATCTTGGATTAAGCTGTTGTGGCCAGGTAATTTCAAAATCTCTATATTATTTTATCACTCATCCTAGGTGTTATTTTTTTATGTTGTTCACAACACCTTTTCTTCCTTTCCCCTACTATTCTATTCTTTTGAAAGCATTGCATTTTTATCTGATCATTGATCAAGGTTTGGGTAGGCTGTAGGTGCCTTTGGGTTTTTTGATGTTCTTGCTTTGTGTACTAATGGTAGAAGAAATCATAGAAATTCTTCAAAAGATTGTTTTATTAGGAGTTGAAGGGGGAGGAACTTTGATAGAGAAGAATGACTCTGTTGTAGGGATGAAAGATTGTGAGTTAAGTCTTATTGGATGTGTCCTGGGGCAAAAAATGTAAACTTTGTGGGCATGAAGAATGTTGTAAACCATGTGTGGGGTTCTCCTAAAAACCTTTAGGTGGTAGAGTTGAGAACAAACCTGTTTCAATTCTTCTTCGGGTCTACCCATTGCAGACAGACAGATCAAGGGTCTTTAATAGAAAACCTTGGCTAATTGACAACTGGTTTTTGAATCTGAAAAGATGGAGGGAAGGGATTAAAGATGACTTAGAGGCCTTTAATGTTTCACCTATATGGATATAGTTTTGGAATCTTCTAGTTATTGGCTTACTAAAGAAGTGGGTTCCAAAATTGGTAAAGTGGTAGACAAGGTGTTAAAAGTGATTATACCACCGATGAGAAGCAAAGATGGCAGGCATCTAAAAGTTCAAGTGGAGATGGACTTATCCGGGCCTCTTTCTAGGGAGACTGTGGTTAAAACAGGTGATACGAATAGGTGGATCTACTTCAAATATGAGAGATGTACAGATTTTGTTATAGATGTATATAGTTGGGCAAAGTGATAAGAGTTGTTGAACTACTTTCCAGAATGAAAGTTCAGAATAAAGATAATCAATTTGGGGCCTGGATGAGAGCTTATGGGGATAGCTTATTTATAAATATTTCTGCAAGAAAAGGATCTAGAATCATGCAATCAGGAGGAAGCTCAGAGGGAGAAATCTAACAAGGTTACAAATACATGCTCTCATCCATAAAAAGAAATGAGGAATTTAGAGGTAAGCTCAGTAGCATAGGTTCAGGAGGATCCCTCTTCTACTGAAAGAACCCAACCTTGTGAAGTTACCAAGAAGATTGAATGCCAATCTGATAATCACTCTCAAAATGAAGAAAAGCAAAATTTTATGTATGCTAGTAGTTCTATGGAAGAGGGGGTGAGGAGATCTTTAGTGGAGCTAAATTGATTGACTAATGGAGACTTAAAAATCACAAGAATTTACAAACCAATCTTAGATCCATTAAAAATTTCTACTAAAAAAATAGTTGAGATAGAGGTTCAACAAATTATAATAGATACCGGCAAGGAAGGAATTTCACAAATGCTTGAAAACAGGAAAAAAAAGTAAGAAGGAAAATTCAGAAGGCGAATTCCTGCTCAAAGAAGACCTTTGTCTGATGTATCAAATAATAGTCCCTTAATTGAATGGATGGGCAAGAGGAAAAGTATAGTGAGTTTAGATTATGATGAGATGTTAATTAAAGATGGTCTAGAATAGCAGAATTTGAATAAACTCAAAGAGGGTTACTCAAATGCAATGTGAATTTAGGAGCTTGTCCCTTAAGGCTTATTTCACCCAAATGAAGGTTGCAGTGTGAAATTGTAGAGGTGTAGGAAGCCCCTTGATAATTCCCCAGCTGAAGGAGGTAGTCAAACTCCACTTCTCAAAAATAATTTTCCTATCTAAAACAAAAAGCAAGAAAAAAATATCTTGATAAGCTTAAGATGGCTGTAGGTTTTGATGAAATTTTTGTGGTGGACCCTATTGGAAAGTCTGGGCTATGGCAATGATGTTGAAAAAAAGGCTAGAGTCCTGGAGTGCTTTTATTCAGCCTTTACACGTATTCTAACTCATTGATAATTTAGAATCCCAATAAAATCTAGGTGGATTATTGGCATCTATGCTAGTGTTGAGGATAAGATCAAAAAACAGACAGCAATGGGAAGTTATTAAAGAAATAAGCTTTTTGTTGGTGGGAGGGGGGGCAATAAGTGGATTATTTTAGGAGACTTTAATGATATTAGATCTAATAAGGAGAAATGGGACGACAGGGTTAGAGAGGAGTGGTTCTTCCATGATTTTAATTCTTTCATCAAGGATAACCAATTGATAGATATAGGTTTTGTGGAGGAACCTTGGACTTGGTGTAATAAGTGAGAAAATGATGGTGAGATTAAACATAGGATGGATAGAGGTTTATGTAGTCCTAATTGGTTCCAAAGTTTTGACAAAGCTTGCTGCTTGCACATTGCCAAGGAAGCCTCTGATCATGGTGTTCTAATGCTGGATACTATCCCCTCAACTAATAAAAGGAAAAAGAGATTCGTTTTTGATAAAAGGTGAACTCAATCACAAGAAGTGGAAAAGGTTATTGAGAAAGCTTGGATGATAGATGTGCATGGTTCTAGAATGTTTAAAGTGGTCTCAAAGATAAAAGCTTGTAGGATTGCATTGCTCAAGTGGAATTTCTAATTAGAAGAATGTGTAAGGAGACAAATTGAAGACATTAAATGCCAAATGAAGGAACTATGAGAATCTGAGGTCGTGAACAAAAATGGGAAGATGGCTAAGTTGAAGTTGGAGCAGGGAGAAGCTTATAGGAGTGAGGAACTCTTCTAGAAGCAAAAATCTAGAATCCCTTGATTAGAGAAGGGGACAAAAATATTAAATTTTTTCAAGCTAGCATGTTGAGCAAGAGGAAAATGAATTAGATAAGCAGATTGATGGGAGAAGATGGGATAGAGAGGTCTAGTGATGAAGAGATTGGGCAGGACGTTTGCAAGTACTATAATAACCTCTTTACTTCTTCCAATCTTGATACTTTTGATGAAGCCCTCAATGGAATTCCTAGAACTATCACTGATTAGATGAACCTAGACCTTACTAAGACCTTTACTAATGATGAGATAAAAAATGCCGTATTTTCAATGCATCCTTGTAAAATCTTAGGCTCCAGGGCCAGATAGTATGACACCTTTCTTTTTTCAAAAATACTAGCATATGATTTGCAAGTATGTCACTAATTCTATACACAGTTTCTTCTATTCTGGCATTCTATTAAAATCAGAGAATGAAAATATTGTGTCTTTGATTCCTAAAATTGATTGTCCTACTACCTAACATCAGTTTAGGCCTATTAGTCTTTGTGATGTTCTTTATATAATCATTTCAAAATTACTTGCTAACAAACTTAAATTGATCCTGGATTCTTGTATTAGCAACAATAAGTCTATCTTCATTCCTGGAAGGCATATTCTGGACAATGTTGTCATGGCCCATGAATATTTACACTTTATTAGGCACAAAGAGGAGTGGTAAGATAGGTTATCTGATTTTGAAATTAGACATGTCCAAAGATTATGATAGGGTGGAATGTGGCTTTATAGAAGCTATAATGCATAGAATGGGTTTTAGTAGTCAATGGATTCACTGGATTTTGGTGTGCTTGTCAACTCACCTCTTTTGGTTTCAATATTAATGGTTCTAAGATTGGTAGGGTTTATCCAGGTAGAGGAATCAGACAGGGAATCCAGTTGTCCCCTACCTCTTCTTGCTGTGTGCAGAAGGTTTGTCCATTTTGTTCAAACAGGTAGCATCTAATAAACAAATTAGTGGTATCAAAATCAGCGAGCATGGGCCCTTTATTTCCCATCTGCTCTTTGCAAATAATATTATCATCTTTTGTAATGCTTCCAGAGATGAGGGTAATGTAGTTTTGGAGATACTTAGGAAGTATGAGTCTGCCTTTGGTCAATGCATTAATCTCGAGAAATCCACTATTTTTTTAGTAGAAACACTAACAGGAATCTGGCTGAGAACATTTGTCAAGTCTTGGGTGGCTTAAAACTGGTTACTCAAGGCAAGTACCTAGGATTGCCAATGGTAGTAGGAAGAGATAAAAATCAAATTTTTGGTTTTATTAAAGGCAGGGTATAACAAAGAATATAGGGCTTGAAAGGGAAATTACTCAGCCTAGCAAGCAAGGAGGTGCTTCTTAAATCAATAACCATGGCCATGCCCACATATGCTATGTCTTGCTTCAAGTTAATTTTATTGTAATATTTATTAATTGATAATTATCAATCGTGATAATTTTGTTGTAATATTTACCAATTGCTTCAAGTTTACAATAATTATCAATCGTGGTAATTTTGTTATAATATTTACCAATTGATATAACGAATTTTTTGCCAATTGTTTTCAACAATTGTAATAGTCAAGTGTGTATTACGTCTTTTTTGTATCCTAATATATATATATATTTTAAATTAAAAGAACTTTATTTTTCTTGCTTTTTGTTGTAATGTTTTTAATGATCGAAATTTAAAGTTTATCAAACATAATGATCATATTTTTTGGAATTTAAAGTTTACCAAACATAATGATCATATTTTTTGACCAACTTATTATTGACTGATATAATATTGGTTTATTGTGCTTATTTTCTTTAACAAATATTCATAACATTGTTTAACTAAAATTTTATCTTTCCATTTTTCAACCTTTTATTATCATGGGTATAAATTATTATTCATTGATAAATTTGCATAAGAAAACTCTAAGTTAATTAATACTCCATCCATTCCCTTTAAAGTGTCAATTTAAGAAAAAAAAAATTATTCTATTTTAAGTGTCACTTTAGAAGTCCAATGAAGTATTTATTTATTTATTTTTACTAATTTTGCTTTATCTTTTTCCAACTCCATTAATTGCTGAAAATGAAAAGAGTTGAGATAGGGGGAGAGAAATTAGTATGAGGAAGGGAATTAATGTTGAAAATCTTTTAATTTATTATTAGTCAAAAGAGTAATTTAGTCATACATGATTAATTTTGCCTAGAATATAGGCCATTTAATAGCAATCTTAATCTATGTGCCAAAACCTTAAACAATACTTAAAAGAGAATGAGGGAGTATTATTACTCAAAACGGGCAATTTAGTCATGCATGATCAATTTTGCCTATAATTTAGGTCATAGTTAATTGCAATCTTAATCTATGTGTAAAAACCTTAAATAACACTTAAAAGAGAATAGAGGGAGTATTATTACTTAAAACCTTCCATTCCTAAAACAAATTTACCAGTGGTTTTAGTCACAAAACTTACTAAATTTCCACCTGGATATGTACAATTCACATCACCTTTTTTTTATGAATGCCATGTGTCATCTCTATATTAGGTCTTCTAAAACTTTATATATTACCAGTGGGGAAAGGCATACCCTATGGGTGTGAAATTATAAAAAAATAAAATAAAATACTCAATTTTTTTAAAAAATTAGTGAAAATGCGAGTAAAAAAAGTATACAAAATTTTTTAAAAATAATATATGTGGTGGAGGATTGAAAGAAGTTATAGTTACTTACACATATAATAAAGGTAAAAATAGTAAAACAAAAAATAATGGAAACCAAACCCTTCCCTTTCCCTTTATATGGATAAAGATTCTCCCTATTTAGGAGCTAAATGGAAATCCTCCAATAACCCCCAGTTTAGATGAGTGACACCTCATCTAAATGTACAATCAAATGTGAGATATTTGCCAAATCATCATTCTATCAATTTTTATGACAAAATGACGTAGTTTTCATTTTATTCTCCTTGATAATTAATTAAATTTAAAAATCATTGTCATTTAAGAAAATTAATCAAATTATTTTATTAAAATTCATACCATTTAATTAAAAATTTATAACAAAAATTTTGTCAAGTCATTAAATTCGAGTAACATAATATTATAACTTCATTATATTTTTTAAAGTATTTTTTTCAAGTATTTAGCTTTTTATACTTAAACTTAAATTTATCATATAAATAAAATAACAATTGAAACTACGGAGTTTTAAATGTTACAAGTAATAAAATAATGATGTGAATAAAATCTAACATTTAATTTAAATAAATTGTGATGTGTCACTCTTCTAAAGCCCCTAAATGGAAAGGATCCTTATCCCCTTTATCTATATCTATCTATATATATGTAAAGCAAAGGGTGTTTTTTAATGACGAGTTACAAAAGCATGACAAGTGGCATATTAAATGTGTAGGAATCTAAATAGTAAATAGTAAAAGAAAAACATAATTACTTTATTAAATATTATAATTTAAATTAACTATATAAATTTTATCTTAACTACTTTTATTTTTTAAAAATCCATCATTTTAGAAAAAAAAAAACCTCCTACAATTAATTTTTTCCCAAATAGTTACAAAACTAATAATCTATTATAGATTATTATATGAGTATCGATTATTAAAAATGCATGTCAAATATAAAATTGTGTTGTTTATAATAAGTTAGGAAACAATTATTTATTTATTTGAAAAGAAAAGTTAGGCATATAATATTTAAAGGATTATTCATATACATTGAAATATGAGTAACATATTCATGTGACCCAATTATATCATGGTATATTTTTATTGTGAAATACTTTATTGTCTTGAATTCAAATTAATTTAACTAAATCTTATTTTTAACTACTTCTATTTATTCAAATTTCCTCATTTATGCATATATATTTCTTATAATTGATTATTTCTTTCCAAATGAATTACAAATATATACTATGTAATATTTTAAATTCTATTTTATTATACAAACATGATTTCTAAAAGATTGTCATATAAATGAAATGACATTTCTGATTAAGTAATGTACATAGTAATTAAAATTAACAATCAATTTCTATTCGAAAAAAATAGAATAATTTTAGACCAATAATTTTGACACTCTAATAAAAACTTTAAACACTCCACATTTAATACTTTTTAATTAACTAACTTGACAAAAATACCCAAAGACTAAATCCACTTAAATCTTTTATATAGGGGAAAAACATTTTCTCCTAAATTTTGTCTTTTGTTTTTCATATCTTGATTTATTAGTTCCAAATACTTACTTATTCTATTAACTATTATGAAAACCGAAACTTATCAAAAAAAAAAAAAAGAAGGTTCACTTAATTTTTACAAGTTGATTTTTTATTTTTTTGATAATGATGAAAAAGAGAAAAATTACAAAGAAAAACCCCTTCACCTTTTTTTTACAAGTTGATTTTTTATTTTTTTGATAATGATAAAAAGAGAAAAATTACAAAGAAAAACCCCTTCAGTTTTTTCAGTTATATTTTTACTAGATAAATTCTTTAACATTCAAAAAGTTGGTTATATTTTCATAAATAAGACAAATATATTTTGATCTAAATAAGAAATAAAAACTAAATAATGGACTCTAACAATTATAAGTTCCTTAATTTTATTATTTCTTTTACTTTTAAATTTTTGCTGTTGTAAAATTTATTAATTATTACTTAGTTTTTAATTTGCTTAATTATTAAAATTTTTTATATCATCATCATTCCTACTAACCTATATATTATTCCATTAATTATATATATATTGTCTTCCCTATGCACGGGGGTTTTAAGCTAGTATATATAGTATAGCAAATCGGGTGCTTATTGGGAAGCCACTATACTATACGATGACAAGTGTCACCATCTATTAGTCATTATTTTTACCATTAGTAACTAAGTAAAAAAACTATGTATAATTTGAAATATTCAAAATTTTATCTTTATCTACAAATAGTTTTTTATTAGGAAAAAGAAATTTACATGGTAAATAATAAAGTAAAAAATGAACTACTTAATTAATTAAATAGAGCTACCCATATTTTTTTTTTTATTTTCAATTATGCACACCTCTTGTAATTAAATATTTTTTCAAAAGTGTTATAAAATTAAACATGTATTATAAATCATCATATAAGTATCAGTTATTAACTATAAGTTAAGAAAGTAAATATTTATTAGTTATGCAAAAATGTTATTTATATATCATGGTTACTAAATTAATTTTGGATATATATAGTTAAATAATAACTTTCATAAAAGTAGGAAGATATTTAGCCTAACTATGTCTAAAGGATATTATTCTTACAACCAAATTATATTTTGTTAATATTTATGAAAAAGAACAATACTTTATTATAACACAATAAGATAAAAAGGTTGTAAGATTTTCCGCAATTTCTTCTTCGCATTTTCTTGCAACTTTATATTTACTGATAATTAATTACTTAATGTCAATAGACATTATTCTTAAGTGATTATGTGTCGTAATACATCAATTTTTTTTTAATAGTATGCCTTATTATTGACATCTCCATTGATTGTATTACTTTTTATTTATTGACTTAAAGATAAAAATAATATATATTGGAAGGAAAAAGAATAAAAATTAGTGTGACTTTTTATCGTGTAAGATCGATATCTATATTTGTTGTATTTTTCAGTACACCAAGATTTTCAAATTTTGATTAGATGCTATTTTTTAAGTGACGAAAAAATTGTTTAATGTAAGTGAAAAATATCCATAAAAAAATAATTATATCATTATTTTTTGAGTCATCACCATATACAAATCTTTTAACTATGAGTTTCTAACTGACCCTGATACTATTTTTTAAAAATATAAAATGTTAATTGATATATGTAAAAGTTGTGAAAAAAAAAGTATGATAATGTCAATTTGTATACTTTATAAAAATTTCAATATACTTTTAAAGTCAATAATCACTTTTTATAAAGTTCTTTAATTCACAAAAATAAATAAAAATTATACATTTTATAAAAAACAATTACAAAACCTATATTTAGGTCAAAATCATTCAGTATGATTAGATAATTATATTAATTATTAGACGTAACGAACTTATTAATCAGCTGAACAACTTACCAATGTTTTAATTAATCATACAATTCAAGCATTTTGATTGGGATTCAATAAAATGGTAAGAAAAACTCATTTCTACTTAGTACAAATGAATACATAAAATGAGAAATAATACGCAACTTTTAGTTATATTATTTAGATACAAAAATAAAACAGCGCAACTATAGATATCATGAAAATCAACTATTACTTATATTATTATAAAAGTAGGAAGATATTTAATCTAACTATGTCTAAATAATATCATTATTGCAACCTAATTACATTTAATTAATATTTATTAAAAAGAACAGTAATTTATTTAATATCGTAAAAAGATAAAACTTTTGTAAGATCAATTTCTTCTTTGCATATTCTTGCAACTTTATATTTATTGATAATTAATTATTCAATATCAACAGTCATTATTTTTATCTAGATTGTTTAATCATAATATATTATAAAAATAAATTTAATTGTATGTCTTCTTATTGAAATCACTATAGGTTAAAGACTTATTGTTTTTGACTTAGAAATGTAACTACTATATTAGAAGGAAAAGAATAAAAATTAATGTGACTTCTATTGTGTAAGATCGATATCTATATTTGTTTGTATTTTATAGCGTACCAAGTTTTGAAATTTTGATTTGATGCTATTTTTTTAATTGACAGAAAAAAGGTTTTATGTAAGTAAAAAAAAAAAAAAACCATAAAAATTAACTATATCATTATTTTTAGAACCTTCCCACTAGCAAACCTTCTAACTATGGGTTTCCAACTAACCTTGATACTATTTTAAAAAATGCAAAATGTTGATTGATTTATGTTAATGTTGTGCAAAAAAAAAAAATGTTGATTGATTGATTTATGTTAATGTTAATAATCACCTTTTATAAAATACTACAATTTGTTAAAATAAATAAAAAATTATATATATTTTATAAAAAATAATTACAAACCCATAGGACTGTCTCTTATACATTCTAATAATTAGATCATTATGCTAATTATTAGACGTAAACTCATCAATTAAATAGCTTACTAATTTTTTAATTAATTAATCATTCAATTAAAGTATTTTGATCAAAATTTAGTAAAATGATAAAAAATAAAACTCATTTTTACTTAATGCAAATAAATATATGAAATGAGAAATGATACGTAACATTTAGACTTAGTTACTATATGGTAAATAAAATAGTGTAAAAAAGTCAATGTCAACAAATATAGATATCATAATGATGAATTATTACTTATATTGTCTATAAAATAAAAACTAAATAGTATATAAAATTTATAATATCTACCACTATTACAAATATTTCTTAAATTTGTTTATTTTTATTTTATGTAATTATTAAAATTACATGCCATTATCATGATGTTACTAACACTATTTTATTTTATAAGTTAAATATATTTCTTTACCCACATATAGATGTATATAGCTAGTATACCTAACTATTATAGAATATCTAGAGGTATTTTAATAACATCTTGAATGGCTATTCCTTGTTGGGCCTATTGTGCAATTAGTGAGAAATTTTCTTTCATTCTCAAAAACTTTGAATAGAATTGATAGATCTCTTTTTGTTTCACACTCACATCTCAAAATCACCCACATCAAACACAAGTAGACCAAAATTCAACCTACTATGATAAAATTTAGTTTTAAAATTGTACAATTATTATTTGTATCATGTAATCACATAATCAATGTTAGAATGAATAATTATTATTTCGTTTTTCTGTCCTTTATGCTTAAATTTATACGTTTTTTTAATCAAGCCATCAAAAAAAAATTTTAATAAAAAATGAACGCAGCACAACTACCATTTCTAGAAGATATACAGTAAAATACAACCCTTTTAAAGTTTCACCAGCTTTCCCGGGTTTATTTACTACAAAGAAAGATCTAGGTAGAAAATAATTACAAGCTTATTGTAGATCTTGTAGTGTGAATTAAATGTTATGAAATTTATGACATAAATTAATATAAATAAAATTTTATAATATTTAATTTTGATTGTAGGATTTATAAATGGAGTTAAAGTCCGAATTTATGTAAATTTTTCCTTTATTTATTGCTAAATGGTGGACGCACCCGGAACATTCAGACAAACAAACGCACCTCAAGAACGCCAAAGCTTTGACCTCTGTACAGATATTTTCTCATTTTCCTCAGAGTTCTTCTTGACCCTCTTCTTCTCCTCGCCGACTCAATCGATGGCGATCCCTCTTCACTGAAAAGCGATAAAAAAACAAACCCAATTAACAAATTCACAAAAATAATAATTTTTTGAACCCCAATCTCCGATATATGAACTCCGATCACCGGAAAACGTTTCCTCCTACCTGAAAAACCATCCACTAATTACAGCACTGCCACCAACCCTTTATGCCTATGGATTCTCCAGACTTCAAGAAAGAGGCAATGGGGGAGGAGAGCATAAAAAGGAGGTGTTTTTTGTATATATTTTGTTGGAATATTTTCAGAATATTTTTCACCATTTTGGCAACTTTTCTCCTCTCATTTTTGGTGCTTCTTGTGGCTGTTTTTTTGGGCAACTTGTCTATTTGGAATCCTATTTCTGTTCCCTCTCAGTGCAAGATAGTCTCCAGCAGTAAGTATCTTAATTTCCTTGATCTCTTACTTATTTATTTATTTATTTATTTATTTATTTATTTTTAGTTGATGAGAAATGGAATTAAATACTTATAACTGTTGAATTTTAGTTGTTTATGAGGTTTTAGACAAGATTTTCAAGGACCCTTTGGGAATTTGATTGTTTCTTGGTACCTTTTTCTGTAATTTTGTTCCTGTGTTTTATATATTTATTTATTTGGTTGATGAGAAAATGGAATTAAATTCTTAAACAGTTGAATTTTTTTTTTTTTAGGGTGAACACTTTTGGGAAATTTATATGTGGGAACTATTTTTGGTTGATGAGATATAAAATATACGGAAGGTTTAGAAAATATTGATTTTTTAATACCAGTAGTGGTTATTTATGAATTTCTTTTATCCAATGAGAAAATGTTTGATGGGGTTGCATGTATGGATTAGAAGTTGGAGGAAGATTAAGAAAAAGGCCGAGTTTGAATATAAGATCACGCCATGGTTTTGT
This sequence comes from Cinchona pubescens, assembly GCA_025175665.1. Taxonomy (NCBI): domain Eukaryota; kingdom Viridiplantae; phylum Streptophyta; class Magnoliopsida; order Gentianales; family Rubiaceae; genus Cinchona; species Cinchona pubescens. The sequence goes on along the minus strand of JANKKI010000257.1, from coordinate 1,285,809 downwards.
GAGCATGCTTTGGTTTTTGTTTCGGGTAGAAAATTTGAGAATGCTGAAAAAATGTAGAGTTCTAATAGAGTACTACTAAATTTAGTTTGTGCCAGTTCACAAGAACTAGTTATGAGGTTTGGTAGGTGCGGAGAGAATATGAGTTTGCTCTTGTTCAAATCATAGGATTTGCTTTTAAGAAACTGGAAATCAATAAAACCTATACTTGAGATAAGTTTCAGGCAAGGAGTTTTTTTGTCATCCTTTACCCCACGTTTAGTACATACGCGGGAATGACTTGGAGTGGAAAAGTCATTCCAAGCTGAATGTGTTTTTGCCCAGAATAGACAGGAATGCTTATTCCTATCACATGTCTGGTGACTTAAGGCGGAATGAGCATTCTATTATTAGCATTTGATATAATCAGTTTTAAATGTCAGAATGGAAAGGATTTGAAACTAACTTGAATTTACCTATCCTTTACTTCTTCTAAGAATTATAACTTTGTTTCATTTTTTTTTTTTATACATGTCTCTTATATTCTTATGGGTATGAGAAATTTTAATTGTTTTTCATTAAGGATAAAATATTAAAAAGTTTCATATTATTTATTTTTTCATTCAAATACATATTAATTAGCTAATTTTATAAAACTACATTTTTAAAAAAAAATTATATCCATTGTGATAATATAGCAATGTAAACAAAACAAAAATAAAATTGACAATTTGTGGTATCTAAATTTTGTTTATATAGGTTTAAAATTTTGCATGGAGAAATTATATATTTGGATTTTAAATTTCAACCATGTAGTTACATATTTCCTAAGAAAAGAAATTCTGCAATCTCTTAGAAATATTAAAATTCTTATTCCATACAAATTTCACATTACTTAAATACTTAAATTATACAATTTAACAAAATATATTACCATATTTATTTTGAAAAGATGTATTTATTTTCTAAAAAGATTACAGTTATGCAAAGAAAAAGTTTGAATAAATTTGGATAAACTTTTAATCTCATAATTTCCAAAATGAAGTTGGAAAGAATTTCCTCATTTTTCTTTTGAGGAATGAGACAGAACTTAATCCAGTAGGAATGGTTTTTCTTGATGGAATGATCTTTCCAACTTAAAACTAATGTGTATAGAGAACATAGAATTGAATGGATAAGTTGGAAAGACCTTTCCATTCTAGGCCATTCCTGCGTAGCAAACGTGGGGTTAGGAGTTTAGGTTATTTATAATGGAAAGGAAAGACAATGTTTGGAAGTAGGGTAATTCAAATATTCAACTTTCAAACTTTGTCTTTTGTTTCCATTATAAATAACAACAAAGCATAAACGCCTAACCCCACGTTTGGTACGCAAGAATGGCCTGGAATGGAAAGGCCTTTCCAACTTATCCATTCCATTATATGTTTGGTATGAGAGTTTTAAGTTGGAAAGGTTATTCCAACAAGAAAGACCATTCCTACTGGTATGGAAATGATAGACTTTTTTGGCTTTCTCTACGGTCTCTTTGTTATTTATAGTTGGCAGCAGACCGTAGAGAAATCAAATTTGAATATTTACTCCGCCTCTTTTGCGCTGATTTTCTTGGATTGGCTTTATATATTAAAGAGTTAATTATACTTTGTCCTCTTGTAATATTGACTCTGCCGTAAAAAATTAATCATCACTTTATCCTTTGACTAACTATCAATGAGAATAGTTAGTTTGACTGTGAGTCAATGGTACTAAAAGACTAAAATGACCTTGAACATGTATAAGAGACAGTGTACTTAGTTGACGTTTTCTAATTTACTATTTGGAGAAAAAAAAACTTTTTTTATTTTTAACTCTATATTTGAAGTAAAAGTGAGACATTGTGATACACAACATGAAAAATAAAAGGAAAATAGTTTGGTGTATAGGAGGGGAAAAAAACCTCCAAATGAAAGGAAAAAGCCTCAAAGAATAATAGGAAAGAATTTAAAAATAGTTTGTGTTGATTAATTCAAATAGTTTAAAGTATTATGTGTTTATTTTTACCTTCACTATTCTAAAGATGAGCAGTGTGATAACGACTTAAAATTTGTATTTAAACTTTAGAAGTTTTTCTTTTTTTTTTTCCTGGTTGTACAACAAACAAAAACTTTTTTCTTTTTGTTTTTCAATTGATATGCCATCCACACGCTATTTTTACTCCAATTCAAGGATAATAGAACTTGAATATTTCTTTTGACACAATAATAATAAAACAGTCTTATCAACTAAATGTTGGAGGTTATTTTAATCATTTTGCTTCATTTGACGTAACTGTCAAACAAGCAATTTCTTTTGACTACATTCCTTTTGACCTTCTAGTCAGAGGAGCAAAGTGAGGATAAATTTTTATTGGGGGCAAAAGTGATACAACCCCATATTACAAGGGGGGAAAATGTAATTAACCCTATATATATATATTTTTTTTTCTTCCAAACGATAATTAACCCTATATTAAGAATTCAGGAATTTTGTTATATTAATCTTTTTGTACATACGATTACTATATTATTATCTTATTGTTAGTTTTTGGATGGACATTTGTTTGTCATAATTCCTTTAAATGTGTGCGTGTACTATAAGTCACTGATGTTGTGTACGTTTCGTGATCTTTATTACGTTATTGTACTAGTAGTCAGGTACTGTAAAGAGGCATAACATTTTTGTTCTAGTTCAACAGTTCAGAGACAGTTACACTTCTAATTAAAAATAATTATGATGTTTATTCAACTACCCGAAAATTATAAAATACAGTAAGTAACAAAAGTAGGAAATGTGTCTAGTGGAGTCAAAAGTGACAGGAATCTGCCTGATCATGTTTGTGTCTTTGGATAACTTTGTCGATAATGATCTTGGTGTTTTTTGGAGCATTTAGTAAAGCACACAGAGAAAGTGAGAACATGTGTTTGTCTATTTATTTTCTTATTTATTTATTTATTATGTTACAACTGTGGTGTATCTCTGTGGAGTGATACTCCTCTAAATCTGGTTCTAATTCCAATGACTAGAAAACTTGAATTGTCCTTATGGCTTAATTTTGTAATAGAACCTCCCTTCCTATTCCCCTCTCCCAAGGTGCTGTAATTTAATTATTTTTGTTTGAGTATGCAAATGTGAAACCGAAGAAAAATGTGAGCTTCTTTGTACAACTTGTGAAACCAAAGAAAAATGTTATATTGTTTGTAAAACTTGTTATAGTAGTATAATCCTTGAGTTATGAAACGTAGGTTATTGATAACTTGCCTCTACCAAGGAAAATTTAAGGAGCAGTTTGATGAAGGAAACACAACATCTCTTTTTGGTTAAAAGCATGTGAAATTTTTAGTGAACATTCACAAGGGGATATCATGTAGAAACTCCTGTTAGCCTTGCATATGAAATATTCGACATTCTGGAAGATACCTCCTGGTAGCACATTACAATTTTTCTCCGTTGCAGGTGTGGATCTGAGATTGTCCAAAGTCTGTGAACTAGGATTACTAAATTATAAAGCCAAGCATGTGTTTTACCCGTATGAGAGAAAGAAGTTTCGATGTCGTTACGATTACTATTGGGCATCTGTATTTGAGGTAATGAACATTACACCTCTTCAGGTTATCAAAAATATCTGATTTAGAGTTTCATGGAAACTTCTTTTAAGGAGGAATCTTTGGCATCTTCATGGCTTAGTTTCTAACTTTGCCTCTTTATTATAACATCTGTTGGAACAATGTTTTTACCTTGGGTGAAAGTTAATGTTTAGATTAACTAATGAGATTGTGTTACTTTTTGAGACATTAGATTGATATTTAATCGATAATGACATAGTTATCTTTTATTGTTTATATGACAAAAGTCAGTTGGAAGCTGAATTTGTGGTCATCTTACAAAGTAGTTGTGGTAATGCCATCATGGGTAAATGGAATCAAGAAGAGTATCACATAGCAGTTTAGCAAAAAGGTGCAGTTATAATTCATAAAAATTGCTGAAAGAGATAGGACCTATTAGCTGAAAGATAGCTTCTATTTAAACTAATACCAGTGTGTTTCAGAACTCAACTTGATTTTCTTTTTTCAATAGTAAATGAAAATCATGGATAATGAAGGTTTCCCAATTTGTATGAATACTACAAAGCAAAACAAGGAAAAAGAATGGTTTGTGTCAGTTGGACTAATGATTTGTTTAAGTTAAAGAAGTTCTTGCATTTCCAAATACTTTTGTGGATAATTAATTATTCAGTGAACTGAATTTCACAATAGGTCTAATGCTCCGTTCAACTTCAAGTGTTCAAGATTGTTTTATACATGCTTTTTTCTTATCTAAATGCATCATGTAACAAGTTAGGAAATGAAAAGATGGATAGTGATTCTGAAACAATAGGCTACCATTGGAAATGGAAAACAGGGGGATATTTTCTTTGAAGCTGTTAAAACAGATATATTAAAGGATGAAAAATTAAGTTAGGTATGAGACATTGGTACAACAGTTGGCGATGAGGTTACCTGTGTGTATGTAACACGCTCAATACAAAAGTTAACATATAGAAACAATAAAGCTGGTGTCTTTAGCGTATGACTTGGATCTCTCTCTCTCTCCCACACACACACACACCACCCCCACGCACACACACACACACCCCCTGTAAAATAATCTTGGTTACCTATGTACCTAAATTTATTCTGGTTTGGAGAATAATTTGTCATTTCGGTGTGTGCTACAAATTCTGGGCATACGTTATTATTGATTTAATATGTTTATTTAGATGTCTATATAAGAATATTAATGATGCATTTGGACTGACATTTTACAAATACAAAGGTTTCTGATAGACCTAGTTTTTCTGTTTTTAGCTTTTAACCAAACACATCCAACAAGGATAACTTGGGGGTTAATATATGGCTCGTGCTTCTGGTCTATTTCTTTGTTAATATCTCACAAGAAAAAACATATGGCTAACTTTGTGTCTGAATTTCTTGTCCAAGTAACAGGTTGAATATGTAGATCACTCTGGTCAGCAGAGACTTGCATTGGCAGAGGCTCCGAATGAAGCCCTTCCTAACAGTTGTACCTGTGAGTTTTGGAGCTTATGGTTGACTAAAGATAAATTTAAGGTAGATGTTCAATTTGAAGCATTTATACATGAAATTCTACAAGCTTTGACTAATCTCCGTTGATTAAATTTACTTTAATTTCAATTTTGTGCACTAGCGACCATGATATCTTCATCTTTATTCCAGGTGAATGAAACTTATGATTGCTGGTACACATTAGGGATTTCCAAAGTGAACATACACCAGGATGGTCTTTTCAATTGCCAGGCAAAGGATCCTTATCTACTGCTGAGATGATTAGACGATATTTTATCCTGTGAGTACACATTTAAAACTGTTTTTGCTTCATCGTCCTGTAATCTTGTTGGTAATGGTATATAGATGTCATCTTCCTATAGTGGTCAATTTGTTGAAAGAAGATTGACAAATTATAGATGTCATTATTCCTTTTTCTTGGCAAATATAAAGAGATGCTTTTCATATTAGTTAATTTTTTTTTTTGAAACTCTTTTACTTATGACTACAGAGCCCGAACGTCTAGTTCAGCAATTGGTCCTGTTCTGAATAATTTATATTTCTGTTTATCGTGATCTGCTTTTATCTGACTTGATGAATTTTATTATGCCACTGTATATTACTGTCAGTGTCTTTATACTTGAATATATGTTTTTGTTCAAGTAAAGTTAAAGCCACTGTCTTCTTTAATCCCCAGCTGACTCCCAAAGAAGGGGGAAACAATGAAATAAACACTGCATGTTCCGATCCTCTTGTAGTCCCATCATGTATTCATTAGTTTCTTCAACTAAATTGTTGAGTTTTTCTCTGTTTTCCCCTGAAAATGTTATGATACTTGTTTTAGTTTCAAGGATCAAGGCTTTCCTAAATGTTTGATATCACTGCTTTTTGTTTGTCCTTTTAATTTAATCCTTTAACATAGAAATTTTGCTGTGCATTCCTGCCATTGAGTTTTAATCCACTCCTCACTTCTCTGCTGGCTTTATTTAGCAAAAAAATGTATTCTTCTTGTGTGTCCAATGTTGGATTGATTGATAATGTTCTTAGGAATGAATTTGGCATAAAATAGTTATATGTTCAGTCTCTGTGTCAGACAACTTTATGACCCATTACTTATGGAGAGATGCATCAATTTTCATCGTTGTCTAGAGTTCTATTGGTCGTCGTGGTTGCTAGACCAGGGTAGGTTCTCCTTCGTCTCTAGGGAGCAACTCTTTTATGCATAGATGGTTATGCTATTGTGTTCTTTTCAAACTGTTTATGCACCAAATAAATGGTTTTCCTTTCTGCCATCCTCTCTCTATATTTCAAGTTCATTTTTTCTGGCAGGTCTATGACGATACTGAAATCCTGGTTTACAAGCAGCAGATCACTTAGGAACTGGAGATTGGATGTCGTAGCTGGAGTTATTACTGGATTTTTTACTTCCTTGATAACTGTTGTCTTTGTTAGAATTCTCCACCAATTGAAGTCTTCCTTGCGCCAATTTTTTGCAGTAAGGATGCAGTCTCGATATCTAAATCTCCTCCACTTAAGGCGAGCTTGCTTCTTTGTTGCATATTTCTCCTTTATGGGTTGGTTGACCTTACTGTATGTTAAAAAAATTACCCTCCTTGAGATTTTAGGGGTGAGGTCTTGTTGGTGGCACTTCTTCAACTGAAGTGCCTCCTACCCCAGCGGCCTGGATTGTGTAACATCAGTATATAGGTATCGGCTTTGTAGAATGCTCTGTTTCTGTTGGGGTAGTTTTTGGTTATCCATTTCAATCTTTTGTGGATAAGATCTCTATTTGGGGCAAGTTCCTATGTAGATTGTAGAGTCATCAACCTTACACAACTCTTGTAATGTTTATAGGGATAATTTCATAAATCTCTCATAAGGTTGATGCTAAATCACTTAATATTCCTGAACTTATAAAAATCTCACAGATTTCTCATAAATTTATATTTCGTGTAACAATTTCTATCCAAATAATTAAAAATATTATTTAAGGAGGGGGAGAGTTGTAATTTCTATTCCATTGACCCCCAATAACAAAATTTAATTTATTATGATGGTGGACAAAAGGAAAAAGAAATTTTAAGGGTTTAAATGAAATTATTAGATGATAATATTAGAGTATATGTTTTTATGTTATTCACCACTTAATATAAAAAAAAATACATATCATTTGTTAATTTATGAGTTTGTGATTTGTCAAAAGATTATTAATTAATTTATTTTATTATCGTATATTTTATTTTTTTAACGTTTTTTTAATTTTTTGACTCATACAAGCATATTAATATGGTGTACACATTTTCATAACTAGTTAAACAAAAGAAATTAATGAAAAAGTACATTTTAATTTTTTTTTTTACAAGTTTGCGATTTTTCGAAATAATACTAACCACATTATTATATAAATATGGTGTATTTTACGTCTTCTAATTATTTATTTAATTTGACATAAATTAATATATTCACACATTTTCATAAATGAGTGGGTAAAAAATCTTTATTAAAAATTATATTTTAATCTTTTTAATTTAGGATTTTATGATTCTGTACACAATACCAATCGTATTTATTTTATTATAATATTTCAAATTATTTTTCAACCAGACAAAGATAAGTATCAAAGCATCCATACAATTTTGCAAATAAGTTGACAAAACAATTGTTAGAAAACTAAATAATGCCAAATGAAATTATTAGAAATCTAAGGAGTGGTTTTTGAAATTTCCCTCTCTCTCACTTTATTAAAGGGTATAAAAGTCATTTCATGATGTATTGTGCTCTACTTACAAGAGATAGGGAGGTAAGTAAGATTTTTAAAAGTTGAGGGGTGTTAAGTGATATTAGCCTGTCATCTTAGGAGAAGTTTCCCTTTCTACTAGCACCCTTGAACTTTAAAAAATATTACAAACATCCCCTAAATTTTGATTTGTGGTAACAATGTAACGTGTTAGCCCCAGTCAACTAAAGAATTATTAAAAAATTCATTTTAACAATTTTACCCTTATTAATGTAGATATATAACCAAATTTATTTTAATTTACATTTATTAGTTCTCTCCAAGTTTGATTTTTTTTTTTGTTGGAATAATTGGTTTGTGGATAAAATAAATGATAAAGTTTTAATTGCTATATTTTCAATTAATTAAAAGAGTGTATAATCCCTTTACTTAGTAACGAAATTACTTAATTGTACAAAAGATTTGGGTTCAAATATAAAACTAATTTATGTACTCTTTTTACTATTTCAATCAAATTACACAAAAACTAAAATCCACCCAAAATTTGTCATTAAAAAGATTCATTACAGCTAATTAACTAATTTGGAATACTAAATTTGTGGTCAAATTCTCCCAAATTAAAATTTATTCTACAATACATTACAAATACAACAAAACATAGAATTAAAATTTGTTACTGATGATGCCAAAATATTATACCCAATGACAATATTACACGTGGCTCCGAACCCAGGTCTACTAAGGATTTTTTAGTAATTATACCCATGTGGCTCAAATAGGCCCGAATGGATCAGGTATTATATATTCGACCCACGGATCGATCCAACCCATTGGTTTTGGGTATAAATATCAAAGTGACAGGTCAGATTCAAAAAAGGGACTTTCCTAATTATTAAAACTCTGAATTCTTATTGAATTTTACTCTCGCTGTGGGAAAACTGAACTAAAAGTCAATACTAGGACATGACACCTAGCACGCGAAACACTCATAGGAACAATGCCGACAAAGGCAAAGAAATTTCAACTCAACATTACTCCGGTCGATCCCACAGGGAGATGGATCGGCAGGGGGAACACGAAGGGGATTCCGGTCCCCGGGTTGTGGACAAGGATGAAGAGATTCACACGTTGAGGCAACAAAATACTCAGTTAAAGGAAATGCTCATTAGGCAACACTTGGAGCAACACCTCTCTCAAGGCGAACAACACCTTCGCCATTCGGATAGCAATCCCCGGATTGTCCAACCCCAACTTCATGCTGGCGAGTGAGAAAAGAGAACTCAAGGAGAGGGGACAGAGAGGAACAGAAGACCAGGGAACTAACTCCGGTGGGGTCCGCCCGGTAGGAGCATCGTCTGTCAGACAAGAACGAACGGGGCAAACTGCTAGGCTAGAATTCAGAAGAGTGGCATCATCAAGGCCGAGTGGTACTAGGGAAAGGAGCCCAGGTGAAGCAGTATCTGTAGCTCACGAGATAAGAAGACACCAAGAGAGGGACCGTACAATGTTGGTAGTCCCCGAAAGGGAAGAGGACCTAAGGAAGAGGTTGGAAGAGTTGCAAGTTAGGGTGGACAGAATGGACGATAGAGAAGGAAGGATTACTGGGTACAAGTATTCACTTCCCTTCACTGACGATATCATTCAAGAACCCCTTCCTAGAATATGGCAGACTCCCCACTTTGACTCTTATGATGGGAGCACTGATCCATGGGAGCACCTGGATGCTTACCGCTCCAAAATGTGCCTCCAAGGAGCGTCTGATGCTATCCTCTGCTAAGGGTTTCCCGGAACTCTCAAGGACGTTGCTTCAGACTGGTTTCGAGGGAATAAGAAGGGCGACATCAAAAATTTTGATCAACTAGTAGACTTGTTTTTAAATAAGTTTGGGAATCAAAAGAGGATTCCAAAGACGAGAACACACTTGCTTACACTTAAGCAAATAATCCGATGAATCGCTCATGGATTATGTGGATAGGTTCAAAAAGGAGACTATTGAAATCCAATGAGCTACAGAAGACATGCAAATCATGGCCTTCCAGATTGGAGTGAGACCAGGAAAATTCTCTTTCGATCTTAACTTCAAACCTCCGACTACTCTCAGTGATCTTTTTCGTAGGGCTGAAAAGTTTGCCCAAGCAGATTAAGGTTCTTTTAAGGCCCTGCTGATTAGCTGGGCGAGTGGAGCCGAAGGCAAGAAAAGGAAGGCTAATGGTGTAGCTAATGCAGCAGGGCCTTCTAAGAAGAGTAATGTGAGGGACCGACTATCTATAGCCTTGCCCCATAGGAGGAGTCCCGAACCTCCTAAGGCCTACACTCCACTTAATACCACGTCTACACGAATTCTAGCAGTGATTGAGAAGAAGCCCTATGTGAAGTGGCCAGGAGCAATGAGGAGCAATCCAGAGCGTCGCAACAAAAATAAGTGGTGTTACTTCCACAAAGACCACGGCTATGATACTAATGATTGCATCTCCTTAAAAAATGTAATCGAGGACTTGATCTGAAGAGGTTACTTGAAACAGTTTATTCATGATTAAGAACGAAGTAGGTAGTCCCCAACTGAACACCTAGAGAAGGTGTTACCAACTAAGCCTTAGAGAATAGTACACCTAATAACTTGTATAACTTTTCATGTACTTTCTTAGGCCATGCTACATCCTGTTCGAGTTCAATACAAAAGAGGTTGAGCAAGAAGGATCCCACATACTCAAGTTTTTCAAAGGCATTTGTTCTTCAAGACTCAAGTACCTTTCTGGGTCACATCACACCTCTAGAATCACAAGCTAAGTCTCACTCCAAGAGTGAGATCACCCTTCTAAGGGTCAAATACTCATTCTTCGGGATCTCCTCACCCTTCCGAGGGCAAGTCTAAATCTTCCCAACTGAAAGCTCCTACAAGCTAAGTCTCACCCACCCCAAGAGTGAGACTCACCCTTCCGAGGGTCAAATATCTCACCCTCCTTAGGGATACTTTACTCCTCCGAGGATAATTCCATGGACTTCCAAAGTGAAGAACCTGTTATATACCTACTCTCTGGAGTAGGACTTATCCTTCCGTGGACAATTCCATAGATTTCGAAAGTGAAGTACCTATGTCATACCTACTTTTCGAAGTAGAACTTACCCCTCAGAGGAAATTCCATGGACTTCCAAAATGAAGAACCTATTACATACCTACTCTCCAGAGTATGACTTAACCCTCCGGGGGCAATTCCATAGGCTTCCAAAGTGAAGTACCTATGTCATACCTACTCTCCGGAGTAGAACTTACCCCTCCGGGGGCAATTCCATAGACTTCCAAAGTGAAGTACCTCTGTCATACCTGCTCTCCGGAGTAGAACTTACCCCTCTGGGGGTAATTCCATGGACTTTCAAAGTGAAGTACCTATGTCATATCTAATCTCTGAATAGGATTTACCTCTCCAGGGGCAATTCAACGATTTTCAATGTGACATACCTAGGTTGTACCCACTTCTCGAAACTGAGTAGGACTTACCCCTCCGGAAGCAATGCCAAGATCTTTTAAAAGTGAAATACCAATGTCATACCTACTTCAACGAGGAGGACTTACTCTTCCGAGTGTCATCAATGCAACCTTCTGAGGGACCGGAAGCTTGGGGTAAATATCATTAAGGTCATTGGCTCACCCCCAATCCTTTGTAATTTTTCCCTGGTAAGACGGAGAAGTCTCAACCCTACTTGATTCAACCCTGCACTACTTCGCTCTCAACTATGTGTTGAAATTACGGTGTGGCTATTCCCTACCTTGGCTAGGGTATGGGGGCAAATGAGGCATGCCCGCACATGAAATAGTGGTATTGGACAAGTTCACTTTAAGTCTACGCGGTGAAAAACTACACTCTTTGGATGTATACGGGAGAAAATCATGTCTAAAGAGTATCTATATGGTAGAAGACCTCAGACATCACTAAGTATGGGTTGCTGAGTTATGTTTGACTCAGGGACACCTCCTGCATCAACTACGTTCGCTTTTATCGCTATCCCAACCGATTCTGTCGTTGTAGTAAAAAAAAAATCTAAACTATCGATAGTTTTCGGACCAAGCTTGATTGTTAATATCCTGGTCATATCAAAGTAGATGTCATCGACAATTTTCGCATGGTCGTCCTTCGACGTCATTATTGGAACAACAGTTGATTGGGAAAATGGAGGTACCCATGTCTGAGGAAGAACTATGGTCGTCCGAGGAGAAGAGTGCAACATTGTCACAAGAAAATTCGTGGTTTACTTTGGATGTCATGGAGTTGGGATTTGCCATTCTAAAATTTTTCACTGTGTTGTTATTTTCCGTCGTGGATTTTAAGCCTAAGAGTTAAATCTGTGGAGTGAAATTCTATTTGGCTGTGGATTAATTATTTGAAGTTTAGTCCCGAGTTCTTATTATTGTTAGCCATGGGATTAATTGCATTAAAAGATTTGATAATTAAAATACATATATTTGATGGTCTTGGGATAGTCACATTGACGGTTGCAATATTATTAAGAATCCGAAATTGATCCTAATGCATGTTTGATTAATAACACACGGCAATGACTTAAAACTAAAAAATAATAATAATAAAAAATAAAAAAGAGTTTGGAGACTTACTTTGAAGTCACGTAGGTGACTTGAGAATAGTCCTAATGGTACTGTAGTACTTTGTTGTGGACAAATAGTAATAGTACTGCTGTTCCCTGGACGTGGGATTGTCGTACTGCTGACGCAATCCAAAATCTTAAAATTATGGGATATTCAAGTAAGGAGTTCTACAGCCATAAGGAACTCCACAGCAGTAGGGAGTTTCACAGTAGGAAGGAACTCCACAGCAGTAGGGAGTTCCACAGCAGTAAGGACTCCACAGCAATACTCCGCAACAGTAAGGAGTTCTACAGCACTACTCCACAACGGTAAGGAACTCCACAGTAGTAGGAAATTTCATGACACTATTCCGCAGCAGTAAGGAAGTCTACAGCATGGTACTGTGATAGAGAAATTCTAAGGATATTTATTGTAAGAAACATTCTATACAATCAATCTAAGTCATGACTCAGGTACACTCCAGTGTAATTAATTTTTTTATTTTTCTACTCCGGTAGATAAATTTTTTTAAATAATTCTCAAATAAATATTAAAAAATATTTTTCTCCGAAAAAATAATTTTTTAAGTCATAAAATTGGCTCCGATCAATACTACGGCTTCGGTTAGGGTATGAATACGACATCAAGTATTTGGCACTCTCAACCCGAAAAATTTTGACTTGAGACTGGGGGACAAATGATGATGCCAAAATATTATACCCAATGACAATATTACATGTGGCTCCGAGCCCAAGTCTACTAAGGGCATTTTAGTAATTATACCTATGTGGCTCAAATAGACCCGAATGGATCAGGTATTATATATTCGACTCACGGATCGATCCAACCCATTGGTTTCGGGTATAAATATCAAAGTGACAGGTCAGATTCAAAAAAAGGGACTTTCCTAATTATTAACGCTCTGAATTCTTATTGAATTTTACTCTCTGGTCTAAATACTGACTTTGGAGCGTCAGAGCCTATCCCGGGGGACAAAGCCCCGACCTTTTTATTTCAGGTGGACGTGGGTACTACGTGTGGTCCTAACTTTTACTTTGGACGATACTGCACACGGGCTGACCCTTGCCCAAAATTTTGTATCAACAGTTACTAAATTAACTAATTGCTATTTATTAATAAATCAATTCACATAATTTTTTTTCCAAACTATTCTAATTAATTAAATTTTGATACTAAAATAACTAGTTAGTGGGTGAATAAAGGGGTAAAATTGAAAACAAAATTAGCTTCTCTATCCTAAAATAATTTTTTTAATAACTTATTTGTAATATGGGTTGACATGTTATAATAAATAGAAAACTAAGAATGGTTTGTGGGATTTTTAAAAGTTTGAGAATATTTAATAACATGAGTCCTAAATTTATACTCATGTTATTTTCAAAATTATCCCTTAATACTCATTTAGATTGGGGATGTGAATAGCCTCGTTAGTTAAGATTTCATACCTTTAGACCTCTAAGATGGGAAAAATGGACCTTGGCTTCTATATGGCAAACGCCCACCTTACCATGTCCACAGAAATAGGTCTAAACTTCACTCTCCTCCCAATTTCTTGTCCAAAACGGAAAGGAAAAAAAATAAAAATAAAAATAAAAAAAGGGAAAAAAATAAAAAATAAAAAAGTTGACAAAATGCTTTTGAAGTTTCATTTCTTTTTTAAATTATTTAATAGAGATATTTCTTACCAATTGAATTACACTTCATTCACGATACATTACAAGTGACTTCAAACAAAGTTGAATGGGTTCGCTGCTCCACCCCAATGTCCATGATACAGAAAATTTATTTCAGCATGTCTAATGAGCTCACTTGCAGAAAATCCTAGCTGATGTTTAGGACTGGTTAGTATAATGGCCATGTTGCTTGTTACTAGTAGCCCTTTATATCACAAATTTGAATGCAGTAAACAGCAGACTACCTCTTGTATTATCTGATGTTTTGTATCAGCATTGTCATGGAGCAAGCTTCTTGAGTAAACGAAAATCAATGGAAATTGGCATTTTGATATGGCGCATTTGCTTAAAAGGGTAGAAAATGACTTCCACTTCTAGTTTAAGGCTGATGGGGGTAACAGACTACCATAATGGAATTGGTATCACATCTTGGCTGCTTCAGAAATAATCGCTCTAAATTTCTTCTGGAAAAGGCAAAGCTAAAATCTGTAAAACAACCACGAAAATCATCCAAAAGTAGTACTAGTTCAACGTGTTTACTTACAAGGATATCTATATAAAAAGTGACATTTCAAAGTTAAAATGTAAAGCCACACAGTCAAAATCTTACTTAATATCTATTTGACAAAATATTAATAATAACGATAATTTATTAACTACACAAGTAAATTACTACATGTGTGATTTTAGAACGTGGCTTTGTATATGATTTCTCTTTTAAGCGATGACAAAATCATTTTCTCAAGGATGAAAAAGTTATCTGCAAAGGGTCGGCCCTTTAGGTGTTTCCCAAGGTACACTGCTGAAAACCCAATGAGGTCAAGGTTGAACTGACCTACCCTCAACCAACATCTGGGGCTCCGCCCCGTAATCCAAAAACCACATAGGACTATCTTTTTCAGCTAAGCAAATAAATCCAGGCAATATAAATTTTGATTATGAATGTGCTCTATGCAAAAAGTAGGTGTGACGATCACATTGTTCACATTCTTTCTCCAAATGGCATGATGATCATTTCCATTGAAATGTTTTCCATGCACATGCAAAGATGCATCAGTCATGCTTTGAAGTCTAAAATTCAAACCAAATCTATGGCTCGATTCTTGCCAATTCCTTCAACCCTTAAGCCTATGTTTACTGTTGCTAATGTATAAGAATTTTCCCTAGTTCAACAACAAACTTGATCTCAATGACTTTTGTATATAATCATAAGGCAAAAGTGCAAGTAAATGTAAAAGGTTAAAATTCATTCTCAACTCAATTTTGAAAGTTACAAATCAAAAGATAGATCTTCCATTTACAGCTAATAGTTAAACACATAGTAAATATATCATGTGCAATTCAAAGAGCTTTCTCTCTTGAATTCCAGAGGATACAAGTCTAGTTGAATAAACAAGCAGAAAACAGAAAAAGCTTAATAGACCATGTAACTGTAAATTGAGCAACTAATATATTTCATCATCAGCAATGTCAGGTGTCAAGAACTTTTTAGGATCTTTGCTGATCTCTTGATAATTAAATGTTGAAGCTTTAACCCTTTCAGGAACAGGTACAAGAGGGATGACGCGATCTCTATCAATAACCCCATCAATAATTCCATATTCAACTGCTTCAATAGGAGACATATAACGATCCCTATCAATATCCTTTCAACTTGTTCGATTGGTCGAGCTGTAAATTCAGATACAATCTTTATCACATTGTTCTTGTTGTGCATTATTTCTCGGGCTTGAATTTCAACATCTATTGCTTGCCCACTTGCCCCTCCAAGTGGTTGATGTATCATGATTCTTGCATTGGGCATAGCCAAGCGCTTGCCTTTGGTACCACCACCAAGGATCAAGGAAGCTGTTGATGCTGCAATGCCTAGTGCAATTGTGGAAACATCAGCCCTCACAAGTCGCACAACATCAAAGATAGCCATGGTAGCACTGGCAAGGATAAGAAGTAAAAGTGAGCAAACACACAAGATTAAGAACGTAACGTATTACAAGCCGGTGAAGGGAAAAAGATCAGACACTAACATATAAATGTGAAGCTTGCTTTGACCATAAGTGGAATCTGCAAGATGTGTCATCATGGGGCCATAGCATAAAAAACTAGTCCTTGAGCTTGCTATTGTACACAAAACATAGATACATGGATTTTCATGTTCATTAATAATATGTTAATTAATAACCCCAGGTTCACAGATTGAAAAGTCATGCATAATCTTGATAAATACATAAGAAACAAAATGCACCATGTGATTTTTCTCAACAACTGTCACAATCATGGGTAAGTCTAACGCGCAAGGCTCTAGCATTTACACTTTTTCTCTTTCCTTTCACAGATTGAGATCTATTCTTCTTCACTTCACGACAACCACAATCAATAGCACAAACATTTTTGTAGCCTCTCACATATTCCAGTTGACCATTTCTCCTGTTAATATGAATTTTTCGTTGAGTCATGTTCTGCTATTAAAAAGAATTATCAGCAAGGACCAGAAATCAAAATTTCTGCACAAGCCAAATTATCTGCTACCCTTAATCTTTTGCAAGTGAAAGGTAAACATGTCTCTTATACACATCTAGATTTCTCACAGCAGTTTCATTGTGATAACATCTTTGATTATATTTGAAATAGGTGTTTCTTGAGAGCCACCAGACAAGCAATTTCATACAAAGGATACATCAAGGAAGCCTCAATTTTGATCAAACTATATTAAAGGAGAATTTAATCTTATTATGCAAAGGAAAGAATGTATATGGGTTATTTAAGTTGAGGAAATTAAACTGCAGCTAACATCTATGTTGACAGATCTTTATGTGTTTCAAACCTATGGTGCAACCTACAAACACCGCAGAAGCCAAAGTTAATCTAGTGGAGTTATTCATCTTTTTGGTCTAGAATCACCGCAGAAGCCAAAATGATCTAACTAACTTTTTCTTGTCAAGGTAAAAGATACACAGGCACGTGAAAATTGCATTCTCCTAAAAAGAATCCATCATTATCACACATCTTTATGTTAATTAAACAAACAAACCATCAAATATAGTCAATTAAGTGAAAAGACTACATAAGAAGTTCCTTTTAGGTCAAGATTTTTCAATTTCACCTAGGTCATATGCATCAAGGAATGGTCTTAATTCTGTGATGTCTTTACACAGATGTGGTGGTTTCCAAACTCGCCATCCATATACACAACAGTCCACATCTTTGGAGAAATAATCAACACAAACTAAGAGCTAGTATGCCACAAAATAACTCTTACTAATATAAATCTACATAGTATACTGTTGGAATTTTTTGTATATGCATATTACCTAAGTAAAGCGAATAGAAATCTTTACAATTTCAGCTCAGAGAAGAAACATAATGAAAAACACTTTCTAATGTCTTTTCAAGCTTATGTTGATGCAGTAAATTATTTTTGAATGGAGTTGTTTGTTGACCTCCTAATTCCACAGATATTAAGTTAATACCGCTCTACCTTTCAACAAAAAAATTCCTGGAAGATGGTGTTTTATCCATTAATAAGAAAACTAAACATCACAAAAAGCTAGTTCTTCAACTTACTTTTCCTAGCATTTTACAGTTTTCCAGTTTTCTTTACTTTTTTGCTTTTCCATTTTTTCTTAATATTTTTAAGCATATACTTCAACAATAAATAATCTTCACTCACTTCCCCTCCCATTTGTGTTCTTTTTATCACACATAACAAAAAGATTACAAACTTTCTCAAATAACCAAACCTGCAACCATCATAATTTGTTTTCAGAATAATAAGCACAGGCTACATCATTGCACATTTATCGTCCAATGTAAAAAGCAAACATTTATGCTAACAACTCATACAATTAAAAGCTTCATCATGCAGTGAACAGTATATAATGGCAACCATTAACCGCAGACATTAGATTGATTCTGCAATGGATCATAGGATAAAGGAACTAACTTAAACAAACATTCCCATAATGTGAAACCAAAGGTGTTATTGCTCTTTACTGATTTTTGAGCGGCGCCTTCTCATTCAGTGACGTGTTTTAAGATTCATGACCCTTTAATAATGTCTAAACCTCTAAAATAGATAAAATCCAGACCTTTTTACCTGGACCAAGAAAATCTCTATCGCACTATCTATAAGATATACCACCACCACGAATTTTAAACACATTCAACAATGTTCACGCTATTAAGATAAGTAAATTGCGGAATGATCCGATTAAAAGTGTTTAAGTATCACACTTGACATACAAAGACACAAATAAACAGCTAATTGATTTTCAAGTATCCATTCAAGAATCTATCCAAATCCCATTTTTCCACAGAACACAACTGTAAAGTTGGATGTAATTAAATTTTACCATTTAACTACTGTAACAAAGATAAACAATTCATTCAAAAACAATTGAAACACAAGCATACCTGAGAGAGCCACCAGGGGAATTAATGAAGAGCCTAATATCTTTAGTATGGTCTTGAGCATCCAACAAGAGGAGCTGACTAATAATAGCATCAGCAACAAAATCATCCACATTACTTCCCAAAAACACAATCCTTTCCTTAAACAAAAGTCCCATTGCATCAGCCTCAGCGCCCTTCATGGCAGTGGCCGGAGTCTAAGGAGGGGCAGCAGCCCACAATTCATTATCTGGGTTGGTCTTGAAATCGTTGATGGTGAAGTTAAGTGAGTGAGTGAAGGGAGTTTTTGAGGGATTTCCTGAAGTGGGTTTGTGAGAAATGATTGAGGATTTGAATGGGAAGATGAGGGGCTTGTCACGTAGGGGAAAAGATAGGGTGGGTATAAAGTGTTTGTGAAAATGCTTGAGAGATGAGTAGGAGGAAAGGGGAGTTGAGAAGGGAGAGTGAGTCTATGGTCTTGAAGACTTCAACTGAAGCATAATTTTGGCACGGAAGATTATTTTGGAGGACGAGGTAAAATACACAGCACGGATGAAAGTTGAGAATTGAGTAAATCCTTGACATGAGCCAATTCTTTGTTTGTTAATCCAGATTCTTGATGGTTTTTTTTTTTTTTTTCATTAACAAAAAAAAAAAAAAAAATTTGTATAAAAAAAAAAAACTGTATTTCATGTAAAAAGATTTACTACCTTGGTCTATTAAAATTGTCATTATTTAACTGTTATGTTTAATGCATCAAGCTAGATATGATTAAGTATTTTATAATTTTAATTTTATATATACTAATATTTAATATAAATTTATTTTTTTAAAAAAATTATTAAAAATTAAATAAATATGTAAATTTTTCAATTAAATAAATATATATAAATTTTTCATTACAAAATTGTATTATTTGACAAAAAAAGTCAAATTACTATAAACAAATTAGAACGAAAAGAGTACAAATATCCAATTGGACAACTATCGAAATTCATCCTTAGCATTACACAGACACCCCCCATTATTGCCCGAGCAAATTTGCTCGGTTAGACGAAGTGCCCCCAACGGTCAGTCTTTCCTATTTACGGTGAAAGGAAAAGATTAATTTAGTCTTTTATTTTTAAGTTATTGATTAATTTAATCTCTTATCTATTATAATAGATCGACTTAATTCTTTATCTTAAAGAAAAATAATTTAGAAATTATAACAGAAATCATATACAAATTAATAGAACAAGACGTATCATAATCACTTGCCCGTTAACATGTTGTAGAAGTATTGTCAAAAACTTTGTTAGTATGTTCACAATTTCTATTATAAATTATAAATTAGTTAATTTTTATAAATATAAGAAACTAAATTAATTTTTTGATAGATGTAAAATTAAATTAATCGATAATTTAAAAATTAGAGATCAAATTGGTTTTTTTCCCTTACAACAAATGCTTGATCTCTCTCACAATCTTTTTCCAAACTGTACTAAGAGATTCACTCTCTTAGCTTTCCTTCCCAAGTCCATCTCCTTTGCATCTCTAATAGATCTTCCCTTCATTTAGAGTTTATTTCCTCCAATCTTGTAAAAGATTGGAGGTTAATAAACTCTAAATATCTACTATATATATATATATATATATATATATATTTTGTTATTATTTCTAGTCTTATTTTATTTTCATCAATCATCTAATATCATGATTAAATTTTGATATAGAGAAAGGGGAAATTTCTTATTTTTTTCTTAATATTGCGTAAAAAATCGCAATTTTGTTGTGATTTGTCTTTTTGTTGAATTAAAGTAAATTACTCCTTTATTTATCGTGGACTATGTTGCTACAAGTATCCAGTAATTTATCTCTTCCTGGCAATTCATCTACCGTAATTTATTAATCAAGCCATACATTTTATTTTTGGCGTTTTGATAGTACGACATGTTTTGAGAAATTAAGTAATGGGATTATTGAAAAAGTTCCAGCGTATCTTTTAGAGGAGATATTTGAACTTAATTACTTGCCACTTGTCATTATATACATGTCATCATTTTTTGTTGATTAACTCATTACATCTTGGGTTTAAAAATTTCTAGATGATTAATATGGATAATCAACAAATTGGGGAATCGGAATATATCCAACTTACTTATTGAATAAGGGAATATGCATGCATTACTTGACAAAAAATTTGAAACTCGTGATGAATTTATGAAAGTAACAAGGGAATGCTACTTAAAGCGAGATTACATCTTATCCATCAAAAGTTCTAGAAATATATACGTTACGATGATTGTGACTGAGGAGACCAATATCGAGACAAACTTAGAATTCCAAAAGGAGAATCAGAGATGCAGAGGAGATGGACTTGGGAAGGAAAGCTAAGAAAGTGGAATTTTTGGAGAAGATCATGGGAAAGATAAAACATTTACCGTAAATAAGGAATTGACCATTACGGAAATTTTTGTCTAACTGATCAAATTTTCTCTGTCTAGATATAAATTATTACTCTGATAATAATGCCAGCCTTATACAAAAACCATAAAGGGAAGGATAAATTCTTAAATAGATTAAGGTGTATGATCTCACCATATACCTTGTAATTTTCATTTAACTACATAATTCATTTCTTTTAAAATTCTAAAAAATATAATTTATCATCCGCATAATCAATAAAGACTACAAGGTGTATGGTAGGGCATACACCTTGATTTACTTAAGAATTTACCTAATAGAAAAACATTATCCACACTCTACCTAATTCACTTTTCAATACAAGTGTAGCTATGCGCGATGGCTAATCCTACTGCCATTCTTGAGCAAAAGAAGAAAAGGAACATTTGTAAAATCAAGTTCTCACTCAGCTATATCCATCAGAATAATCTCTATGTCCATCTCTTTGCAATCCCCATTTGAAATCAGTTTCACTAAGTCTTTGCAGCTTGATTGTACTTTATTTCATCCTTTATTCCTAGCCAAGATGACTGCTTGCTTTACTGCATCCATTTCCAAAATTTTCTTAGATTTAATGTTTTTGTTCAATTTTTACCATGCTGCAAACAGTTCTCTTTTGTGATGTCTAACTACAATGCCTAAACTTCCTTTGAATCTCAACTTCTTTAGTATAACAACAACTACACTTTGATCAAGACAGTCATAGGGGGGACCATTTAATTTGTGAACAATCCTCCTGAGTTTTACTTTAGTTTCCTTCTTATCTCCCCCAACATTAAGGAATTACACCCATTCTTGTTGTGCATGTTGGATTATGAACCAGCAATCACCTGGTTCTCCTTCAAATATCTATCTATTCCAAGCCTTTCAAATATGTCAAAGGAGGTTAATTTTAACTTTTGAACACATGTATGCTTCATCAGATTGTCAAACTAGTTCCAAAAATCACTTCTTAGTTCCTTGTGACCTTTTCAATACATTGGAGCTCTTTTCCAAACTTGATCAACAATAGGGCAAAAGATATTGCTCCACAAATTCTGCAAATTCTCCATATTGTCCTGTATTTTATATTCAAGTTCCATACAAAATTTCTGACTTTTGGGCATTAAAGTGTCCTGGATTCTTACTCCATCTAGAAGTGTTAAGTTAGATCCCTTCTCTTATTCTTATCTTTTATATAACCAGAACTAATAGAATATTCTCCATTTTTGTATATTTCTAAATTAGCTTGTCCATCCTTTGGTTGATGCCAATTGGAATTCTTGCAATTGTTTCAAATTCTTCTGTGTTGAACATTATATGAAGTAGTGGGACATTCTACTAACCCTGGTTTATCAACTGATGCACAAATGACATCTCATAGTTTTGAGACTTCTCAGTTTTTATTTTACCATCCTCATACTGAGCAACCTAACTGTCTAACCAGATATCAATGGATTTACATCCCCAACACTTTTGTGTAGTTTATCCTTCAGAATATTTCTAGCCCTCATTATACTTTGCTAAAACCAAGATACATTCTTGGGATCTTCTGCATCCAGCACTGATCCTATTATATATTATAATACTTGGCCTTGAATACTTTGCTTACAAGTTAGGTTTGATTATTAATCTCCAGTCTAAAAATACAAGTAAAGTGGAATTAAACACTTGAATGTCTTTGAATCCCATTCCTTCATTATTCTTGCTTTCAGATAAGTTATCCTAAGTCACCCAACAAGTTTTCCTATTGTTCTAATCATCCCCTACCAAAATCTGAACAGCAAGAAGCTTAATTCTTTACACAACTTTTTAGATGGCTTAAAGCATGACATAACATAAATAGGCATTGCTAATGCCACTGCCTTATGCAATATATTTTTTCTAGATAGACTCAACAACTTCCCTTTCTAACTTTGGAGCTTGTTCTATACCATCTCCCGTATGAAGTCAAAGATCTGATTCTTTGATTTGCTAACTACTATACGCCCCAAGTACTTACCCTAAGTAGCAAGGTTGAGCCTATTCTAGTCTTCTACAAATCTCTTCGGCAATTTGATTATTAGTGTTCTTGCTGAAGAGGAAATAGTTGACTCCTCTTAGTTGATACATTGTTTTGATGCTTCCTCATATCTTTTAAGAATTCCTAGACTCTCGGTAGCCTTATTTAGAGTAGCATTATAGAAAATCATAGTGTGATATGCAAGAAAAGGTGAGAAACAGATGGACCATCTCTATTGATTTTAATCCCATTAATTTTGTTCCTATTGGTGGCCTGTTTAAGTAAGTTAGAAAAATCTTCAGCACATAACACAAAAAAAAAAAGAGACAAAGGATCTCCTTATCTAATACTCCTCCCAAGTTTTTCCTTATTGATATTAAAAGCATAAGAAACAGTAGAAAGGTAAGTCATAATATAATTAATCCATTGATCACAAGACCCCATTTTGAACATAATTGCTTTCAAGAAAGACCATTCTACCCTATCATAAGTTTTGGACATATTTAATTTCAAAATCATTTGGCTCACCTTACTATTAGAATTTCTAATATAGTGCTTGTACTCATTAACAATTCTCAGATGTCATTATCCAAAATTGGCCTTCCACAAACAAAGACAGATTGATTGCAGCTAACGCAATGATCCAGGAAAGGTTTACGTCTATTAACTAATACCTTGGTGATTACCTTGTAGAGAATATTACAAAGGCTAATAGGTCTAAAATGCAAAAGATTAGTGGGTTGTTCAACCTTTGAAATAAGAGAAATGATAGTTTCATTAACAGAATTAAGTAAAAAATGATTACAAAGGCTAATAGGTCTAAAATGCAAAAGATTAGTGGGTTGTTCAACCTTTGAAATAAGAGAAATGATAGTTTCATTAACAGAATTAAGTAAAAAATGAAAGTGAAAGAAACTATGAACTGTATCTACTACATCCTTATGAATAATAATGCCAGTAATTTTGAAAAAATAAGGGAGTCACACCCATTAGGCCCTAGTGGTTTACAAATATGCATTGAGAAGATTGATACTTTGACTTCTTTTTCCTCAAAGGTTGTTGTGAGTTTTACGTTTGTCTGAGCTGTGATACAGGTTGGAGTCTAGAATCCCATCGAACACATCCTCAAAATTGCCTGGCTCTGAGGAAGTGAACAATTTGGTGTAATACTTGCTAACTTCCTCAATGATTTAGTATTATTTTCAATCCACTTCCGTTCTTCATTCTATATCCTTTTAATTTGATTCTTTTTTCTTCTCCTAGCCACACTAGTATAGTGTTTTTGTCCCTTTCAGACAACCAAGTGATTCTAGCTTTCTAATTCCAATATAGCTCTTCCTTCCTATAAGCTTCTCCAACCTCCAATTTCAATACGCAATTTTTACTAGCTTTTGTAGATCCTTATAATTTTTAACCTTGGCAATGTCCTTTTTTTATTATCTAACAATTTATTTGTCGAATTCCTTCTGTTAAAGTAATTCCACTTCAGGATTGCAACCCTATAGACTCTGATCTTAGAGGCCATGCTAAACATTATTGATCCTTGGTAATCCTTCTACCAAGTACTTTCAATGATATTTTCCACCTCCCTATTCTATTCATACTACCTTTTATAAAAATAAAATAAAAGAGAAAATCTTTTTCCCTCTTTCTTCTAGCTGGCAAAGTATCCAACATAAGCATAATATAGTTAGAAGCTTTACTTTCCACATGTGAACATGAAGCATTATCAAAAGTTTGAAACCAACTATTTCTACATAAACCCCTATCCAATCTTTACCTGACCTTTCCTTCATTATACTAAATATTGCACCATGTCCAAAGATTCCCCACAAACCCTATGTCTACTAGGTAATTATTCCTATTGAAGGAGTTGAAATCATAGAACAACCATTGAATCACTCTAATTCTGCCACCCCACTTTTCCTCATTACCCCTAATGTCATTGAGATGCCCTATAATGATCCATCTATCCCCCCACAGATTCTTTCTCCTATTTTTGACCTACCACTGTTGTTTTTTGATTCTGTCATCACCACAACCATAGATACTTGTCATCCACTATGCTTGTTTGACTTCCTCACCTCAATTTGAATCTCTTTAGTGAAAGCAGTCTGAATACAATAAGCAATTTTTTTCTTTTTTTTCTGTACATCACATTTCCCAAGGTTTTCCTAATGAATCTACTACACAACTATGACAAAAATTCAAAATATTTTTTTTTTCCTTTTTTCATATATTTTATTTTTAGTTTCACACAAGAACGTCACATCAGGAGAGTGGACCTCCTTAAGTTGGGAAATTGTCAAGGAGCCTTCTACACCTCGATAATTCCATACCAAATGCCTTATTTAGACTGCGGGGATCTTAAAGTGTTGGTCCTTGGCTTCTCCTCTATTTCTTAAATCTTAACAGCAAGATTCTTCTGTCTTTTGATTAGGCTCTTATGTGTCAACTTCTATCTTTTCATCTTCATCCATCAGCATGTTTTTTTTTTTCTGTTGATACTAATATCTTTCATCTCCATCCTGTTGGATATGTCTGCTAAAGGTTTTTTCTCTATCAAAGTAAATTTTTTGTATTGTCTGCCTTTGGTGGTACTCCCTTCACTAGCCATAGGCTGATGTTTCCATTCCACCGCATCAATTACCTTTTCCATAGTCTCTAGTTGTCTTTCTATAGTGACTTGTTTTCTATTAATTTCCCCAACTCTATTTGCCTCAACTCTATTTTTTCCTGCAGTGTCATTATCTTTTCTTCTCACAGTTTTTTCCTTTTAGATCCTATTACTAGCCTTGTGTTCTTTAAGGATTAAATTTGCTCAACTTACTCATCTCCTTGTTTCTATTCAGTAGGTTTTCCTTATTGTTGCCTTCTTGGACATCTAGATTGTCCTTTTTGGTTCCTTGATATTGGAATTCCCCTCATTGTTGACTCTCATCCAACTTCCAAACTGGTTCTCTTTTCTACTTGCCTTAACCTCTATATTTTTATCACAAACTCTCTCAAGATGACCTATAACACCATATCTATAACAGAAGTCAGGACACTTTTCAAACTTAAAAATTTAACCCATCCAGGCACCATTAGCTTTAACTAGAGTTTTCCTTTTGAGAAGAGGTTGAGATATTATCCTTTTCCATAAGAATTTTAAGATGCTTCCCTATTTTGTTACCAATTTGAAGGAACAACAACTCTTAGCACTTCACTAACCACCTTCCTAATCTTCAATCCTACTTCTTGGTAAACTAATGAATAGGAAGATTCCAAATTTGGATCCACAGTGGGGACCAAAGAAAAGAAGATTGGCCATCCTTTGTACCCTTAACCTATTGATGTAGACTACGCCGTTGGTTATCTATCTACCACGGTAAACCATTTAGGGCCTTATTTCTATAAGTTTATGTCAAAAAGAAGAATTGAAATAGATTTGGACCCAGTTCAACTACTTGTATGTTCTTAGGAGTTTCTAAGACATGATTGACATATTTTTTGACTCCTACAATGTCAACAGACTTATCACCAATAGTATTACTAATCAAACTCAACTAACAATCCTGGATGCCTTTCTGAAAATCATCATCATCCATACTGGTGCATTCCAATTCTTTCTCTGAAAGAGAGAACTTCACCACATATACTGGTGTTCACTAAGGGCATTTTGATAATTTTGTCACAATAGTCAAAGTATGCTTAGACGGGTCAAATAAATACTTAGAAACCCGTGAATCGACCCGATCTATTAGCCACACCCATAGGTGTGAATATCAAAATAGTTAGTTTGATTAAAAACATTCTCACTTTCTCAAACTCTGAATTCTCTCTGAATTATTCTTATCTGGTCTAAATGTTGACTTGAGCGTCGAATCTATCCCAAGAGATCATTCTTAGGTAAGAAGTTAGTACCTGTACTGACTTTTCTTTCATAAGCAATATTAGTTTATGTGCCCTATAAAGAAAGAGCGAGCGCTTACTCTTTTTCTATAGCCCCGCATTATTTTTTCTTTGGTGTTATAGACATAGTACGCGTGGGATCCTTACCTAAGTACAAGATTGAATTATGTTGGAACTTAGCACTGAGAAAATACAATATCAACAAATAGCATTTAAATCTAATCACATAAAGTAGGCATATGATTAATTTTTGCAGTATGTGATGCACATGAGATGATTAACAATCAAGACAAAAGTAAAAACTAGTTGATATCATGGTTCAAGTAAGTCTTTTAGTATTGGGTCCAAATCTATCTATTATCTGTCTGAATAGACTAAGCACATAACGATGTGTCTATCACTTGTCTTCCTGATAGACTAGGTGGAATTGTGCGGGGCATAGTACTCCATGATACATATATCATTAAGAACAAAATTAAGTCCACTTCGATAACCAATTGATCTCCTATTCATAGTGCATATGAAATGTCATTGAATAATGCATATGACATGACTAAGTAATTCAAGTAAACTTACACATAAAAATACTACTTATAACCAGCCATACTTACCTTCATATAACATAATATAGGACTGCACATCATTCGAATACTACACGATTAATCAAACAGCGTAAACACTACTTACCTTGTGATTCACAGCCTTGGAATTCTAACTGTAGTTGGTCAAAAACCCTACTGTATTTACCTATGATCAGGAGAGAGTAAAACCATTCAAAAGTATTGACTTTGAGGTACAATATAGGATTAAAAAGCAAGTAAAAGCAAGAAGTAAATTTTGGATGATTAAGCTAGTCCGTGAATATGAACAAGTTAATATGTGACTGTGAATAAGCTAGCTAGTCATTCCAGCAAAGACATAAAGCAGCTCAAATTGATCCAAAAAAAATCACTCAAATACTTAAAAACAAGTGTTAAAACATGTAGGAACAAGTTATGGACGTTCTAGGAAAGTGAAAATGTGATTAAACATCAATATTCTAGGATTAAACACCAAGGGTTGTTAAATTCGTCCAAGAAGTCAGTCCCAAATCTAAGAACCCTCAAATCATATTTAAGAAGTGGTTTTCACCATAAATCAAGGCTAGAAAACGTAAGAAAAAATTTGGCAACAAGAATCAATGATTAACAATAAGATTAAGCACTTTTAATTCATGGGATAATTTGAAACCCTTAATCAAATCCTTCATTTTAGATATATTACCCTTGAAGTGGTTTAGAACCATAATCCAAGGGTACATAGTTCAAGAACACAATTGGTAACAAGATTAAGTCATAAACAGTAAGATTTGAACAAGTTTGATTCTTAAAACAGCAAGAATATTTTACTGTAATTTATGGGATAATTAATGTAAAACTTACGCAATAAGCTGTAAAATCAATTTTGGAAGACTTGTATAAGAGACATTTAGCTTGTCCCATACAAAAAAGTGCTTAATTTTCTTAAGACTTGAGAAGAAAAGTGTTCAAAGAGTTTTTAAGAGAAAACTTAAATTTCTAGGTGTTGAGAGAATAAAGTAGTAGTAGCAGTTTCAAAATGGCTTGTTAAGGAAGCCTTGACTAGGGATGTTCAAACCTAACTCAATCCAAAAACCCAACTCAACTCAAATGAATTTGAGGCTTTAGTGAGTTGGGTTATTAAATTTCGAGACTTGTCTCTTATACACATCTAGATGTGTATAAGAGACATTTTTTAGTTTTTTTAATTAATGCTCAACCCAATAGTCCGATAACCTAATAAATTTAGTTATATTTTTTAATTTATCATTTTTGTCCTAATTATTTCATCTAATTTATATTTTTTTCCTTTTTTCTTGAAATAATATATAATTTATCATATTATAAATTTTTCATTTTAATTCTTGACCTAATCATTTTATTTTTGACAAAATTATAAAATTTTAATGGATGATCTTACAATCATGGTTTTTTAAATTTTTTTTATTTAGATTTTTAAGCTAAATAACTCAAAAACCCTAGTAAGCTGCTCGACTAATACTTGGATTGAGTTTACTTGGGTTGTTATATTAGTTGGGTTGGGTTAGATTTTAATTTTTTGACCAAAAAAATCTATCAACTTGAGTCAAAACACCTAACCCATGAACACCCTAGCATTGAAATTTTTTTAAAAAATTATACTTTAATCCCTCAACTTTTACTTAATTGTACTTTGACCTACAGACTTATAAAAATATCCAGAAAATGGTAAAATAGTCTTTAGGAACTAAAGAATGATATTAATAGATATTTTAAAAGATAAGAACAAATATAAATGGATATTTGATGTGACAAAAAATCCACATGAATAGATTAAAAAAAAGTTCAGGTGTTACAATTAATGTCCTTTTGTTAAATAAAAAATAAGCTAGAGTGCCTCAAACTGATTTTGGAGTGCCAAAATCAATATCCTTCCATTTTTTATACATCATTTTAGGTTAATGAGCACGAATTAAGAAAGTTATTGCATTGCCTCAATTTTAAGTAAAGATATTTCAACATGACTAAATACACTTTCATTAAATACACAAAAAGCATTGTACCACTATTTGAATGTGTGCTACCCATCAATAAATTTTGGAAAATGAAATTATATTGAATATGTTATTCAAGCATAATTAGTTGACCATAATAATTAAAGATTGGGAGAGGGCTAATAAAGATACTAATATACATTGACTTTGTATAAAAGCATATTTGGAAAAAGTAATTAATACTTTCTCGATTTAAATTTTAAATCGATAGATAATTTAGTACAAAGCAAATCTCATAGGCGACACATAAAATAAAATGAAGAGAGTAGTTAATCAATTACGAAAATTGGGTCTCTCTTGTTTCCATTAATTTTCCATATCTCCTATTTGTAATATATATGTGTGTGTGTGTGTGTTGCACAAATGAAGAGAATTTATGGGTCATAGATTAATCCATTTTATCTTCAAGTATTCACTCACTAATTTCCTATCAAATGAAAGATTAACCATTTTCTCTTTTCTAACAACAATATTTATATTTTCATTTAAATTATTTCTTTTTACCATATAAACTAACTTGGTTAGTAAATATTGGAATTTGTATATTGATATTTAATTAAGGTTAGACAATAACTTTAATCATTCTTTTTTCTTTTTTTAGTTGACATATACAATTACGGAAAAATTTGGGTCGAACAATTTGAATTTTAATGGGTTTATACATCTGTTTATAACATACCTATATTTTTTGTGGATATTTTAAAAATTTTCTGTGTTATTGGATTCTTTTATATATATCGATCAAATTTATTTTGTATTCTAGAAAAGCAATTGATGACCTATATAACTTTG
Source organism: Cinchona pubescens (assembly GCA_025175665.1). Taxonomy (NCBI): domain Eukaryota; kingdom Viridiplantae; phylum Streptophyta; class Magnoliopsida; order Gentianales; family Rubiaceae; genus Cinchona; species Cinchona pubescens. The sequence goes on along the minus strand of JANKKI010000257.1, from coordinate 1,255,660 downwards.
GTTTTGATAATGAAAAATATAATCTAACAATGTTAACTTAAGCTGTGCATGAATTCTATTTTATTTGTTCTTAACAGAGTTTTTGAATGAAGTACATCATCCGAACAGCACTATGTTTCTTGGACGCACAAACTCGTCCAAATGAATTTACCTCAGAAGTAATGCATCGTCCGAAAGGTTAGACAAAGGACAAGATTTTGAGGCACCTATACCGGACGCGCCTAATTGTTCGAACAAATTTACCGTAGACACAACGCGCCGTCCGAAAGGTCAGGCAGAGAGAAGGATTTTGAGGCACCTATAACGGATGCATCTAACTGTCCGAAGAAAATCTTATCGGATGTGTCTAACTGTTTGAAAGAAAAGCAACCTTGGTCGAGCAGTAAACTTCTTGAACATACTACACTATCACGATAGCTAAACTCATCAACATACTTGTTTGGGACGAAGAAATGGACGCTATCTTGGCCGTCTAAATGTCATTTTCAACTCAATGATATCACAGATTGGACGCTTGTTCGGACGCATAATAAAAATCTCGGACGTCCGAAACCTATAACGGCTAATTTTTCAGCATTTATTATCTAGTCGTTAAGAAGTGGTTGGGAGCTGATTTATTACATCTATAAATGCCAACTCATCCATATTTTGTAAAAGTATCTTACGCATTGAATACAAGCAAGAAAAAAAGGCAATTTGAGTACAAATTAGCTCTTTAGTGATATTGTATTAATGTGTACTTAAGAGTGTTATTCAAAACTATTAAGTGGAGTGATAACCTTGTACAAAAGAAAGGTTGAGTGTAAAATCCTTGGGTCAACTAAAGAGAAGTAGTGTGAGCAAGGGTGATCCTACTTTGTATACATTTGAGATTATTGGCTTACTAAATTTGAAGGAGAATTTTAGTGGATTATACAACTACTCCAAACTAGCTAACTTGGGAGTGCTGTTTGTTTAATCCCTCTTTCTTTATTCATTTTGTACTTTATTGCTTATATTTTAATCATCTTACTTGTCAAGTATAAGAAATTTAAATTGTGCATTATTTGCAAATTAATTTTTAGAAACCTAATTCACCCCCCTTTAGGTTGCTTTGGGACCAACAATTGGTATCAGAGTATTGGTCCATTTATTTTGCTTAAATTGCATTTGAGTAAAGATCCCTTATGACAACCAATAATACTTTATTCTTTTTGAAGATCAATCTATCACTAGACCCCCTATATTTAACGGGGTGAACTTTATTAGTTGAAAAGATAGAATGAAAAATATTTTTACAATCTATTGATATTGACTTGTGGTATGTGGTCAATGAATGTCCTTTCGAAGCCATCATTGTTGATGATCATACAAATAGAAGAAGAGAAAAACAAAGGGATGAGCTCACTCCACAAGATTTAGAAAATCTAACCTTAAATGCTTATATATAAAGCCATGAATGTGCCATACAATGCTAAAATCAACTCGTGTCAAAGGATGCGTCTCAGCTAAAGAAATCTAGAACAAATTGAAAGAAATTCATAAAGGAAGCGATGATGTTAGAGAACCAAAGAAATCCCTACTTGTTCGCCAAGTATGAGTCTTTCAAGATGGAACTACATGAAAATATTGATAAAATATATTGTAGATTTAATGATAGCATTAAGGATCTTGAAGTCTTAGAGAAGGAACATTCTTTGGATGAGAAGAATAGAAAAATCTTGAATGCTCTCTCCAAAAAATGGGAGGCAAAAACTATTGCCATAGAAGAAGCAAAGAACTTAAATTCCATACTTATTGAGTCATGCACTTCAAATGAATTGAAGTTCAAGGCTAAAGCTGTAGATGATGAAGAAGCAAGACCAAAGAGAAGTATAGCCTTGAAGACTTCTCAAGAAGAAGAGGAAAATGACTGCATCAATTTAGAAGATGAAGATCTTGATGAAGGTTTGTAGATCTTGCACTCATCACCAAAGGATTCCTCAAACACTATATCAACAAATGGAGAATGAGAAAAGGAAGAGCAAGCAACTCAAATAATTTCAATGGGAAGACCAAGTTGGAAATTAAGAAACAAAATAAAAAATACTTTGAATGTAGTCAACCCAGATACTATGCAAATGAGTGCCCCTCCATGAAAAGAAAGGAAGGAAGGAAGGAAGAAAACCTCGCTTCAACAATTTTTAAATCACTTGGGATGATTGCAATTTCGAAGAAGTTGAAGAAGAGATGGAATCGGCACAAATGGCCTCTATGGCCATTGGTGATGTTGAGGTAACATCCACTTATGATTCTAATGATGAAAATGATGATAATGATATTAAAGCCTTTATTTTAAAATTGCATGATAGCTTAAAGAAGTCATATGCTAGAATAAGGACTTAATCAAAAAAACAAATACTTTATTGAATGCTAACTCTAAATTTGTGAATGAAAACAATAGGTCATCATAAGAAAACCAAGGCTGAGTTGAAGAAAAGAATGCATGTGAAAATAAGGATCAAGAAAGAACAAGCCTCCTTGAAGAAAAGATTGGATGATTTGAATATTCTTCAACATAAAAAAAAAAGAGAAAATATTGTTGATATGGAAAAGAAGAGAAATATGTTGATCAACAAGAATTTTGTTACTTTTAAAAGGAATGACTTATGTTTTATAAAATCAAAATCTTTATTACATGGAAATAAGAATATTGTTTGAAACTATTGCCAAGGACATGGATATGTGAAAAATAATTGTTATGTTAAGATAAATGAAAAACTTGGAATGAATACCGTATGGATTTATAGTCATTTTACTAACTCTTATGGACCCAAAAAAATGTGGGTAACAAAAGCTATCACTTAACTTCTTGTGTAGGTAATGAACATCACCAAAAATGCCAAATGATTCATAGATAGTGGGTGCTCAAGACATATGACGGTTGATGCACTCTCTTTAACAAACTCATGTCCAAAAATAGTGGAAGCAGGTAATTTTTGGGGATAACATGAAAGTAAAATCAATTGACATTGGTAATGTAGGTAAAAATGGTGAGACTTTAATTAAAAATGTGCTCCTAGTTGACAATTTGAATTATAATCTCATAAGTGTGAGCCAACTATGTGATAAAAATTTATATGTATTCTTCACCAAGTATGAATGTTTAATTCTTGATAAGAATTTTTCTTTTTTATTTAAAGGTTTTAGGTACAATGATGTTTAGTGATTTATCTTGATAACTTTGGTAGTAGCAATGTAAAATGTCTAACCGCCTCCATAGATGATCCTTGGTTTTGGCATAGAAGGCATTGTCATTTCAATATAGATTTAATTAAAAATTGTACTAAGAAAGAATTGGTAAGAGGTTTGCCCAAATTAAAGTTTTTGAAAAATAAAATTTGTGTGCATGTCAATTTGGTAAACAAGTTAAAGTCTCATTCAAACCGTAAAACTGTGCATCTACTTGTAAACCTTTGGAATTATTGCAGATTGGACTTGTTTGGTCCAACTCAACATGTTAATCTCGATGGTAGTAAATATGCCTTTGTAATTGTTGATGACTATACTTGGGTACTATTTCTTGTTCATAAGAATGAAGTATTTGAAAATTTTATAAAATTGTTTTCTAAGATACAAAATTTGTTGAATTTGAAAATTGTTCGTTTAAGAAATCATAACAGAACCGAGTTTAAATTTAGAGATTTTTCCAAATTTTGTGATCGCAACTGTATTTCGCATGAGATTTTGGTTGTTAGAGTGTCTCAACAAATTGGTGTTGTCGAAAGAAAAAATAGAACATTTTAGAGGCCGCTAGAACCATGATTAGTAAGTGAGACTTACCAAAATATTTTCGGGCCGAAACCATAACACTGCTTGTTATGATATGAATCGAGTTCTTTTGAGACCTATTTTAAACAAAACACCCTACAAACTCTTGTTTTACAAAAAACCCGTTGTGAGCTATTTCAAAATTTTTGGTTATAAATTCTTTAAGATTTTAAAAATCAAAGAAAATCTTGAAAAATTTGACAAAAAATCAAATGAAGGAATTTTCTTAAGATATTCTAGTAACAAAAAAGCATATCGAGTATACAACACTTCTTCTCTTTTAATAGAAGAAGTTATGCATGTTATATTTGATGAAACTAATGATGTTATTTTCAAGAATGTTTGTGAAGATGAAGATGCAGGTATACAAATGGAACTTGAAAAGCTCACTATACATAAAGAACATCAAGAGGCCAAAGCAAGCAATAAAGGCGACACTCATCACTTGGATGAAGCAGGAGAAGAGAACGAAGACTCCCCAAAAGATCTTCCAAAATTATGGAGATTTGTCCCAATTCACCCTCAAGAATTAATCATAGGTGATCTGTTCGATGGGGTAAAAACTCGTTCTCATAAACTTTTGAATAATAATTGTGCTTACTTTCTCACATTAAATCTAAACGTATGGATGATATTTTGAATGACAAATCTTGGATTTTTGCTATGCAAGAAGAAGTGAACTTCGTCAATTTGAGAAAAATAATGTGTGGATTTTAGTTGAAAGACCTTCAATTCATCCCGTGATAGGAACAAAATAGATTTTTAGAAACAAATTAAATGATAAAGGCGAGATAATTAAAAATAAAGTTAACCTTGTTGCAAAGGTATATGCTCAAGAAGAAGGAATTGATTTTGATGAAACCTTTGCACCCATTGATCGCTTAGAATCTATTTGCATGTTTCTTGCATATGCATGCTTTAACAATTTCAAATTATTTCAAATGGACGTCAAAAGTGCATTTTTAAATGGCTTTATTGATCAAGAAGTTTTTGTTGAACAACTCTTGTTTTGAAAATAAAGATTTTCTAAATCATGTTTTTAAAATTTCAAAGGCTTTATATGGGTTGAAACAAGCTCCCAGAACTTGGTATGAAAGGTTAAGTGACTTTTTGATTGAAACTCTCTTTACCGAAACTAGTCTTAATGATTTGTTGATTGTTCAAATATATGTTGATGCTTATCATTTTTGGAGCAACTAATAAAAGTTTGTGCAAGGAATCTTCTTGCTTGATGCAAAAGGAATTTGAAATGAGTATGATGGAAAAATTACAATTCTTCCTTGGACTTCAAGTTCACCAAACAAAAGAAGGAACGTTCATTACACAAAAACGCCAATGTGCACCTCAATTAAACTTGACAAAGATGAAAAATGTAATAGTGTTAATGAAAAACGCTATAGAGGTATGATCAGAAGCCTACTTTATTTGACAACTAGTAAATCGGATATTATGTTTGCCATTTGTCTGTGTACTAGATTTCAATTTTGTTCTAAAGACACATTTAATTGCTGTAAAGAGAATTTTTAGATACTTGAAAGGGACGATAAATTTTGGTCTCTGGTATGCTAAATCCACTAGTTTTGATTTAATTCGTTATTCTGATGCTGACTTTGCTGGTTGTAAAATTGATAGGAAAAGTACTAGTGGTAGTGTCACTTTTTGGGTAATTGCTTAATGTCCTGATCATAGCAAAAAGTAAAATTTTATTTATCTATCTACGACAAAAATTGAATATATTGCTACTAAAAATTATTGTGCTCAACTTCATGGATAAAACATACCTTAAAAGATTTTGGAGTTATTTTTATTGTGTGCCTATAAGATACGATAATACTAGTGCAATTAATCTCACTAAAACTCTTGTCTTGCATTCTAAAATCAAACATATTGATGTCAAGAATCACTTTATAAGAGATCTTGTGCAAAAAGAAAATCTGTGTTGAATTTGTGTGTACAAAGGATCAATTGGCTGATATTTTTACTAAACCTTTGCCTTTAGATCGTTTTGAATTTCTCAAAACTCACTTGGGCATTATTGATTTCAAAACTGTATGAGTTTTACTTTTGGACGCAAATATGCGTCCTAAGTTATCTGTTCTCTTGGACGAAAATGAACGTCGGAACTTCTTATTTTTGCCTCGGACATTTTTATTCGTCCGAACATCTCTTCTTACTCTTCAAACTCTTTGGAAAATTCTTACGGACGATTACCACCGTTCGACATTCTTTTGGACGTCTTTCATCTGAGATCGGACGCTCGATTGGACGTATATCTATTGTTCGAACGTCCAAACAACTGTTTTATTCATTTAAAACCTTTCATTTTCCCCTTATTGGACACCCCAACCCCACCGAACCCTAGCTCTGGTGATTTAGGAGTCCATCTTCCAATTCCTTCAATTCGTTATCTTTCTTCTAAAATTTCTCAAGAAATTTCTCTACCAACTCTTCACCCATCTCAATTGAACTTCTTTTCACCATTTTAACATTCTCTTCTCTGGAATTTCATAAAAATCATTTACTCTCACTATGTTCTTTCTCCAACTTTCTCTTCAAATCAAGATGGTTTGTTCACGTGGAGGATCTTCAACAGCCACCAGAGGGAAGAAATCAAATGAAAAGGCTCTGGTCATGGTCAAACATCATCAAATTCTCAACCCACCTCCAATCCCTCTTTGCCAAAATTCATTCCGATGCCAAGGCATCAAATAGGTACTTCCCTGCTTAGCAAATCCATAATTGTACAACCTCCTATTTCTCAAAATTTATTTGACGAATTGAACTTACCTCTTATCAAGGATTGTTTTGAAAAACAAAATTGAAAAAATTTAATTCACCTATAAGAGACCCGTCTATGATGATATGATGTTGCAATTCACTGTTAATTTTCGAAAAGGTTCGACTGTTTGAACCTTAGTTTCTGATGAAAATAACATCAACATTGAAATTTCTTCCAATGTCATTAATACAATTTTTGAGTATGAAGTTCTTTCTCCTGATAAAATTTTACATTTTTTCTCATTAGACAAATGACCTGCTATAGATACTCGTTTTGACATAGATGAGGTTAAACAAATTTTTCATATCACTTTTAAACAGGTTTCGGAAATCAAACTACTCTGCTTAGTCCTGAGTACAAAATTTTATACTCTTTGGTTACTAATTTGTTATTGCCTACTGATGTGTCATCGCATTGAGCTAGGAAAAATGCAACTGTATTTATTTTGCTGTGTTTATAACTTTGTCAAACTTGAGTTTGTAGAGTTAAGCAAATCTGTCTCCTTAAGGGAGCTTTTTTTGATTGACACTTGTAGGAACATTCCTTTTAAAAAATTCTTAACCAAAATATTCGATCTTTTTGACATTCTATTTTCTGGTAAAAAATAATATCTTTCTTATTTCAACAAAACTTATATTGAACGAAAGAGTTTGCGCTTTTTTAATAATCAATGGTTTACAAAGGCTGCATTTGAGATTGAAAAGTCTAAAACACATGCTTCCACTTCAGGTCATGCACAGCTCACTCTCTTCCTTCTCAACCCTTCTCTTCCACACCTCTACTACCCCATTCCCCACACATTCACTCTTCAGAACGCTCACTTTTTCATCTATGCTCACTTGTCACCTCTCTGAGCAATCAAAAGAGTTCATTTGAATGCCGCACCCTTCGAAAGTTAAAGAGACTAGAGACCAAACCATCCATCCTTCAAGAAGTGGTTAAGTTTGGGAATATCTGCCTCAACTCAAGTTCAATTCGCTAATATTCAATCCAATACATTCTCGAGTCCTCCTCTGAAAGTGACGAAAAAAACATTGAAGATGGTGATCATTCCAATTCTGAGCCCGAAGAGGTCTTCGAAAACAGTTGGTGCAACCAATTCTGATAAATCTACCGTTCCCAGCATTGATGCTGATGATGAAGAAAATCAGATGACACATTCGACTACATCATTAATACTGTGATCCTCAAGACCTGAGTGCACAAGACAGTGAGGCTACGGATGATGATATACCAGCCAAAAGCACAAAAGTGAGGAACGCTCCAAGAAGAAGAATGATTTGGATTCCACCCCCTAGTTTTTCCTTAGTTTCTTGTGATTGCTGAACTTGGTTGTATGTTTGAAATACATTTGCTGAACTTGGTTTTAGACAGAATTTGATCATTTTTTGCACTAGATTTTTTTAATGATAATTTTTACCTTTATTTATCTTGTGATTTGCGTAACTGTAAGGAACATATTTTTCTTTGATGATGTCAAAAGGGGAAAAAATATATAGTTGTTTAAGTGTTTATAATTTATAATATGATCATGGTTGTTGGATTTTACTTAAGGGGAGAAATATATAGTTGTTTAAGTGTGTATAATTAATTGTGTGATCACGATCATTGGATTTTACTTGATTGAGTTGATTTGTTGGATTTTTCTAAACTTGATTGAGTTGATTTGCCCTATGATTTGTCATCATCAAAAAAATGAGAGATTGGTGACCTACAACCTTACTTTTGATGATGACAAATGTAATCAAACAATCTTAATTTAAACTGTGTAGGAATTGTATTTCATTTGTTCTTAACAGAGTTTTCAAACGAAATACATCGTTCGAACAACATTATATTTCTCGGACGCACAAACTCGTCCGAACGAATTTAACTTGGATGCAATGCACCATCCAAAAGGTCAAGTAGAGGGCAAGATTTCGAGGCACCTATATTGGACACGCCTAATTGTTCGAACCGAATTTACCTCGGACACAACGCACCGTTCGAAAGGTCAGACAGAGAGCAGGATTTTGAGGTACCTAAAACGGAAGCATCTAATTGTACGAGAAAATCTTATTGGACGTGTCTAACTATTCGAAAGAAAAGCAACCTTGGTTGAGCATTAAACCTCTCAAACACACTACACTGTCCGATAACTAAACACATCAACACACCTATTTCGGACGAAGAAACGGACGCTATTCCGAATGGCATTTTCAACTCAATGATATCTCAGATCGGACGCTTATCCTAACGCTTAATAAAGATATGGACGTCCAAAACCTATAACGGCTAGTTTTCAGCATTTATTATCTAACTGTTGGAAGTGGTTGGGAGCTGATTTATTGCGTCTATAAATGCCAACCCATCTGTATTTTATAAAAGTGTCTTACACATTGAATACAAATAAAAAAGAAAGGCAATTTGAGCCCAATTAACTCTTTAGTCATATTGTATTAGTGTGTATTTAAGAGTGCTATTAGGTGATCAAAAATATTGAGTGGAGTGATAATCTTGTACAAAAGAAATGTTGAGTGTAAAATCCTTGGTTCAACTAAAGAGAAGTAGTGTGAGCAAAGGTGATCATACTTTGTGTAAATTTGAAATTATTGGCTCACTAAATTTGAAGGAGCATATTAGTGGATTACTAGTCCAAACTAGCTAGTTTGGGAGTGCAAACAAAAGAATCATTGTTCTTTATTCATTTTGTATTTAATTGCTTATATTTTAATCATTTTACTTGTAAAGTGCAGGAAATTTAAATTGCGCATTATTTACAAATTAATTTTAAAAACCTAATTCACCCCCTCTTAGGTTATTTTTGGACCAACAACAATTTGTTTTCACTAACTTTTAAAACTTAATTTATATGTTACTTGTTTTTAATAACTTTTTTAAAAATAATTTCAGTAAAATAATAAAAAAAATCTCGTGCAAATGCATGGTTTACTATCTTGTATATTCTTAATCGAGTTAAATAAATTCTAACAACATAGCCAATTAAAATTAATTTGGGGACACAATAAAATTTAAAAAATAAAAACAAAGGGGTGAATTTTTAAATTTTTTTTTTTTTAAAGTTGGTTATCTTTTTCCTCTCACACACCATCACCTCTACCCCTATCACTATCCCACTACTAGCAGCCTTTAATTGTCACACAGCATCCGCCACTCAACTTGCCATCTACCCCACGTCAATCTGTCCCCTAGCCATCACACTCAACCCTGTCAACCCCACACATCCAATCTCACCTCCCACCCATCCTCCATCTGCCAACCGTCCCATCACCACCCCAAGAGCCTAGCCACCCAACCCAATCTAGCTCTGCCTTCCCTCAAATCTATCCTTGACTCGTAACTCCTCTCCCACCAAGTAGATCCGCCTTCCTAACCCCACCCTGCCACCAAGCCCTTTTCCCAACGTAATCCCCAAGGCCCTAGCTAGCCTTTTTTTTTTTTTTTTTCTTTAATTATTTCGTTTTTTTTTTTCAGTTCCATCTAAATAAATATTTTAACTAATTTTTCTTAATTTAATTTAATTTTTTTATCTTTATTCTAAATTTTCTTTATTTTTTCAATTTTTATTCATTTCATCTTTTTTAATTACCTTTTCATGTTATTTTTCCTTATTTTTTCATTAATTAAAGTAATAAAGTTAAAAACTCTTAAGATATACTTAAACGAGCTAAATCAAGTTTAGCAAATAACTAATTAAACATTGATAAAATATTAATTAAACTAATATTAACCTTTTAAACTTAAAACCTATGTAAAAAAATTTCTAGTGATATATATAAGTCAAATTAAAAAATTACAAAAAAATTAAAAGTGACGTCAACATAAAAATAAGGTAAAAATAAAGGATCAAATTAACAACTTTTAAAATTTTGCTATTTTCCAAGCAATCTGTTCGTCCGGTTGCCAATAAGAAGTCAGTTTCAATGCATTACATCATCATCAATGTTAGGAATTAGAAACATTAGAGGCGCACAGTGCCCCAAATTTAGTCAGGGAAGCACTTAACAGGGATCCTTAAACACTGGCTAACCTGTAGGAAAAGATTCGATTTTTGACTCTATCTGTAGATTTTGAAATTAAAATTAAATTTTATAAAATCTTACTTACATCAGTTTATGTCTTGGATTTCATAACATTTAATTCACACCACAAGGTTATAACTAGGTCCAAAAAATTAGGTCTCTTAAGTAGATCCTAACCTGTATTAGATTTATGATTATTCATGGATTGAATATTCAGTCCATAAGCCAAAAAAGATATTTAATCTTTTTTGATTGGGTCAAAAATATTTTGACCCTCTATTCGATTCATGCAAAGTAAATATTATTTTTAACCTTCTATTCGATCCATACAAAGTAATCGACTGGATATCTACAAAAGAGCATCGAATAAATTGAGTACCTGACCTTATAAATAAAAAAACAAAAAAAATAAAAATAATACTAATCAATTTAATTTCATTTCATTATGTTAAAATCCTTAAGCCAAACAACAATATAGTTAACATTTAAGTTCCACTACACTTACATCTCAATAGATAAACAAACAGATTCATTTAAGTCCTAAATCTTAGACAATATAATATAAACATGCTTATATCGGGTTTACCTCCCAACAATGAGAATAGAAAAAGGTGAGATTTACGGGAAGTTGTCGAAATAATACTAAATATAGTGATAACCCTTTTAATTTTTAAATTTAAGGAAACATTATTAAAGAAATTTATAAATTTGTCTTTGAAATGAATTGATTCGAGTACTCGGCTCTACTAGACCCGATTTTATAATGTAATTTGAGTATTTTATTTTTCTGATTTGAAATGGATTGAATCGGTAAATTTTTCGAATTAGCGGATCAATATACCCGCAATCCATTAAAAAAAACCCGGTTCAGTTTGAAGTCGGCCCAAACGCCAAACCTACAAAACTAGTACTAGTCTACCAGTAAAAAAGCCCACCGAACAAATACTACCTTAGAAACGAAAAAGAAAAAAGTCGGCTAAAAAGCACAAGACCATAGTTCTCATTTCTTCAGTTTCTTTGCTTCTTCCAATCACAATTCCCACCGCTATGGTAAGTCCCCAATTCAACTTCTCTACGTGTAAATCATTCTAGGATTTTCTTCTAATTTGATTTCTTGATTCTTGATATTTACATAATTTCCTTTTTTATTTTTTTTTATTTTTTTTTACCGTTTTGATCCTGATTCCATCCACATGCAATTAGGCATAGGTTTAATGCGAAGTAAGTTTTATAAATCCTTTTTTTTTTTTTCTGGAGTATATTATTAATTTCTTGAGATGGGATTTCTTTATTTGTTATACTTAATACTTAGAAGTTGGGAAAAAAACTTTGAAGAATTCAGAATTTTATATTTTCTGCAAAAGATATTTCTGAATGTCAATCTTTGCATTTTTTTTAATGAATTTTCTCGATAATAAGGCATTTTTAAAAGGTTTTGTATTTAAATTGATCTTTGTCTGATTTAATTTTTAGGCAGCTGTTTTTTTAGTCATTTTGGAGTTATTTTTTTTTAACCTGTGAAGTAAGTTTTGAGTTTACCTAAGACCCCATTTGGAGTTTTGGAACTTGAAATTCGGCGCAGGGAGAAAATGGATGTTGAAGGAAACAGATAAATTGGGTCTGGGTTTATAAAATCTAAGTGTATAATGGACAGTTGATAGATGGAGGATTGGTGGGAGGTCCTTGGATCCCTGCAGGGTAAAAGTTGGTTTCTTATCTATATTTGAGGACAATGTAGAATTTTGTTAAAAATTGTTTCTCATGTAGATGTGACTGAAATAACGTCCTTCTGTATTTCTTTTCCTTTTTTCCTTCCTAATAATGTCTCAAAAGACGAAAGGAAAGAATATTGTGAAAAATGCAGAATTCCTTAGTGAATTTGTCCTCTCTTGCTTTTGATTCTTTCAATTTTTATCTATTTTTCTTAAATTTAAACATCACAGTTAGAAGAAGAATCAGCGAAGGGTCTTCCAAGATCAGAAAATTTGAGATTTTTATTCAATAGTGCATTATGTTTGCTGCATCTTTTTGCTTAAGCGTGTTTTATTCTAGGTTAGAGAGACTTTTAAATTTTATTCATTTCTTCACAGGAGCAATCGGGTGTGCAGGAGAATGTACTTGCACTTACAGATCAAGTGGTTCTGCGATTTGGTGATGTTTTGAATGCACTTATAGGACAGTAAATAAGGAAGGGATTTCACAAATAATCCTCTAATCATCACTCAAGCTTCATCCCAGAGTAATTACTTTTTGTTTTAAACGTAGCATTTATAGCTTTTGGCTTCTTCTATTCTAATATTTTGCAACCCCTTTTAAATAAGTGATGAATATCTAACTGTAAAGTAGAATGTATATGTTGTTATGCTATCTTCTTTCTTTAACGGGTTTACCATGCTCACCGACCTGCTACCCTGACTTAGTAAACTTTGCAGAAGCTTGGAGTTGTTTGAACTTGCTCCCTGATGGTTGGTGCTTCAAGTTAATTGACTGCTGCTGATGCTTTGTTTTCTTGTTCCTTTCCCTATTTGGATTTCCCTTTAATACTATTTATATACTGGAACTCTCTAGTGTGGTTGGGTTCTGACTGAATAAGTAAAGCGCATTATGTTCTTTAAATAGGACATTCGGCTAACTCTTCTATCGGTGCCACAGATGCACTCTAAAAATTGTTTTTTGTAAGTTTGGTTAACAAAATGATGCACTCTCTTTGACAACTTGTGATTGCTTTCTAGCGGTGGCATCTCTGGTAGTATGGATGATATGTGTTACGGGCTAAGAAGTTGTGGACCCTGATGACACAGTTCTTGTCGAATTCTTTGTTAGGACATAATTTGGAATTGATGGTCTCCATCATTGCCTTTAGTGGGTATCTGGTTGGAATAGTTGATGCCAAGTGCATGGGTGATCTTGAAATGGCATCTTTTAAAATGCTGTGATCCTTCATTTTTTGTTTGGGAAATAATTGAAAAAGCAATTTAGATGACCTATTGTGTACAAGTGCAACAGTTGAAGGAGCCTTTTAACATTTTTCCAGTTATGTACCTTGTGGTGGGGGTTGGTTAAGAAAAGGAGAAATATTTGAAGTGATTGTCTATTGCTCTTGCTATCTTATGTCACATGGTATCTTAAATCAGTATCATTTGACCTACCGGCTGTTTATTGATAAAACTTATAGTTTCCAATTCTTTTGGACCATGTCTGAAATTGCTTGACTCATAGTTCATACATTGGGGTTCTGGTTACCTAGAAAGTGAAACTGCTTCTTTTGTCAGGATTTTATGCTATTTGTCTTTGAAGTTACAGTTATTCACTATCTCAAAATGTTTAATTCTCTTTCAATTACAGGTGCAGTGCCAATTGAATCGTCTTCAACAGATATCGTTTTAGTTATCTGCAATTCATCTGAGTTTACAAATGATCAGTTGTTTGTTGATATTTCAAGAATTCTGAAGCCTGGTGGAACAGTGCTCGTGCACCTGACTTCTCAATCCACTCCTGTGCAAGTGGTAAAGAATATGACTCATTATTCCCATTTCTCATTGTTGCAGATTAAGTATTCTTGACGGCCTTCCATGGGTTCTTATTGCAGACAAAGTCTTCTGTTGAGCGCAAGCTACTGTTGGCTGGATTCTTGGATGTACAATCATCTGAAGCTGGTCGATCTGTTGGGGTTGGTCTATTTGTCCCTGCATTCATCTATCCTTTCTAGTCTTCCCTTGTCATGTCACTTGATTTCTCTTCTCTACCTGCGACTTCTTTGCTAGATGATGTTGCTGGTTTTAGTGGCTTTGTTTTAATTGTACAAGTTCTGCAACTAAGTTTTTTATTACTTGAACAGATTACTGGCAGAAAGTCTTCTTGGAAGATTGGTTCATCATTTTCTATAAAGAAACAACCAAAAAGTTTACCTACAGTTCAGATTGATGATGATATAGACTTGATAGATGAGGAAGAGCAATTCTAAGTGAAGACCTTTTAAAAAGAAACCCCAGCTGCCAGTATGTAAGGCTGCATTAATTTCTTGCAAGTGCGGCATTTGTCATTTGGCTTGTGTTATGTTTTCTTCATAGTTCTGATATCTCATTGAGCTGCTCACAATCTTATGCTGTAGGTGATTGTGAAGTTGGAAAAACATTTAGAAAGCTTGCAAGAATTGCACCTGTTTCGGGCTGAAGCCGAGGAAAAAGTGGAGAAGTTGGGACTTACCATGGACCAGCTGAACATTCCTCAGTCTGCCTGCGGCAGTGTATGTATGATTTAGTTTTGAACAATCCCTTATACTGATTTTATTCCTAACAGTTTATTAGACTCATTAGTAATTAATGGTTAACGGGTGTTGTCTTTCCTCACAAAAGCAATCCAATCATTTACTAAATGACGTCTTCCTATGCACAGTTAAACATTTTTTACTGTCTCTAAATCTCACTGGCACCTGTTATAAATATACAGCATCTAGATGTGTTGTAAGAGAAAGGATTTTATGAGTTTAATCAAGCTTCCATTAGGAATGCATTGAAGACCAGAGACGTTTTATTCTAAGCTGGCTGTTGTTAGTTTTTAGTTTAGATGTTTTAGAAGTCGTCTTATGGCAATTTTAGGTTTTAAGTTTATTTTAGTCATTTATTTTATCGCACTAAATTCCAGCACTTGTTTTTATTGAGTCTTGAGTAGTTTTTCCAATTGTTCTAGTGGATTAATGGAGCTATAGTAGTATAGTTTTTCCAATTGTTCTAGTGGATTAATAGAGCTATAGTAGTATATGTTTAGGATAGCAATTAGTAATCCTAATTCCAATAGGATTATAATTTTAGATAGTTTCACAGCTTATAAATAGCCTTGTTGCCGCATTATTTTAGTCAGAGATTGCTGGATTAAAGAATTTAGTTATTTGTTTGTTTATTTTGTTCTTCTCCTTTGTTTTCCCTTTGATTTCTGCAGAAAAGTACTGTTCACGGGTATTGTTCACAGCCCGACCAGCCCAAAAACTCCTCTTTTCTTCTGCTCGCGCTAGTATACAAGATATCCCAGTCTTGTGCTGTGGCACATGATGGACCTTTTGATCCCTTTCTGCTAGCTTTAGTTGACCTCATGGACGCAATCCTAATAACATTATTGACTGTGTGAGGCGTGTACATATGGAGTGCGTATTTCCATCCTGGAGATTTGCTTAGAACCTTCCTTCTGATTAGCTGCAATTTACTATGATTTACTGTAGAATAGTGACCTATTTAGGCTTATCTTATTAATGCTTCTTCAAAATCTTGGAATAGCCAGTTTCTCTGTTTGGATTTGAAGAATGTTACTTGCTATTTGGAAATGGATGCACTTACTTTTCATTTTGGGCCATCCAAAATTATACGTAAGCCTTAAGTAGAATATTCATCTAGATATTATGTCTTTCTTAATATTTTCACAGACAATGGTTTTTCATGGTCCTCACTTTCTCTTAACTTTAAATGAACCTAACGTAGCATTGAAGACTGGCCATTTGAATCGATGGCAGTAAAAGGCAATGGCCAAGAAGATGCGTGCGTGCAAGTTGAGACAGCTCGATTGAGTGGAATAGTTTCTGAAATAGTCAGAGAGAAGATAGTCTATTTCAAGTGCCTGACCAACTTTGTTGCTTAAAAAATTGTCCTGTTAGACACTGGCACATGGGAGGCTAAAAAAAAATGAGTTGTGACTTGTATCCCAGGATAGGATGTGGGTAATCTTTCTGACAGGAGATTTTCTGTGCCACTGCTCTTTTGAGATAAGATTTGACTTGAGGTCATTTTACAATATACTTTCTTTGCTCTGTTTATGAAGTTAACTTCTACTGAGTTGGATAGCACTTCAAATGTACTTCTTGCCCATTGGTCTCCTAGAATTTAGACCATAGCAAGACATGGATTTTAGAATATACTGTCTGTGCTCTGATATTCAGAAATAATTATTGTGGTTTTACTTTTATTAATCATAGTTCAGAATGAGTTTAGTTTTATGAACATACTAATCCAAATTTTGCATACTTTGAATAAGCCAGATATTTAACTTGCTGTTATAGTTCTTTCTTATAACAGCGTCACACATTCATTTTCCTTCTTCCTTTATTGCATTTTGGTACACATATTCTGTTCTGACGCATTCTTATTCATATGCAGTGTGGCCTGGGTGATGCTTTCCGTTGCAGTACATGCCCTTACAAGGGTCTTGCTCCATTCAAATTGGGCGAAAAGGTAAGTCTACTGGTGCATATGTCTTGGTGTTTGTCTATTTTACTTCGTGGATGGAGTCAAATTGTCCTCAACCTGTAAGAGCCTGGAATATTTAGTCTCATAGCAAGTTATCAATGTTAAAATAAATCTCCTTTTGTATTCCTTCCCTGTTTTTAACTTGTAAATGACGAAGTGTGTAATTTTCAGCTTTGGCATCATGTTAATCAGATCCTTTTTTTTTAGTCTGTTCTAGACATAAATAAAGATGTAAATTCCAATTTCCCCAGCAGTGCTGTTTCTTTGATATTTGTTTATTTGCTCATTTATTTGTTACTCTAGAAATGAACAAAGGCAACAGAAATTAGGATAACATAAAGAGGATCTATCAAATTAGATGTTTCATTCCTTACCGGGGGTAAAAGATGTTATAATGCATGAATTTGGTTACTCTGGGTTTGTCATATTGGTACCCTTAATGAATAAAGAGCTATCTTTTAGTTGTGACTACAATACGAAGGCAAAACTGAAAATTTTGCTTGCCACAACTTGGATGTTTGAACATTGAAAATGGGTTTTCTTTTATGAATTTGTAAATTTGCCATTGAATGTTGTGAGACCGTTGATGGCAACGGCTGGTTGATGACTCTAATATATGTGTTGAACAAGTGGACGCTCACTCGTTTTGTTTTGGCAGGTTACTTTATCGGTGAACTTTCTTGCGGCTGATATCTAAATGCCAAAAAATTGAATAAGGGTGTCATCAATGTGCTTTGGATGCTGAGAAGTTCATAGGACTGCAGTGATTTGTTCTCTATTAGGCAAATTATTGTTCGGTAGCCTTGGGAGTGGCTTGTGCAGGCATTTTGTTCATCTTTCGTTGTGACTTGTGAGGTTTCTATGGCATTTAGTAAAATTTCGAGATTCACAAAGTTTCTGAATTTTTTAGACAATTTCTTAAACTTCAAAATTTGTTCAATTTGTGGTAATGAGCAATGAATTCTATGTTTCATATTTACATGTCATGCTATCACCGCAACTAGGGGTGTTTTGTTAGATCGGTTTCTCAACTTCAAATGACTTGACTTACCTGAAATTTAAATTGAAAAATTAAAGTCAAAATTAGGTCATTCAAAAATTAAATTCTAAATCAAATCATACAAGTCAAATCAAGTTATTTAAATTTGATTATCATATCTAATATAATTTTTCATTTCATATCCATACTTTTCATTTAATTATATGATTACTTAATTTTATAAGTTGTATTAAAAGGAAATTAATAATTAACTTAATTAATTATTAAAATAAAAGTATTGCATTAATAAGTTGTATACTTATATTAATATATAAGTATATAAATTGTACATAATCTAAAGTCTGTTACGTTAATAACTTGATAAATTATGCCAAATAATATATTTAAGTATTAAGAATGAATAATATTATCAATTATAAATCAAAATAATTATGACCTCAAATTTCATCAAAATCTTTCAAATTTTATGTTTTATAATTATACAGTACAGAAAGTCATTAATATATTATACAAAATATGTTTAATATATTATACAAAATATGGATAAAACAGGACAATTATACACTATGGCAAAAGAGTGTATGGGGATGTACGGACAAGAATCCTCTTCATTTAAGGGGTAAATAGAAGATCTTCCATTTACCCTTTTAAATAAGTAACATGTCATCTAAATGCATAATCAATGGTGAGATATTTGCCAAATCATTATTTTTATAAATTTTTATGACAAAACTACGTAGCTTTCATTTCCTTCTCCTTGATAATTAATTAAATTTAAAAATCATTATTATTTAAGAAAATTAATCAAATTATTTTATTAAAATTCATACTATTTAATTAAAAATTTATAAGAGAATATACCTAATTGATTTCTTACAACATATAAAAATTTATAACAAAAATTTTAGTAGGTCAATAAATTAGAGTAACATAATATTATAATTTCACTACATTTTCTTGAGTATTTATTTTTCTTATATTTAAAATTAAATTTGTTATATAAATAAAATAACAATTGAAACTATGTAGTTTTGAGTATTGAAAATAGCAAAATAGTGATGTGGATAAATTCTAACCCTTAATTTAAGTAAATAGTGAGGTGTCACTCATTTAGAGGTGTAAATAGAGGATCCTCCATTTACCCCCTAAATGGAGAGGATCCTTGTCCGGGTATGTATAGCCAAGGAGATTACATATGGAGAGTTGACCGACAATCGGTTATGGAGTTTCTAGTTTCTATTGGCAAATAGTGAAATTTTTTTTAGATGGACCCGATTCATAGTAGGTGGCATAGATCTTTTGGTCCAAATTCATCTACATCACTCTACTCTATTAAAACAATCTTCTTCATAGATAGCATGTGAGTGAATTTGGACTAAAGAATCCATACCACCTACCATGAATCGAATTCATTTAAGAATTTCCTAAAATGGTGTAAATAGTAAAGGCAGTAAATGATTTTTGATACTCGGCAATAGTATTGCCAAAACATTACTCTTATTGCCACAATTACTTTTCTTTTAATAACAATAATACTCTTCTAAAGCTATTAATATTATAAAATAATATAAAAGTAATTTAGAAGAGATAAAATATTGAGGAATGAGTAGAGATATTATCTTATTCCTATCAAGTGTGTCTAATATGAATTACAATGTCTATTCATAGGCAAACATGAAGTAAATAAAAAGACTTGATAGTTGAGTAATAAATACTCATGAATAGGTACATTGATCTTATAAATTGATACATTGAAGGTTCATTGATTTATAAATAGATTACGATATATGTGAATTGAGAATGCAAATGGACATTCACATTCAATGTATTCATAACACTCTTCCTTAAATGTCCATCATTACTCATAAAGAATATGTCTCATTAATACTTTACTAAAAAAAACCTATTGGGAAAACCCTAGAGAAGGAAAAAGAATACATCATTCTTTTATATAGAATTCGCAATATTGCCTCATTAAAAACCTTTATCAGGAAAATCTAGTGGGAAAAAAATTCATGGTAGAGGAAAAAAAAGTATAGTGCGTATTTAATATTTATAATACTCTTTTGCATGTTACCTCATTAAAAACCTTGTTAAGAAAACCCATTAGGCCAAAACTATAGCCAAGGAAAAAGAGTACAACTTGTACTTATATTCCCTCCAATGAAAATATCAATTAATATCCTTGATTATGACATCCCAATTTTTTCAAACAAGATATCAAATGTTGTCTCTTATACACATCTAGATGTGTATAAGAGACAGGTTTATCACATGAGCAGAATTTAAGAATATCAAAAGAGACAGAACAAAAAATTTCTCAAAGTATTTTTCTTTTGGAGAAATGTGTTTTGTTCTGTCTCTTTTGACATATAGCCTTACTTTAGCTGCGCAATGCATACAACATTGTCTTAATATAATATCATTAGGAGTTTCTCTTCTAATGTTAAACCACATATTTTCTGAATATGTTGGGTCAATGACTTAGCCAAAATACATTCTCTACTTGTTTCAGGTATTGCAATTATTCTACATAATTGGAAGAAGTAGTAACTAAATTTTATTTTGTTGAACACTATAATAGTTTTTTCATATATAAATAACTCGCTTAAAAATAGAGATTTTAGTTGGATTAGATAAATATCCAATGCCTACATGACCAACTAATTTTGATTTGGATAAAGTCATATCAATAGTCTCCTGAAAATATTAAATTATATGTTTATGTCATTTTAATATCTTCGTATCAGATAAAGTTTAATTTTTGCTAACAAACTTATGGCATACATTATATTGTTAGCAAGATGTATTAATGCTCTTATTGCACTAAGATACGGTATTTCAGAATCAATAAGTTCTTCATCATTCTCTCGATGAGGATGAAAAATGATCTTTCGTAATATCAAGTGATCCTACAACCATTAGGGTTTAGTAGATGTATTTTATCTATATAGAATCGTTCAAATACTTTTTCTGTATAAGTTGATTGACAAACAAAAATATTGTTCAATAAATGCTTAGATCTTTGTCAATATCTTTTACATCAATTTTTTATCTTGAAACTCTTCAAGAGTTTTAATAATATTTATATCATCAATATATACAATAGTAATCATAAATTCTGATCTTGTTCCTTTTTATGAAATCACATAGGCAAATTAGATCATTTTTGTAACTCTCATTAAAGAGATATTCATTGAGGTGATTTACCACATTCGTAGATTGCTTTAATCTAATCTATACAAGAATTTTCATAATTTTTGTAAGCAATGTTCTCGAGAACCTTTATATGCTTTAGGATTGTTAAATCTATCAGGAATTTTCACATAGATATTGATATCAAATGAGCTATACAAAATAGTCTCAACATCTATTAGAATACATTTCAAATTTTTTATGAACTGCTACCAAAATTAGATATTTAAAGGTGATTGCATCCATCATAGGAGATTATGACTATTTATAGTCAATGCTAGATTTTTACGAAAAATCTTGTTCAATAAGGTGTGCTTTATATGGCGCAATTTCATTTTTGGACAAATATCATTTGTACCTTGCCAACTCTATACCTTTAGGAGTTTGGATTACAAGTTCAAAATCTTTACATTCAATTTACTTTTACTTATATTACGTTTTTCTATTTTGGTCAATAATTTCTATGTCGACATTTTTTGATCGACAAATTTATATTCAAGATTCTCATTTTCTATTCAGAAGATCAACTGCTATTATAAACAATAATATCGTAAACAATGATATCTTTTTAGTTTCGTCTTGTTCAGTAGTGACATAACTTTTTGACGTCTTGTCATTTTTATTAGATTCAAATACCTGATCAACTTCTAGAGTTTTATAATTAGTTATGTCTAGGGTCTCTTCATGATTGTACTCGCCTTTATTGTATGACTATCTTTATTATTTGCTCATTTCCTCTAAAGAGGATCCTTATTATTTGAAATTGATTGGTCAATCACTCCTTATGCGTAGACAACTATCATTTGTACTGATAGACTGCCCTATTGGGATACTAATTGGAGCATTTCAACTAGTATATAAGATTTCATAACTCATTTTAGATCAGTAAATGAATCTGGCTATTGATTATCAATATTTTGTAAATGAATTATCTTTTAAACTTTTAGTTCATATTGATTTGTACGAGGATCAAAATGCGATAATTCATTATATTTAATTTTCTATCCAACTGCTTATTTTCCTCCCCTAATGTTAGGAAAAATATTTTCATGATAATTGACAAATCGTGCCGTAAATAAGTCACTTGATAATATTTCAAGATATTTAATCAGAAAGGGTGACTCATATATATATATATATATATATATATTGATTTATTTTCAATTTTCTTTTATGACCTATCTTTGTGTGTTAGTGGTGGAGCAATTGGAACATATACTACACAACAAAAATCTTTAGATGGGAAATTCGCCCCTTGACCAAAAGCCAATTGTAATAGGGAGAAATTAAGATAACTTTTTGGCCTGATACGTATAAGTGTTGCTGTATGCAACATAGCTTGTCCCTATACATAAGTAGACAATTTTGTTCTCATATGTAATGGTCTAACTATTGTGAAGACATTTTATTAACAATTCTACTAGACTATTTTGGGTATGAAAATGTACATCAGGATGTTCAATAGTTATACAATTGACATACAGATATTATCAGATGTTTGAAATATAAATTCACTAGTAATATCAAGACAAATTTTCTCAATTACATAATTTAGAAAATTGTATTCTTAATCTAACTATTTGAGTTAACAATCTTGCGAACTCTAGGTTGCGAATCGATAATAAGCACACATATGACTATCTAGTAGATACATCTATCAAAATTATAAAATATCTAAATGATGCACATGAAGGGGATGAGTGGGTCCATATATCTCATCCTGAATTCATTCCAAAAATATAAGGGATTCAATATCTATTTTAACTAGAGATGGTCTAATAATAAACTTTCCTTTGAGAACAAGCAACACAAGAGAATTATTGAATTGAAAAATCTTCTAATATCTTCAATAGATGTTCATGTGAATTTTTAATAATTTTTACGCATCATAATTTACCCAGGATGGTCTAATCATGATATATCATGATTACGGTTCTAGAATTATAAATTCCAGATATGGAAAGAGTTAGAAGAGAAATCTTGGGAGTCAGTTTTGGTTTCGGTTAGTTCCCCGATTCCGATTCCTCTTTTGATTTTGATTTCAAGGTCAGATCCGATTTTGATTTTTTTTTTAAAAAAATTAAAAATTATGGCAACTAAAAAAATTAATACAAGCTAAGATGAGAAAGAAAAAATTGCATTTGTCTCTTATACATTTCAATTGCAAACTTTGTATTTAGAAAAAAAAGTATACTATTGAATTATTTATCTATGAACCATTAAAAATTAAAATAAAGATACATTTTGAATAATCCAAACTAAGATGTAATCTAAAGAAAAATTAAATATATCAATTACATTGGCCTATAAGACTATAATAGGCTAAGGTCATTTAGAAATCTAAAATTTTTTTAATCCTCGTTTAATTTCCAAAAAATGGAGAACCACCTTGCACACTGTTTAAAAAAGTTCTTGAAACCGGCAGTGGTGGTTCTATCATATATATTTCATTCATAATAATTATTATGTAGTAAAATTTAGAAGAAAGAAGAGTTAAATTTTCCAACAAACATATCTTAACAGAATGATAAAAATAATGCAAAAATACTCATTTTTTTCATTATTCATTATCAATTTAGTTGAATGTCAGGAAAATAATGTATTATTCATTACAAATTTTGTTCCTAGTGTCAATAATATATCAATCCTTGTAGAATTTTTAATTAGTTTTATCCTACCAATGATTTATAATCAAATCAAATTTTATAATTCTAGATGTCATATATGTAAATGCATTATGTGTGGACATATATCCTTACATTTTGAATACATTTAGTTGTGTGTGTATATATATGTGTGTGTTTTTCATTAAACAAATAATAACAGGGCAATATAAGCTAACAAATTAATGTAAAAGAATAAAATATATATAATTTTAAAACTATAATGAAGACATGTGAATAAAGTATCAAAATGTTATTTTTCTTAGATATTTTTACTACTAGCCAAACACTCAATAATTCTTTCATGGAAGAAACTAATAACATTATGACCACACTTAAAATTTTAATAGACAAAACTTGTTTCTATGGCTTTCTCTTTGTCTTTCAATAATGCTTGATAAAACTGAACAAGGCTATTTAGCGTAGCATAGGTACGTGAATGATAGTTTTTATGCCATATTTATTTTGTATATCATTCTTAGTCTGTTGATTGTTATCGTTTCCACTTCTAGTGGTGTCATGTAATGCAACAATCAAAATAGTCCTTATTAATAAACCATCATGAATATATTGATTTTGACCATTTTCACATCCATAATTATTATTTGACTTTTTGTCGCATTCACTTCAGGGAATGGAGAATATAACCAATTGGACTAGATTCAAGACTTCTGAGTGTTTGTTATTTTAATCAACCATAAGAAGATATAAAATTAATTCATTTGTTTCTTAAAACCTTTTTCAAGGATTTGCTGCTGCAATAGCATAGTTTTTAGTTAGAAAATTAGAGAATATTTTCTCTAACATGTACTCATTAATGAACATTTAATTTTCTATGGATTTGTTGGATCTTTTAAATAAGATAATTATTTTTTAATCCTTCATGAATGTCGAAAAAATCATTGATTCTGTCTTATCCTGATTGGATATAGTATTTTTTTTTTTAATTGTGTCTTCAAGACACATGTAAATCAAATAGATTTTAGCATCCAAAATCCAAGATAAATAGTTCTGCTCATTATGTCAAGGGCCGCAAATTAAGTTTAGTATGAATTGATATATGAGTCCAAAAAATAGTCAATATAAATTCTACAAATATTATAGTGGCAAAATTGAAAGTATAAAAAGAAAAAGGTAGTAATAGATAATACTGAATATATTTAAATCATACATTGGCTGTGATAATTTAAAATTTCTATGCACCTTCATTTAGTGGATCTAAAATTCTACGTGCTTTCATTGTGTTAATTTAAAGTTCCACGTACCTTCATTGTATTGATTTAAAGTTATATTTCAGTTAGTCAGAGTCTTGTGTTGATAACGCGTTATAAAATAATATAAAAGTAACTTAGAAGAGACAAGAATATTGAGGGAGGAGTGGACCTATTATCTTATTACTTTCAAGAGTGACCAACATAAATTACAATGCGTCTATTTATATATAGGCATACATGAGGTAAATGAAGAGACTTGACATTTCAGTAATAAATACTCAAGGATAGGTACATGGTATGGTACATTGATCTTATAAATAGATACATTCAAGGTTCATTAATCCATAAATATATTATAAGACATGGATATATGTGAGTTGAGAATGCAAATAGATATCCACATCCAATGTATTCATAACAAATAAAAATTTCTCACACATTTCTACTGGTCAGTCCAACATCCTCTTTATATTTGGGTGCGGATATTGCCATACCAATTTCTGTCCATCCAGAGCAAGAGCAATTTTGTTTTGGTGGAAAAAATTACCTTTTTTTCAGATAACGTGAATCTTTGCCAAATATTTTAGCTACTGTTCACTGGAAAACCACCATATGACTTCACTACAGTACATTTTCTTCATTAAATTGAAGATCATCTACTAGTGCCCCACTTCCTATCGCTGAATCCCCACATCTCTTCCCCGTCTCATCCTTCCCTCTCTCTTCCCTTTTCCCCATATCACCACAGCACACATAGAGAGAATAAATACACTGTCATCTATCCCCGAATCCCTTGTCACATCAATTTCTCTCCCTGACACACTCATCCCTCTCTTGAATTCCTATCCTCTTCCCCAATTCTTCAACTCTTTTCCCCCAACAAACTATCACGGACATATAAATTAAAACAACAAAAAGCAAAAAGTTTGATTCAACTTTGAGGAATTTTTGAACCAAACCTTTTATGTCGTTTCTAAATTCTCAAATCAAAACCAATTTTTTAAAGTAAAAAACAATCCACTCGGTTCACAATCGGTTTCAGTCAATTTGGTTAGTTTAATCAATTTGTGTAGTTATTATATTCGTTATGCTATGTCCAAGGCCTATAATAGTCTTTTCTAGGTAGTTCTAGTACAGTTATACAATATTTAATAAAAAGATATTGCAAATATCATCATCTTGTAACTTATCTAAATATATATCAATTAGTGAGATTATGTTGTTATATTTAATTCATATTTATTTACATGTAGATATGTATAAGAGACATATATACACTTACTCTAGTGTATATATATTATTATTATATATGAACTCATTTATCAGTGATTATTTGTCACCTTCACTTATTTGATCAAATTTTGAATAAAATATAATATAAGTTGTAAAGTTAATTATGAATTTATTTCTCTTTATTTTTAAATCTTAAATGGATTGAATTCTCTTTCTGTAATAATGTTAAAGTGAATTTATTTGATATTTCATTAATTACGAAGGAAGTAATATCTGCATCATCCTCTATTACATATATAAAAAAAATAAAAATACAAAATTATATATATTGAAATAAGTACTCAATTAGCAATAACATCTTCATTAACAATTAAGTTACTATGTAAATATTTGATCTATAAGAAAAACAAAGTATTTAATATCATTTCATTAATATTACACAAATATATTATTAGAAATTTGAAGCAAAAAACACATGAAATCCATTTTTAAGCTAAATTTACTTCAATTATGAACTAAAAGTATTAAACGCTTGAAGAGTTTGTCATAATACTTATAACATACTATTTGAAATATTAAAAATATTTGGAAAAAGACATTTACTCGGTTCGGTTTATCTCGCTTTATAATCTTATAAAACGAACCAAAACCATTCATATGAATGTCGAGTTCAATTCAATTTTGTATGGTTCGGTTTTGATTAGTTCAATTAGGAGTGTTCACGGTTCGGTTTGACTTGCTTTTAATGATTTTTTGAACCAAACTTTTTATGTCAGTTTTTTAAATTGTAAACCAAAACCAAAATTTAAGTAAAAAAACAGCCTACTCAGTTCATATTTGGTTTGAGTCAGTTTGGTCGGTTTAATCAGTTCATACAGTTATTATATTCATTATGTTATGTCTACGAACCAGAATAATATATTTCTAGCTAGTTCTAGTACAATACTTCAAGAATTTATATGATGTAGTTAATAAAAAATATTGCAAATTTCATCATCCAATGACCTAGGAATAAGTATAAACTAATTACTGTGGTTTTGACGTTATAATTAATTCATACTTATTTAGATGTTTGTATGTATATCTACTTATATATACACTTACTTTAGTGTCTATATATTATTGTTATGTTAACAAATTGATTTATCAATGAACATTTATCACCTTCATTTACTTATTTGATTGAATTTTGAATAAAATATATTATAATAAAATTAATTATGAATTTGTTTATTTTTGTTAATCTTAAAATGATATTCTCTATCTCCAATAATGCTATAGTGAATTTATAAGATATTCCATCTAATTGTGTATAAAATAATATCTTCATCAGCCTTTCTTAAATATATACAAAAGTATATTTATTGAAATAAATACTTATTTTGTAATAACATCTTCATTAACAATTAAGTTACTTTTGTTAAAATTTTGGTGACCTTTTCAGAAATTGTACTAAATGTTTCGATCAAAGAAAAAATTTGTATACTTGTAGTTATTGTCAAATACTCCAACTAAGAGTCAAGATCACTACATTTAGGTTTAACGAGTAAGATAATTTTGGAGGCTCTTTTAGAAATCCTACATAATGTCCGATCAAAGGAAAAATTTGTATATTTGTAATTATTGCTCAAATACTCCAACTAAGAGTCAAGATCACTACATTTAGGTTTAACGATTGTAAGATAATTTTGGAGGCTCTTCTAGAAATCCTACAGAATGTCCGATCAAAGGAAAAATTTGTATATTTGTAATTATTGCTCAAATACTCCAACTAAGAGTCAAGATCACTACATTTAGGTTTAACGAGTAAGATAATTTTGGAGGCTCTTTTAGAAATCCTACAGAATGTCCGATCAAAGGAAAAATTTGTATATTTGTAATTATTGCTCAAATACTCCTACTAATAGTCATGATCATTGCATTTAGTTTTAACGGGTAAGGTAATTTTAGTGACATTTTAGAAACCTTACTAAATGTTCCGATCAAAGAAAAAGTTTGTCTATATGTACATTGCTCAAATACTCCCATTAATAGTCATGATCATTATATATAGATTTGACAGGTAAGGTAATTTTGATAACTTTTTTTAGAAACATTACTTAATGTCTTGATTAAAGGAGAAATTTTTATATTTGTCACTAATGCTCAAATACTACCACTGATAGTCACGATCATTACATATTTTAGGTTTAACGGGTAAGGTAATTTTGGTGACCTTTTATAAATAGTACTCAATGTTTGGACCAAAGGAAAAATTTGTATATTTGCAGTTATTGCTCAAATAGTCCCAGTAATACTCATGATCTTACATTTAGGTTTAACAGGTAAGGTAATTTTGGTGACTTTTTTTATCATACTAAATAATCCAAAGGAAAAGTTTGAATATTTTTAGTTATTGGTCAAATATTCCCAGTAAAAGTCATGTTCATTACAATTAGTTTTAACATCTAAGGTAATTTTGATGTCTTTTTTAGAAATCGTACTGAATGTTCCTATCAAAGGAGAAGTTTGTATATTATAGTTATTGCTCAAATATTCCCACTACCAGTCCAGATCATCATTACAGTTAGTTTTAATGGGTAAAGTAATTTTGGTGACTTTTTTAGAAACCTTACTAAATTCTGATTAAAGGAAAAGTTTGCATATTTATTGTTATTGCTCAAGTATTTTCGCTAATAGTAGTCATGACCATTACATTAGGTTTAATGGGTAAAGTAATTTTTGTGACCTTTTTACTAACATCACGATCTACTTAAATGTTTGACATACATAAGGAATTTTTCATATTTGTCGTTAAATCTAATAACGGGTACATATGTAAGTGGAAATTTACGAGAGAGTGGGGCAGCTTAACTACGCGGAGCTTCAAAATTTACTAACATCACCAACTACTTAAAATGTTTGACATACATAAACACTTATTCATATTTGTTGTTAAAAGTGAAAAACGGTACATATGTAAGTGGAAAAGTACGAGTGAGTGGGATAGTTTAACAATGTGGTGCTTCAAAATTTATGAATGTCACGATCTACTTAAAATGTTTGACATACATAAGGAATCATTCAAATATGTTGTTAAATGTCATAGCCGTTACCTATGTAAGAGGAAAAGTACGAGTGAGGGGGGTAGTTTAATTACGCGAAGCTACAAAATTTAGTAACATCAAGATCTACTTAAAATGTTTGACATACAGAAAAGGACTTATTCATTTTTGTTGTTACGTGTGATAACTAGTACATGTTTAAGTGGAAAAGTACGAGTGAGTAGGGTAGTTCAACTAAGCAGAATTTCAAAATTTACTAACATCACGATCTACTTGTAATGTTTGACATAAATAAAGACTTATTCATATTTGTTGTTAAATATGATAATATTTGGATATGCAATTGGAAAAGTACGAGTGAGTAGGGTAATTTAACTATGCGAAACTTCAAAATAAACAAGGACTTATTCATATTTGTTGTTAAATATGATAACCGGTAGATATGTAAGTGGAAAAGTACAAGTGAGTAGGGTAGTTTAACTATGCGAAACTTCAAAATTTACTTACATCATGATCCGCTTAAAATGTTTGACATATATAATGACTTATTCATATTTGTTGTTAAATGTGATGACGGGTACATATATAAGTGGAAAAGTATGAGTGAGTGGGATAGTTCTGCTATGCGAAGCTTCAAATTTACTCATATTGACGATTTACTTAAAATGTTTGACATACAAAAGGACATATTCATATTTGTTGTTAAATGTGATGACCGTTACATATGTAAGTGGAAAAGTATGAGTGAGTGGGGTAGTTTAATTATGCGAAGCTGCAAAATTGGCTAACATCACAATCTACTTAATATGTTTGACATACGAAAGGACTTATTCATATTTGTTGTTAAATGTGACAATCGGTACACATTTAAGTGGAAAAGTACGAGTGATTAGGGTAGTTTAACTACGCCGAACTTCAAAATTTATTAACATCACGATGTATTTAAAATGTTTGAGATACATAAGGACTTATTCATGTGTTGTTAAATGTGGTACTTGGTACATCTTTAAGTAAGAGTAAGTGGGGCAGTTAAACTACTGGGATTTTAAAAGTTTATTAATATCATGATTTACTTAAAATATTTGAAATACATAAGGACTCATTTGTATTTATTGTTAAATGTGATAGCTGGTACATATGTAAGTGGAAACACAGAGTACGAGTAAGTGGTGTAGTTTAACTATGCGGAGTTTCAAAATGTTCTGAAAATGCTTACATTGTGTGTGATTGTAGGATTGAAGTGGTTTAGGAACCGAAAAGATGGATTCAAAGGGAAACGTATTATGTTTGACCTGAATTATCCTTTCAAAGAAGATCATTTATCATGTACAAGTAACTCTTAGAGGTGTGAAGTATCAAGCTAAGTAAGAGGATGTTTACACGAGTATGAATGAATGTGAAAAGTTTGAAGTAGAAGAAATTATGTAAATGACATTTGATAGGAAGGAGGAAGCCGCTGAATTTTATAACACATATGCCAAGGTTCTAGGTTTCAGCACAATAATGAGCAACAAAAAGGTAGGCACAAAAGGTAGAACCAAATATAGGAAATGGTTATGTTCAGAATAGGGATTTAGAGAAGTGAAGTGGTTGAATATGATGGATTGCAAGTGCAAGTCGAAAGCCTTCACTAGACTTGGGTGCAAGGCAATGTTTAGTAATGTGAAGTATGATTGCTCCTGAAACACATTTGTGGTGGAAAAATTTGTAAAAGAACATAGCTATCCATTGGTGCAGAAGTCAAGCATTCCTTTTCTACGCTCACACCGCAAAGTATGTGACGCTGACCTTGCATAAGCGAGAACGCTAAAGATGGTTGGCATGGAGACATCACAGATAATGAAGCAATTTGTTGTAAAGACTGATGGGTACTACAAATTTGGCTGCCAAGATAAAGATTTGTACAATGCTATAGATGTGACGAGAATGTAAATCAGTAGTTAATAAGAAGATTGGAGGATGCATAGGTTTTTAAATGAGACTAAACTAATCGATATTCGAATTGAATTCGATTGGTAAAACCTTTATCCGAATTTGGTTTGTTAGTAATGAAATCAAACTTGAACAAGATTTGATATTTTGTCGTACTTTAGTTAAATTGTTCTATGAATGTGCCGATTGGAATGAAATTTGTAATTAAAAAGGAAACATATAATTAGGACGTTGATAATATCAGGTTAAATATATGTAAATAAATGAGGAGCATGATAAAAAATTTGAAAAATGAGTGTGATTTACGTTGGAAATGAAAGAAAAGTTACGAGTAATTTTTTGGAATAACCATTTAGTTTGCAAATACTAGAATCTTTTATCAGGATTAACCAATCGGGTTGCAAATATTGCAAATACTTACTCCCTTACTAGTTATTCAATCAATCTAATATTTTTGAAATCAATAATTTATTATAATTGATTCAATATTTCAAAAGCATAATTGAATAATATATTAAAGTTTTCAACAAGAATTTTGATATACAAACATGAACTTTTTAAAATATTAAAATAGATTCAAATTCATTTTTGTTAGGAATTTAATTTTACCAAAAAGAATAAATAATGTCTCTCGAATACTATCTCTTTTTAAATTATTTTACTAAAATTGTAAACAATTGACAAATAAATCGATTATAGAGAAGCCGGTTAAAAATACTAGTAGGATATAGTGTAAATTTATAAATTTTTTGTTGGCAAAACAATTTTAGTCCTGTACATATACACATTAAGATGTCAAACAAGTTACATAGGTAAAATTCACGATAAACATACACCCTAGATTATCGTGTCGCAAACTAGTTACATGTTTATGTTTCAAACATGATAAGTTCAAACCTAACTTTGCTATTTTAATTTTATATTCATGTCGTGATATTTTATCGTGTTTGTGTCACGCTATCATATCGGGTTGTGTCACAAGTTACAAACATAACAAATAATTACAAAATAACCCGATATGATAGTCTGACATTTGAACGATAATCATTTTCATAGGTTCTTATAAACTCAATATCATATGCATAAGATAAAATGTTTAGTGTAATGGTCAAAATTTATAATTTAAAATATATGAGGATCAACACATAAATAATGATATAAATACGGAGTGGAAAGAATACTTAAACACATTATGTTAGTTACCAAGTTTTCAGGTAATTTGTTGCCCATTATCTCATGTTTCAACTGATGTTGATTATTTGTCTTTTAGTGTACACATACTTCTGTATACACAAACAAATACAAATCATAGAAGGATCCAGATAAAATATTAAAAATATAATTGTTCGACTTATTCGGTCAGTAAATTGATTTGAAAGATAAAATCAATGTCGATTCGAGGGATCAATTATTCAAAATCGAGTAAAAAATCGAACAAGTCAAGTCTATTATTTTCTTTCGACTTGATTAGATTCGATATTTTAACTGGCTTTTGAATTCTTTTAAATGGAACTTGTAATACCCAACTTTTTTTTGCTCATTCTACATATTTTTGTATTTGATCTTATCCCTTTAAATACTTGTTAATATCTCTTTCAAGTGTTAAATTATCGTTTTACTCTTCTTGGACATTTTCTAAAGTTTTTGGGTAAAAGTATAATTTTATAAAATTTGAACTAAAGTAAAATTTTTAAAAACTTTACCAAGACTTCTTAATGAAGTCATATACCCTAGCAGCCTCAATTGTATTTTTAAAAACTTGTCTCATCTCCAACCTTCAAACAAGCCTTTAGAACTCCCCTAAACCTTTTTTCAAAACCCTTTAATTTAAATCTCAAATCTTATATTTAATTTAGGAATTTTTACTCTCAAATCAAATTGGTGATCAAGGAATACTCTTAGACCTTTAATCCAACTTCACAAGTAAGTTTTATTTCAAGTTTTTCATGGTTTTCATATTAAATTTCAAGTTCCTATAAGAACCTAATTTGTTTAACTTTTGTTGTTCGTGATTTGATTTTACTACTAATCCTGTTTATGAGCTACCGGGACTTGATTTGTGCTTTGAAATTATTTTTTAACTATTATTTTGGTGAGATTTGATTGAGAGTTTTGACAATTCCTATCTTGGTGATATATTTGAAGTTATGAACCCTAATTTTTAGACATTGATCCTATTTTCATAAATTTAAATCAACCCCTACTTGTTTGTATTCGATTATTACTTGATTTGAGAATTTGGGTGATACCCAAAAGTGAACCCCTATCAATACGTCGGTTTTTATCCTAATGGTATAACACTCTTCAAGTTTAGGTAATTCACAGTTAGAGTTTTAGATCGTCGAAATTAGGGTCATTGAAATCAATTTTCGAGGTAAGTGACGTTGACGCCTTTTTATCGATATTTTGTATATGGTTGGTATTGCAGCCCTAGAATAATTGATATTAGGGTAAGTATATTTGGTTTGAGTAATGTTTATAAGGTAAGTATGTTTATAATTTATGTGTTCATTATGTACTGTATTGTTTGTTCATTTATCGCACTACGTGTTAATGATTGATGATTGTGAAAAGCTTAATGGGTCCCTTGAGTGGACTTGGCTATGAGTGAATGAATGAAATGATACATTGAGTACTCTGCTTTGTAAATGTTATACCCAGTCTATCGGGAAGACAAGTGATAGACATTCCGTTATGCCTTGTCTACTCGAGAAGATAATAGGTAGACCTGGATCCAGTGATGGGAAGACTTTTGTGAACCATGAGCTCATTGATTTGGCATTTGCATTTTAATTATTGAAAATGTCTCGTATATTGTACCTTGCATTATTGTATACGTGTTATCTATAATGGGGTTTGAATGTATTTACTAAGCATTACGTCCTTACCTCGTTATTATTTTCCCTTTTTGGTTATAGTCGAGGACCAACAAGAGGCGATTGTAGGTCCTAAATCGAGTGGTGACCTAGGAGGGGATTATAGTGCGGACTCCAGTTACTAGAGTTAGAATTTTTTGTTTACCATATTAGTCTGAGGTTTGTTCTTGTGTTTAGGCCTGTGTACCTAAGGACTCGTTAGAATTGTCTTGTATATCAAACTTTTGATTGTCGTTGTACTTGTGGCTCGATACTTGTATATATATGTGATTTGATTATTTCGTGAATCGAGTGTTGACCTAGGAAGGGATTATAGTGCGGACCCCAGTTACTAGAGTTAGAATTTTCTGTTTAGCATATTGGTATGAGGTTTGTTCTTGTATTTAGGCATGTGTACCTAAGGAACTCGTTAGAATTGTCTTGTATATCAAACTTCTGATTGTCGTTTTACTTGTGGCTCGATACTTGTATTTATGTGTGATTTGATTATGTCATGCATGGTTATGGTTATATTTGTTGTATATAACTCTTGTTGTTGTATCCTGGCTGATTTTGAAGTTTAATGACAAATATTATGGGTTGTTTATTGCTCTTATTCTATGCTAACATGCTATACATATTCCCGAGGTGCATGTCATTATAATCTGTTTTGGGGATACACATTGAGTGGTATTGGAGCACAGGTTATTCAATACTTTGCCTAGTATTAAGTTGAACTGTTATTATTTTGAGTGCAGTATTGGGAACTTGGACCAGTAAGTAACTCAGGGTTTGGGACTGGCCAACCCAGACTGAGAGTTTCTGCAATTACTTGTTCTTAATGCTTAGGTTGGGAGTGGTTGAAGTGTGTAAGTATGTTAATTCATGGTTAGTATTTGAATAAGAATTCAAGTGAGATACTTACTCTATTAATAAAATGTGCATAAAATGGCATCTGAATTAAATAGATAGAAACAGGATGTCATAGATTAGGAGAGGACACCTGAGTAGGGGACAGGATCTAGCCAGGTATAGGTTAAGGAGTCTGTTGTGATAGATTATAGGGTAGACTCAGACTGAGCAGTAGACACAGCAGCCACAGTAATTACAACAGCCTCAGCCATCACAGATACCTACACTAGTAATAGATTATGTTACTATTGCAGCTATTGCGAGACAGGCGAAGCTCACATCTATTGATATTACCCCTGCAAATCCTGCACCTAATCCACCATGATAGCCAAAGGCTAGAGATGTTAATTATTAACAATTACAAAGATTAATATTCCTACTTTCAAGGGTAGACATGATCCAGATGAAACTGAAAAATGATTGGGACAAATTAAGAAAAATTTAGATTTGTTGAAGGTATCTAATGAGCACCTTGATAGTAAAGCCATAGAGCTAGATAGTGGAAGAGGGTGAGACCTATACTTTTGCCCCTATGGGAAAGATTTCTTGGGTGGCTTTCAGAGAGACATTTCTAGAGCACTTTTATCCCTGACATCTTAGATTTGAGTGGAGAGATGAATTCAATTCATTTACACAGATTCTAGGGATGTTTGTAGTGGAGTATTTATAGAGATTTCAGGCACTGGGGATGTTTGCTCCAGGAATTATGAGTGATAGGGTTGAGAAATGTGATCGTTTCAGGAGAGGTTTGCTAAAGAAGATCCAGGGAAAAATGGCAGTGGTGGATATAGATACATTTGAGAAGCTGTACGATACAAGTGCCCGTGTAGATACTTTTCTGAGATGGCAGGAAGCGATGGAGAGGGTGACAGAGATCCATATATCCCTCCATTGAGACCAATATATAGACCTGTAGCACCCTTAGCTCATAGTGTACGACCCTCACAGCCACCAGTTCCACAGTTTTGCGGTTTCAAACTCCCCGCCACTACAACCAACACTACGACGACCTTTAGCTATTGCTGGACCTTCTCGGGTTCAATGACAAGAGGGGAGGGACGGTATCAGCACTAGCTCTATCTCAGGCACAACCTTGTATCCCAAAATACAGTTATTGTCATCATTATCACATGGGAGAGTGTAGATGGAGGTCAAGAAGATGTTTAGCCTGTGGCAATTTTGAGCACGGGATCAGAAATTATCCTATTGCTCGACCAGGACCACAGTAGTAGATGTCATGGGGTAGGAGTGGTAGTGGCACGAGACCAGCTATAGTTTGAGTCTATGCTATGACCTAGCAAGAGGTAAATAGATCAGGTCAGATCGTTACATGTATGGTACTAATTAATAACGTGCCTGGAACTGCTTTAATTGATAATGGTGCTATGTATTCTTTTATTCTTGAAGACTTGGTAGGAAGTTGAACATTAAACCAGATTGGCTTGATACTTCTTATAGAGTAGATATACAGGGGAATAGGGATCTTGAGTTTAGATACATACATCATAGTTTTAGGGTATAATTAGATGATTATGAGTCTGATGCTAAACCTCAAAGTGATACTAGTTTGATATGTCTGATCTTGATGTAATACTGGGCACGGATTAGTTGTCTAACAATTATGCTCACCTGGACTACAGGGAGAAGAAAGTCAGGTTTTGTTATATAGAGAAAAAGGAATTTGTGTATTAGGGTAGTAGCTAGAAAATAGATAGACAATCTATACCAATACTATCAGCATTACAGGCATAGAGGGCACTAAGAAAGGGTTATGAAACATTCTTGGTTTATGTGATCAATACAGAAAAGGAAGGTATCAAGTTAGAAGACATCCAAGTGATCCGAGAGTTTCTAGTTGTTTTTCCAAAAGATTTGCTAGGATTGCCACCTGAGCGGAAAATAGAGTTTGAGATTAATTTACCACCGGAGACTACACTAATTTCTAAAGCTCCATACAAAATGGCCCTAACAGAGCTTACAGAATTGAAGACACAATTGCAAGAGTTATCAGATAAGAAATTTATCAGACCTAGTATATCTTCACGGGGAGTTCTCAGTATTATTTGTCTTTAATAAGAAAGATGGCAGCCTTAGATTATGTATTGACTATTGGGAATTGAACAAGTGTTTATGATCTGGAATAAATATCCCCTACCACGAATTGATGATTTTTTTGATCATTTGAAAGGTGCCAGGGTATTTTTCAATATAGATTTGAGATTTGGTTACCATAAGCTGAGGATCAAAGTAGAGGATGTTCCAAAGAGTGGCTTTCAAACTAGATATGGCCACTATGAGTTCTTGGTGATGCCTTATAGGTTAACCAATGCACCTGAGTTCATTCATGGACCAATGCATAAGGTCTCTTATACACATCTAGATGTGTATAAGAGACAGTATCATCAATGATATCTTGATTTACTCACCTTAAAAACAGGAGCACGAAACACATCTTAGACTAGTTTACAGATGTTAATGGATCAAAAGTTGTATGCAAAGTTCAATAAATGTGATTTTTTGTTGAAAAGTATAGCATTTCTTGGGTATATCATCTCAGAGAATGGAGTATTTGAATGGAGTATTTGTGGGCCCTAAGAAGATTTAGGCAATTGTTAATTGGCCTAGAACGACAAATGTAATACAGGTTCGAAGTTTCTTAGGTTAGGCAGATTATTACCAGAAGTTTGTGAAAGAATTTTCTTTGGTAGCTGTGCCATTGACCGAGCTTACCCAGAAGAAAACCAAGTTTGTATGGGATAAAGATTGTGAGGCTAGTTTTCAAGAGTTGAAGAACAGGCTGATATCAGCATCGGTGTTGACCTTGCCATCTGGGACTGGAGGGTATGTGATTTACAGTGATGCTTCTAAGAATGGTTTGGGTTGTATGTTGATGCAAAACAATAGGGTCATTGCTTACGCTTCGAGATAGTTAAACCTTTATGAATAGAACTACTCTACTCATGACCTGGAATTGGCAGCCATTGTGTTTGCTCTGAAGATTTGGAGACATTACCTTTATGGGGAGCAGTATGAATATTTACAAATCATCAAGGTTTGAAATACTTGTTTACGTAGAAGGAAGTCAATCTAGATGTCCTATGATGCAGCGTAGATGGTTAGAACTACTCAAAGACTATGACTTGAAGATTAGTTATCACCCAGGAAAAGCCAACAGGGTAGTAGATGCACTGAGCAGAAAATTTTTGGAGGTTACATCCAACATGTTGATAAGCCAAATGGAGGAACTTAATTTGGAGATTGTGGAGTCCACAACCAATATTTTAGCAGCACTTGTGGGGCAACTGATCCTGATTGACAAGATTAAACAAGCTCAAGTTACAGATACAAAGTTAATGAAGATCAGGAACAAGGTGGAAGGTAGAAATCCAGGGAAATTTCGGGTTGATAGTGGCAGTATTTGGATAAAAGACAACTTTGTGTTCTTATGAATGAAGACTTGAGGAAAGAGGTCATGGCTGAAGCTCATAGTTCTAGATTTTGCGGCACAAAAATGTGTAAGGATTTGAAACAATATTTCTAGTAAAACAAAATGAAAAAAAATTGCAAAATTTGTGTCCAGATGTTTAGTTTGTCACGGGGTAATAGAAGCTGAGCATTAGAAGCCTAGTGATTTACTGAGTCTATTGCCAATTCCAAAATGGAAATAGGAACATATCATAATGAATTTTGTCATTGGGTTGCCCAGGAGCAAATAAGGACAAGATTGTATTTGGGTTATTCTGGACAGATTAACCAAATCTGCTTATTAATTGCCATTGAAGACTTCTACTCCTATGGACAGGTTAGTGTAGATATATATGGAGAATGTTGTGAAGCTACATGGTGTAACTGTTATTTTTATTTCAAATTGGGTTCCAAGGTTCACTTTGAGGTTTTGGACAGCCTACCAGCAAGCTATGGGTACAAAAGTGGTTTTGAGTTTTGCATTTCATTCCCAGATAGACAGGCAATTAGAACGGACAATTCAGACCTTAGAGGATATGCTGAGAGCTTGTGCTATTGACTTCAAAGGTAATCGGGATGAGCATATTATGTTGATAGAAATTTCCTACAATAATAGTTATCATAGTAGCATCGGCATGGCTCTGTCATGAAGCTTTATATGGAAGAAAATATTGGTTACCTTTATATTGGGATGAATGGGGAAAGAAGACTAACAAAGCCAGAATTGATTCAAATTACAATGGACAAGATAGCCATTATTCGGGATAAACTCAAGGCAACTCAAGTTAGATAGAAGAGTTGGACAGATATAAAAAGAAGGCCGTTGGAGTTTCAGGTTGGGGACAAGGTATACTTAAGGGTTTCACCGATTAGAAGGGTTATGAGATTTGGCAAGGGTGGGAAATTGAGTCCATGATTTGTGGATCCTTTGAGATACTAAAGAGAGTTGGGAATCTAGCATATCAGTTGGCTTTGCCTCTAGAGTTAGCTTGAGTGCATAATGTATCTCATATTTCACAGATCTGGAAATACGTATCCGATCTAAGTCATGTAATCGAATATCAACTTCTAGTGGTAAGGAAGAATTGGTTTATGATGAGGTACCCGTTCACATTATTGATACAATCGGTCTATTCCATTTGTTAAAGAGTTGAATGGTCTAATCATTCAGAAAGGGAG
Source organism: Cinchona pubescens (assembly GCA_025175665.1). Taxonomy (NCBI): domain Eukaryota; kingdom Viridiplantae; phylum Streptophyta; class Magnoliopsida; order Gentianales; family Rubiaceae; genus Cinchona; species Cinchona pubescens. Next base: position 1,216,145 of record JANKKI010000257.1, on the reverse strand, counting down.
GCCACATGGGAATCCGAAACCAACATGCGGAACAAGTACCCTTACTTGTTTGTCTTATATGTATGTCAAGTTTTGAAGTCGAAACTTTTCTTAAGGAGAGAAGAGTGTAATACTCAATTTTTTTTTGCTCATTCCATGTATTTTTGTACTTGATCTTATCCCTTTAAATACTCGTTAATATCTCTTCCAAGTATTAATAATCGTTTTACCCTTTTTAGACATTTTCTAAAGTTTTTGGCTAAAAGTATAATTTAATAAAACTTGAGGGACTAAAGTGAAATTTTTATAAACTTTACCAAGACTTCTTAACGAAGTCATATACCCCAGTAGCCTCAATTGTATCTCATCTCCAATTTCGAACAAGCCTTTAGAACTCCCCTGAACCTTTTTCAAAACCCTTTTAACTTAATCTCAAATCTTATATTCAGTTTAGAAATTTTTACTCTCAAATCAAATTAGTGATCAAGGAATACCCCTTAGACCTTTAATCCAACTTCAGAAGTAAGTTCTACTTCATATTTTGGATGGTTTTCATATTAAATTTCAAGTTCCTCAAGAAATTAATTTGTTTAATTTTTGTTGTTTGTTATTTGATTTTACTACCGATCATGTTTATGTGCTACTGGGACTTGATTTGTGCTTTGAAATTACTTTTTAACTATTATTTTGGTGAGATTTGAATGTGAGTTTTGACAATTCCTATCTTGGTGATATATTTGAAGTTATGAACCCTAATTTTTAGACATTGATTCTGTTTTCATAAATTTAAATCAACCCTGGATGATGCCCAAAAGTGAACCCATACCTCGGTATTTATCCTAATAGTATAACACTCTCCTAGTTTAGGTAATTCGGGGTTAGAATTTTAGACCGTCGAAGTTAAGGTCATCGAAATCAATTTTTGAGATAAGCAACGTTTACGTGTTTTTATCGATAAATAGTATATAGTTGGTTTTGGAGCTCTAGAATAATTGATATTAAACATGGTAATTATACTTGATTTGAGTAATGTTTATAAGGTAAGTACATTTATAATTATGCGTTCGTTATGTAGTGTATTTTTTTGTTTATTTATTGCACTATGCGTTAATGATTGATTATTGTGAAGAGCTCCATGGGTCACTTGATGAACTTGGCTATGAGTGAGTGAATGAAATGATATACTAAGTACTTTCCTTTGTAAATGTTATACCCAGTCTATCAGGAAGACAAGTGATAGATACTCTGTTAAGCCTTGTTTACTTGGGCGGATAATAGATAGACTTGGATCCAGTGTTGGGAAGACTTTTGTGAACCATGAGCTCATTGATTGGTATTTGCATTTTAATTATTGAAATCTCTTGTATATTGTACCCTAAACTGATTATATAATGTTATTTATAATTGGGCTTGAATGTATTTACTAAGTATTACATGTTTACCCCGTTATTGTTTTCCCTTTTTGGTTGTAGTCGAAGACCAACATGAGGCAATAGTTTGTGGATCCCAATTCCCAATATTACTAGAGTGTTGACCTGGGAGGGGATTATAATGTGGATCCCAATTACTAGAGTTATAGTTTTTCATTTACCATATTAGTGTGAGGTTTGTTCATGTTTAGGCCTTTGTGCTTAAGGATTTGTTAGAATTGTTTTGTGTATCGAACTTCTGATTATCGTTTTGTTTGTGGTTCGATACTTATATATAGGCATGATTTGGTTATGTCGTGAATGGTTATGGTTATGTTTGTTGTATATAACTCTTGTGGTAGTATTCTATCTGATTTTGAAGTCTAATGACAAATATTATAGGTTGCTTATTGCTCTTGTAGGTGCCTTTCATACTTGGGGTAATCCCGAGATATGGTGTGTCATTGCCTTATTTTGGGGGCATGATAGAACTATGCCACTTTGGTGAAAAAATGAATGCTTTGAGGTCCAATCAAATTTCCAACTTTTATGTTCTTTACTTTGAATTGGATACTTCAATTGCATAAATTCTGAGAACATAAATGACAGATTATCCAATTACTGAATCTAAGGCAAGGCAATTGGGAGTAGGGTGCAAATGAGTCGAGTTGAGCACGTATAGTGCCTTACTCAAGTTTGAGTTCAAAAGTTTTGTGAAGCTCGAGATCGAACTAATGAGCTTTAAAAATAGAGCTCGACCTTGACCTCGAAAAATTTGGTAGAGCTCGAAAAATTTGATGGAGCTTGAGCTCGATTTGAGCTCGCTAGAAAATAAGTAAACGAACTCGAATTCGAACTCAAACTCAAACTCGAATAGTTCGACTTTTTTTTGAGGTAAATATGTAATTTTTTAGAAATTGTATAGATGTTTTAGTAATTTTTCACATAATAAAAAATTAAAAAATTTATATACGTACTCAAAAACCTCGACGAGTACTCGAGCAGAATATATATATGCTCGAGATCAGCTTCATCAAGTGATCCGAATTTGATCAAGCTCGACTCGAACTTGGTCAACTCGAGCTCGAGTCAAACTCTTGACCGAACTATTCGCAAGCAGTTCGATTTCGTTACACCCCTAATTGGGAGCTGATATTGGTATGAAGTGATAGCACTCCCATATTTCTGATAGTATTCTCTTTGAGTTTTCAAAAATGTGAAATGACAAACATATAGCTGGGATATTTTTGGGTGGATTTAAATGTAAAATAGAAATTCATTTTAGATTCTCAAAACAAGTTGAATTTAGTTGCGAAATTGAAATTCATCCACAAATAAAAGTCAAATTTCATGGATTAAAATGAGTGAATAAAAATCCATCTACATTTCATGCCATTTCAAATTTACTTTTGATTTCACATAATGCAAATTGTCCCCTCCAGTTGCAACATAATTAAGCCAAGTTATTAGTAGCCCACGACCTTGGATATTATATACAAAACCATTCTCTTCAAACCTTCCGATGTGGGATTGGGGTATCACATTCACCCTTCCTTAAGGCCTTGTGTCATCTCAAGGCTCACATTGGACCATCCTTCGTTGTGCTCGATTCTAGAGGTGACTCATATAACGGGATCTTGAGGTGGCTTCCATCCTTAGGTCGACATAGCACTTAGCTCTAATTAGCACTTAGCTCTTGTAGTCCTTTGCGTTGTTGCGGTCCAATACTACTGTCCCAGTCTCCCCTTGTGCAGAGACTACGTGAGTTTTGCCCTGATACTAATTGTAACGTCACGTGCCTTGTGTTGGCTCAATAACTTTTGGCCTTAAACCACTGGGTGAAAATGCTTTAGTCAAGTTATTAGTAGCCCACTACTCCTAGATACTATATACAAAGACATTTTCTTCAAACCCACTGATGTGGGACTGGGGTATCATATTCACCCTTCCTTAAGGCCTTGCTTCCTCCCAAGGCTCACACCAGACCATTCTTGGTTGTGCATGACTCTAGAGGTGGCTTGTACGGACTCTAAAGGTGGCTCCCACCCTTAGGTCGATGTAGCACTTAGCTCTGCATAGTACTTATTTCCTGCACTTCCTTATATAGTCACAGCCTAATACCACTAGGCTAGTGGGCTCACTTTGATACCAACTGTAACACCACGGGTCTTGGGCTAGCCCAACAACTTTGGCCCTAAGTCATTGTGCCCAAATGTTTAAGTCAAGTTATTAGTAGCCTATGACCCGGAATATAATATTCAAAGCCATTCTCTTCAAACCACCGATGTAGGATCGGTGAAAATAACTTAAATATCATGTGATTGTTACAACACAAACATGTTGAGGTTACAAAGCCTTATTCCTCAATATCTCCAATATTTTCTTTTCCTTTTCTCTCAATTTTCTAATCATAATTTTGTCCCATCTTCTTTAAATACTATTTAATGATGAAAATTAATGAAGCAAATTTCATCATTTTCAAGTTTTTAATTTCTAGTCCTTTGTTTTTAAATGCATCGTGATGTTCATGAGGCCTTCACTAATAATTTGTTCAACTTTTTTGTTAAAAACCCTACATTGGCCAATATTTTAAAAGATTAGAGACTAAATTGGCTTGTTGTAATACACAATAAGGGACTCCCCTAAATTAGAGCATATCCTAAATATTAAGGGACTAAGATTGTCTCTTTTAAATACGCTGATTTTTACAATAACAAGTTTGTAAAGATAGTCATTTATGATCTATTGATCATGGGTTCGAATCTCTAGAAGGTAAGGTAGAGAACTGGATTTTTTTAAAATTGTTTTTTGCAAGGATGGCATTCAAAAGCTAATTACAAGCAATAGTTTACCATGGTCCACACAAAAGGATTTGTAGGGGTTGGGATCCTCTCTGTTTTTTTTTCCTTCTCTCCAATGAATCAAATAGAAAAATTAATCCTTTTCATGTTCATTTTTAGGGCTAATTGTAGTTTGCACCCCTAAACTATGATAGTTTTACACTTTACACTGCAAAGTATTAAGTTTAGCAGTTAAGAAACTCCAACTTTTAATTTTTAACACATTGTACCAATGAACACTTTTCATGGCTTATATATCCTCGTTTATTTTACCTAACTTCTTAAGTACCCTTAATTATTAGCTCACACTCTACCCCATAATCGAGGTCATTTACACTGATATAGACAAGATCTTTTTGTCAGGTAATAACATATTCTAAAAATTACATTAGTTATGTATCAGTGTTACAACAAAAATAACACACACATAAATGTGCACAGGCACACACACAAAGTAGTGTTTTGTGTGCATAGTTAGGTTTGTGTTTGTATATATATGTATGTGTGTGTGTGTATATATATATATATATATTTGACTTAATTTGTTTGTCAATAAGCGTATTTTTAAAATTTGGGTAAAATATTGAGGAAATATGAGTCACTAATAGTGTTCACTTGTATAATATGCTAAAATTAAAAGTTGGGGGTGGAAAATTATCAAAATTGATTCTATGGGGTGCAAAGTGCAAAAGTATAATAGTTTAAGGTTGTAAATTATAGTTAACCTTAATTTTTATATATAACTAAAATATGTGGTAAAATATATTTTGAACAATTGTGACTTTTAAAATCAATTTTAAATTATATATGTATTTAAGAGTATATTGGGAAGAAGTTCTTCCCAATTTGTAGTGTTTGCCTTCTAAAGATGGTGAGACATTGAGAACGATAATTTACCCAAAGAGTCTATTCAAGCTTCAGATTTCTAAGTTTAGCAAATCGTGTAATGTAAGAGGACGAAACAAGTACTCAAATTCTTGAGAATGATATATCCATCAATTGGGCCCAATGGGGGGCTAGTTTGTTCGATAAGGAGGGTAACTACTTCATATGAAAGATCCTAAATTTGATTGCCACTGCTTCAATTCCTTATTGGTAGACAAATTGTAATTTGTATTGTAAGCATGATTTGGAGTTGTAGTAATGATGACTATTCCATATTGATCGTGATAGTATTAGATCTGTATCAGACAACAAATTTGTCCAAGATCATAAAAAATAATGTGAAAGTCACAAATAGTTGCTTGTAGGTTAGTTTTAAGGAATTAACTACGCAAAAACAAATATTATAATACAATTTTAATTCATATTTTGTTAGGATATATGTAGGCCGAGGTCGAGGCTTTGAACTATGATGTAAGTCGGTTAAATATGTGTTGACGACCTGCTCTGAATCTAGAAAAAGCGGTTAATTGATGATAATAAAATTGGTTGCCTACGTGGCACAAAATATTTATATGCACTGTCCATATGGCGAGCTTATTAAGGGCAGTTATGTAATTAGCCACTATTCTTAATTGGCACCTCAATAGCTTGGACACCCCCATTAGAATCTATGAATCGAGGGTCCTTGGGACAAATCTCTATCTAAATCATTCTAAAATTATACTCAATCCGATGCAACTTGTCTACTTTCTTTCTCTAGCTTCTTATACACATTATTTGGCACCGTATGTGGGAATCCCCAGGAAAAAGCTTGTGTTTCTTTTTTGTTTTCCAACCAATTTGTTTGTTATCTAGCAAATTTCCTCAAATCTATAAATTTCAATGACTTTCACTAATTAAAATTTTAGAAAAATGAAGAATCGTGCTCGTTGTGCAGCAACAACAAATTGATAGGAGATAATCAACAAATTTTGGCTGAAATTGACTGTCAGATTGAGAACATAGCTTCTCTACTGATGCAGAAGAAGCTAGCTAATGTGGTCTATTACATTTCAGAGAACGTTGAATCATTTAGAGCTTTTGTTGAGAAACAAGAGAATTATAGTCCCCTTCCTAAAAGAAATCAACTAGATCAGCCTTGTAATGAACAAGAACACCCTGGTTGTCACTCTAGTAAACAACCTAAAGTTTTCATGAGTAGTACTGACCTGAGGCACAATAATATCAGATCTAGGTCTTTGGATAGACCCAAGTAGTCACAGACTGTGACCAGCAAGCTACAAAGGCTTTCCATTCATGAACAAATTGGCCCACAACTGAAGCCAAAGTTCTTTGGTAGAAGAGGCCCTTCCTAAACTATTTCTTAACAGCTCGAGGAGTAGAGCCTAGAAAGAAAAGTTCAAGAAATTTTAGAGAAAAATAATTTAGTGACTCATGCCTCCTTGCTCTTTGAGGTAGACAAGGATCTATTCATAATGTCTATTAAAATAGAGCCTCTATCATCTCAGTTCAAGCAGCCAGACTTGGACAAGTACAAGTGAAATTCTGACTCCTCAAATCACATTTCTCATGTGGTGGTAGTGACGAGCCTATATGTATATAGTAATGCCATCAGATGTAAGTTCTTTGCCACTACACTCTGAGGCTCGGTGCAAAAGTGGTTCTATAAGCTTCCTATCAACTCAGTGGCCACATTTCATGACTTGGCTTAGTCATTTTAAGCAACATTTAGAGTAAATCAGTCCTCCAATATGATACCTTATATTTGATGAACATCAGGTAGAAGTCTGATGAAACTTTGAGCAAATATGTGGACAACTTCAATGATGAAGTGGTGGAAATAAAAAATGTTGATGACAAGATCATGATCGCTGCCTTCTATAGTGGAGTTTGGCCTGGGGCTTTTAAAACTGAATTGGCCAAACAGACGCCCTCCGCGTTCTTAGAATCTGCTGGATGAGCATCTAATCATATCAAAGGAGAATAATCCAATAGAACCAAAAGAGAACTTTATGAATCCAAGAAAGAGAAAGAACTGGTTCGAATCAATCCTCTTCCAAGAAAGCAAAAATTTCTGATCGGTTAGGACATCCTAATCGAAGACTCCACTATACTGGGTCATATACAACAATAATGTTAGGGATAGGCCAACCCGAACAAAAGTTTTTTTAGACATAGACATCATCCTTCTGAACACATCGAGGAGGAAATTTTTTTATCAGGTTCAACACATCGTGATTCTGAAGCCCCTTTCTTTAATACTGACTGGATCAAATCAGAGGGATAAGTCTAAGTATTATGCTTTTCATGGTCAACATGGTCATGATATTGTGGTGTGCAATCACCTCAAAATCGGAATTGAAAAAGCCATATAGGATGGCCACTTTCAACAACTTATTCAAAGGATCACCACTGAATTTCGAAGAAACAATCAACTGCGAGACAACAAAGGCCCACCTACATTCTGGTAATATCCTTGTCGGTAATAGAATCAACCTCGAAGCAACAATTGCCCCCAGGAGTAGCCTCCGACTCACATTGCCTGGGTAATCAATACAATTGCTGGAGGTCTAGTAATAGCGACTCGAACAATGCACGAAAAAAATATGCTCGTTATGTCCCAGTGGGAAAAGATCGAGAAAAGAGTTTAAAGCCATTCATGAGCATTGGATACACTTCAGAGGATCCAACTCCTAGTTGCTTGCCACACAATGACCCAGTGGTAATCCATGATCAAGTTGTTGGCTATGAAATGCACCTGACTTTGTGTATACTGGCAGGTGTGAAATGCTGTCGCAGGCACCCAAAATTAAACAGTTCTCAATAATAATGTATTAGTGGTGAGTCAAGTTCGTCCCACAGAGAACAGAGTTTATTCTTGTGCTAAACTAAGAAGGGGGTTTTGAATGCTTTTAAATTAAAACTAAAACAATAAAATAACTAAAGAGAATTCAATGTAAGAAAAATCTATGGTTTCGGTCATATCCACCATGAAAATTTTACTAGTCGATGCTTGACACAAAAGATAATTCAATTTATATATCAATCACTAATTGAACGATTAATCCGAATTCCAATTCAAAGTTGATTCTTGTTTCTTTCTAAAGTTGGTTAATTTTCAACACGCGATCTAATTAACCCTAGCTATTAATTTAATCTAGACAAGCGCCAAAGATTAATTAATAGAAGCATTAAAATCAACAAGAACAATTAGACTAATTAAACATTAACACACGTGGTTATGCCAATTAGTTGATTATTTTTCCTAAATTTAATAACACTAATCGAGCAGTTATCAAATTTAGTTGCTTCACTGATTGAATTAAGCACACGCGGTTAAAACAATCTAGCTATGGATTAATTCCAATAACTTAATTATTTTACAATAATAACAAGTTAATAAGAACAATCATAATATTAATCGTAGAAAAATAATCAATACTTTATATAAAATTAGATAAATTCAAGAACCAAAGAGTGTCACAATGTAGTAGAATTGACCATGGCTTCAATTCCCTTTACCAAGAAAAAAGTTTTAGGCACTAAGTGCCATGAAAGAATGAACAAGAATTTCTCTGCTAAAAACCCTAGCTAAATAAAAAAATAAAATAAAAGTGTTATCCTCCTTTTTTCACCCTACATGGGGTATTTATAATGAGAACTAAGGTTACAATAAGTATCTAAGGATAAGAACGTGAAATTGTATGAAAAAGAGTTCAATCGGGCGAAGAAATCTATCAAAAACCACAAAAAAATATAACTCTGCTATTTTGGTCGCACATGCACTACCTGTTTTGGGCACATGAGTGCCCTAGCACATTCTGTAATTTTTTCTTTTGCACTTAGCGCACGTGCGCTGCACCTCTCCAACCTATGTGCGCTGAGCTTCAACACGGTGCCTCGCCTTCGGCTTCAGTTTTGACTTTGATACGTTTGGAATTTGAAAAAGTGTAAAACTCAAAAGTTGTAGTTCTCCATGTTAGCTTTTCAACGCATTTGAATCAAATCAATCGGAGTTTGGACTTGAAAGTTATGCTTAAAATACGAAACAGAATCCAAAATTTATTTTTCAGCTCTTTTTCACTTAAACCCTACAAAAATTAAGAATAACCCAATTAAACTCAATAATCACTCAAATCTTGCTTACAACACATAAAAACATGGTATTTGACACATAAAATATATCACAATTATGAATTTATCAAATTACCCCACACTTAGCCTTTGATCGTCATTGATCAAACATAAAATTAAAACATATAAGCATAACATATTCCACTCAATATTTTCCCTCAATATCCACATAAGTAATCAATAATTAATCCACCAATCGGAGTAGTCCAAGAACAAGAGCCAAATGCTAATAAAAACCAAAACATGAAATTCGTGTGCATGTGTGTATAGCCATTTAAAAACTTAGATTTGAAAATATTTAGATTAAATCATGAGGAACCTCTAAATTTTTTTCTGAAAAACTACCATAGTTCAGTCTTCTTACACTCCTTCATTAATCTAGACAACTGATTCAATTTAAATTAGGTAGGACTTTTGGCTCGAAATATACGTTAGGTTATTTGTTAGTCAAAGAAGGGAAAGGATATAACAAATAAGAACAAAGAGCTCTATAGTAATAGTGGCCACACATTAAAATAAAACTTCTCTTCATTTTGCAAAACATCATATATCCACAGCCCCACGCTTGAGTAACAAACACCCATGAAAAATTCCAAACAACCAATAATCATATAAGTTCCCCTTCCTTGAATTAGCCAAACATACCAACCTCCTTCCGAACATATATACATCACATCATTATTTCATTTTTTTATGTCTGCTTACAGTACGGGTACCAGTGGTAGGCACTACTCGCAATATATAAACACGCAGGTACCAGTGATGGGCACTACCTGCAAATACAGGTCCTAGTGATAGGTACTACCTGTAAACAATTAAACATGTAGGTACCAGAGATGGGCATTACTTGCAAAAATACAGAAACTTCCAAATTTATTTTTTTTTCTTCAACAATTTTTTCCAATACCCATTTTACTCTATAAATGTACACCACTCACTTCTCACATACATCCTCCCTCATATCTCCCTAACATATAATGTGCACCATAAAGCTCTTAAAGGGATAACTTAGGATAAAACAATTAAAAGAAATATTAAACTCAATAAGGGTAGGTAACTGAGTTTAAGTGAAAGAAGGTGAATGATGTTTCTCTTTACAAGAATAAGGTTCAAACAAGGCAATTAGAAATAAATTGTTAAAATGGTTGGCTAGAAAGGCTTAACAAACAAAGAAGGCACTACCTTCATATTTAAACTAAATTGGGTCGTCTAAGAATTAGCTTCGAAAATTTAATAAAGTGAATTTTTGGGATGCAACATAATTGAGTCTACATAAATTTCTCTAAATATCCCCAATCAAAATTAATGTATGGCATAGTGCTCAAAAGTCTTAAAAATCATGAATAGAAAATATTAACACCGACTACTCATTCATGCATGATTCAATGAAAGATTATTCTGCAGAAAAATGAGAAAATACGTTAAGCAAAAATTTTTGGAAATTCAAAGGTGGTCAATTAATCCACAAAATTTTTAAAAATTTTGACAAGCTCTCAGATCGAAAGAAAAGTCAAAATATTGTAGCAAAATTGACCAAAATATACCAAACAACTTAAAAATCTAAATAACTCCCCCACCCCACACTTAAAAATAAGCATTGTCCTCAATGGCAAAATAAAAAAAAACATAAAATGGGAAAAAGTCTTGTTTCTTTATTTCATTGATTCATGTTTGGAGAAGTATCTGCTGTTAATATCCCTTGTCGTGAATGAAAGCTGGAGTAACACTAATAAAAACAAAACAAAACAAAACAAAACAAATAATTCGTTTGTCACAATAAGAAAAACAAGAATATTGTAGAAAATAATCCTACAATAATCAAGAAAAAACTTACTCCCTTAAGGGCATACACAACAAAAATAAACAAAAACACCATGTCAAAATTTAAAACTTAGCTAAAAGAAAATTAATTAACTAAAATGTCTAAGAAAATAAAATAACAACTAAAATTGTTTAAGAAATCAATTGCAAAATTAAAAGATCAACAAAATGGCCCTAAACATAGGGAATTAAAAGCTTAAGGATAATGTGGTCCCAAATCCTACGGGAAAGGAGGAAAAGGTGGAAACATTGATGGATCTTCTCCTCGTTCCCTGGCCATCTGGCGAGTCTCCATAGTCTGCTGCCAGGCATATTGGTATTGAATAAATGATCAAAATGGTGGTTCATCCTCTGTTGCTCCGCCAGGATTTGTTGGAGAATCTCTTCCTGAGTTTGCTGGTGCAGGTGCAGGCTCATCTTCAGAATCATCAGCCTCAACTGTGTGTGATGTAGAGGGATGGGATCGGTGTGTTTAATTGGAGCTCTTATACCCTCCAAGCCGCAATTAACTATCCAAGCTTCAGTTTTTCTTCAGAAGGATCAATCACAACACCACTTTCCAAAGAGACATAGAGCGGCAATCGAATGGGGAAACCATAAGGCTGATTGCTTATTTGTAGCAGAATGGCAAATTTACTGACGTATGAGCTGGCCGACTTCTATAGATTTGCTTGTAGCAATGCTATACAAAAGCTTTGCTCATTCCATAGTGACGTGTGCAAGATGATTAACCTGAAGGAGTCGAGAACAAAGAAAATTAAACCAGACAAACCAAGGCGGTTTAAGTTTATTAGTATTAAAATGTCGAGCCAAAGTACCATTCGCCGTAGATGTTCATTCAACTTTCCCATCGCAAAGAACACCTGTGATTTCCTGCAACTCCATGTTAGCATCTTGGATGTCAGGCCATTCATCATTACGTACGCGATTGACCTTCAAAACTCTATTGATTTTAGAGGCAAAGACATCCACATCTTTTCCCCTTACATATACCTTGGTGTCCCAATAATGGGCAAAATTTGAGTAAAATTTGCGTACCACCCGGTATGGCTGCTTCGATAGGAGTGGAGGACCTGTAGAGATCCCATCCACGATTGCGAATGGTTAGCTTGATCTTGAGCACCCCTGCCAATTGAACTTGGATGCCCCTTTCCTTGGTTACAACCCATTTAGAGATGTCATTATCATATTTTTGTTGGGCTGCTAGAGTCAAAAATCTTACACCTCCACCTACTCTAGGTTGTTGAGCCCCGGATGATGAGGTTGCTCTGGTAGAAAATTTTTGGCTATTTTCTTTGCCGTTCTTCCCATTCCTACAAAATATAAATATGCGTCATGAATCCAAAATAAATAATTGTAACACCCCACACTTAAATAAAAGGCCATTCCTCAAATCATAAGCCTTAGAATATACATGAAAAGTCAAGCAAAATAATGCCTAAAACTAAGGCTTATATACAATACATGAACATTCCTATGCATGAAAATTAATCAAACCGATATCACATAGCATAATTAACATTCTAGGAATTAAAATCATGCACCAATGCCTTGTGTTTTTACATTTTTATTCATTGAGGTACAATTCATCAAACTCATGGCATGCATAGAGAAAGAGGAAATTTTTGTGTATATATTGAACATGAAATCCATCCTCAATCAACAATCCAGACAATAATCACTCCAATTGCACATTGAAAGTTCAATCCATAAGAGATTTAACCATATATCTTTTTCAAATCCAAATAATAACCAATCTTTAATAATAACCTGAAAGTCTCTATTGGTTCAACTTTAACTTATTTGTCGTCATCCACATAGATGAATCTTTCAACATCATTCGGCTTTCGGTAATTCAGGCAATCCTGCATAGACACACTTATGTGAGTAGTACCACCGAGTCTATCCGCCAAGTGTGTATAGGTACTAAAGCTAAATTAATCTCAGAACAAACTAAAGTGAGAAGCATACCTTTCTTTGCACGCCAAGTGTAATTTTGGTACAGTCCGTCTTCATATGTCCAGAATTCTTACAAAAGTAACAACCAATTCCTCAATTTGTTATTTTTGATGTTTCTTTTGAAGTGGTGGATGACCCACAGCTTCTTTATCCATTTTCCTTTTCTTGCTTTTTTCCTTAAAGGTACTTATCAAGTGAGCACTTTCAATCTTTTCTTGCTTCAATCTTTCCTCTTCTTGTACAAAATGAGAAATGAGCTCATTTAGAGACCATTTATCCTTTTGACAGTTATTGTCGCACCCCCCCTTACCGCGCGCTTACCGACCCGCGGTCTGGCCGGCACCGATGGGACCGGCACCGTCGCTACGTGTGGTGCTCGTGAAATAGGTGATTGAATGCAAAAATCCTACTTACAATTTACAAACATAAATTACCTACTTACTATTGCAAATTTAAATGAATCACCTATTTATTATTACATAATGGGGCTTTTAATGCGACTATGAATTGTATAAAAATAATCTAAACTAGGAAAAACAAGATAAAATCACGCAACCGTCTCTTACGCCGGGACACAAAAATACATCAAAATTTAAAAAGAAAATAAACCCTAGTTTAGATTGACTCCTGGTCTACGTAACTCAAGAAAATGAGTTCAGGAATCCTGTTGTAAAATGGGAAGGTTTGGGATGGATTTGAATTTCCTTCGGTACCCACTTTACCCGGCGTTGGACCGGTTGCGTGATTTTATCGCGTTTCCCTTTTCAATTTTAGTATTCATTATTGCTGGATTTGTAGCATACGTGTGCTTTGAGATAGTTTAAAAGTAATAAAATATGTACATGTTAATGAGGAAATGAAAATAAATGGTAAATATTAACATTGATAGGTAGATTTAGCCCGGGTCCAATTATTTCTCTTACACATTTAGATTGTATAAGCCTCATTAACATCCATATTTTACTACTTTTAAACTATCTAAACGCCGGAGTTTATTTCTAGCCCAATTTTATATTTTTGATACAATTATTAAGTCCTGGGCTAAATTGAATTTGATTCAAATATTTAACGTCTAGTTGTGCAACTAATCCAAAATTTGAGGGTAAAAGAGTAAATTCACATAATTTAACAAGTAAGATAAGGCATAGGCAATATTATATTGAGACCAACAAACATTAAAATAAAGCACCAATCATCACAAAAGCAATTAATCAAAAAATATGTGCAAAGATCAAAGGCTATTTACAATTTAATATTCATAAGGGCAAAACAGTAATTTCACAATCAAAGGGTAATTAAAACGTATTAAAATGCCAAACAGAAATCAAAGTAAAACTTGGTGGTTATTGACATAAAACATGTAATTTGGAAGAAATTTGAAGAGAAAACACAGTCATATTAAAGAAAATTCCTTAAGGGCCTAAATGTAATTTAAAAAAAAAATTATTTGAGGGGTAAAAATACAAAAATCTGAAATCTGGAGGGCCAAAACGCAAATAAAATTTTTTCTGAAATTTTGGAATTTTTTTTAAATGCCACGTCATCGAGTACGTGGCGCAATCTGGTGGTGCCACGTCATCGCTGACGTGGCGCAATCTGGGGAGTGCCACGTCATCCGTGACGTGGCACAATCTGGTGATGCCACGTCATCCGAGACGTGGCACAATCTGGTGGTGCCACGTCATCAATGACGTGGCATAAGTGGGCCTAAATGTAATTTAAGAAAATATTCTCGGGCTAAAATGAAAAAACTGAAATCTGGAGGAGTAAAATGGAATAAAATTTTTCTAACCTTTCCTTTTTTTTTTTTGTGCAGATTTTTGTGGGCTACCAGCCTTCTTCCACCACGCTTTTGACCCAACAGATGAACGATTTTGCTTCGGGTTTGAAAAGAGAAGTTGTAGCTCCAGGAACCTTCTACAACTTTTATTCTTTAAGTTTACTCCAGTTCCTCCTCCATCGCTTGCAATCTTGGCTCAAAGTTGGTTGTCTGGAAAATTTTCCAGACTTTGAAATTTTTCTGCAGATCCTCTGGACCAATAGCCTTTTTCTACCACGTTTTTTGACCCTCCAAATGGACGATTTTGCTTAAGATTTACAAAGAGAAGTTGTATCCCCAGGAACCCTCTACAATTTTTTCTTCTTTGAGTTTAGTCTAAATGTCCTCTCTGCGATCGTATGGAATTTTGGCTCAAAGTTGACTGTTTGGCAGGTTTTTTAGGCTTATACAAATTTTTTCTTTGTATAAAAGACAGGTTTCCCACTTTAGACTGATTTTTTGTGCTTTTAATGAATTGGATTGAGTGTAAAAATGGTCAAAAACCATTCCTTGTCATGTGGGGAGTATGGGCATCTGAAATTTTTGGTGAAAAATGGGTGAAAAACGCAGAGAAAACGTGGCCAAAACATTGGTCTTATGACATCTAATTCTGTGTATTAAAAAAAAAAAAAAAATTTTAACCAATTAATTAATTTAATTTCTAATTAATTAATTAATAATAATTTAATTATTATTATTATTATTATTATTATTTTTAAAATCTAAAAATTCAATAATGTGTATAAGAACTCATTCTTAGTATTTCAAAAGCATAAAACAATTATAGTTTAATTAAACATCATAACATAAATTAAGAAGGAATTATAGGGTAAATTAAAAGAAAATCAAAGAGCAGGTTAAAAAGACATTAAAAAGAAAAAATTAAAAGAAAATTGAGAGACAAATTAAAAGGAAAATAGGGGACAACTTAAGGGACAAAAATAGGTGTCTACAGTTATAACTAATCTTGAATTGACTAAATTGTGCAGGAAGAGAGATTAAAATCAAATGCACGAGTGAGTCCTCAGATAGCTCTAACTTTAGTGCCTTAAGATTTGAAGCAAGATGAGACATCTCTAGGATGTACTCCGTTATATTTTCTTTTCCTTTATAGCTCATTGAAATTAAGTTCAATAGAATCGTACTTGTTTTAGCCTTGTCATTTTTAACAAAACGCTTTCCAATTTCCTTAAGGAACTCCTTGGTAATTACCTTTTCGGATACATTGCCCTTGAAGGTTTCCGGAATTGCACATTTCATGATCATAAGACTCGTACGATTTGAACAATCCCACTTCTC